>CM060354.1:55701082-56282070 GCA_030545235.1 Helianthus tuberosus | reverse complement strand
TGCAAATAATGTATCAGCAGTTTGACTCAAACATGGGTTAGTTTTTTCATGGCTTTTTCCCCTCTGATATTGCAGACCATTATGTGTATTTTGATAGGATTCAAGGGGTATTGACGCAAACAATTTAAATGATATATTATAATCTGTTTTTTAGTATTTGATTTCGATCCTTATTAAACCTACCCGTGTGTTCACACGGGTCTTACTACTAGTGGAGAATAATAGGAGTATGGGGCGAACGATTGACTCTAAATGAATGCAAGTATATGAATGATATAAGTATTAGATAGATGAAAGTAGCGTGTTAAAGATGAAGTCTTGTCATGGATAATCGGATATAATGCGTTTGTGAGTTGTTTAAAGTTTGTATTAGGTCAAAAGGTCGGCAAAACACTGAATTTCTCATGGCACATTTTACGAAAGTTTGGTAACATGGTGAAAACACTTATATATAGGAAGTACCAGCGGCGTATCCACCATGTTTTGACCATGTTATGTCCGTCTCGTTATTCGGTGTCATGTTACGTTCTGTGTCTTACCATACACAGTAGTACACTCTATGGTTTTCATACGCCTATCACTATAATCCCAGGGTATACATAATTTAAAAATAAGAATGTGTACGTATAATAATATAGTATATAAGCAAGTCTATGCTTAAGTATGTATGGGACCCACGTAAGCGAATCACTCGGATTACGCTCGCGTACGGGTACGAATGTATGAATCATGAGTATGAATGAAAGTATGAGCATAAGTATAAGTTTAAGTATGAATATGCACGTAAGTATGAGTATAAACATAAAATGTATGAGTAGTATGAGTATAAGTATAAGCATAAAACGTATGCGTATAAGTGTAGGTACGAATAATAAAATTTACGTATAAAGTGTACGTTGGGACATAGCGGATTTAAGCGTATAAAAGCATTCAAAAGGTTGAGTATGGAAATACGAACGATATGAATGATGTTATCGCGAGATATCGACTAAAATGTGTATGTGTCACACCCCGACCACGTAAAACAATAAATCGTGGCAGAAACGTCGGGGAGTGTCGTAACAGAATCATTGTTTCACAACCATGGATTAAATAATTTCGTTTTATTGAATTATTGAACTCATTGTTTTATTACAAATCAGATAAATACAAATATTATCTTTCAAGTTTTTAAAGTCGCTAAGGCACGAGTCCATCCTATGTATAGCATGCATCAACAATCATCACATAACAGCACCTGAAACATGTGTAAAAATAGGTACGTCAGCATAAAAATGCCTGTGAGATACATAGGTTTTATTATAATAGGATTCATGACTTGTAAGTTTAAGGAAAATATGTTTAATAAAAAATAGTCATGAACCTTAAAATATTTTCTTTTATAAATCATACTAAAATTTATAAGAAATCAGATGATATAACAGAATAATGCATAGGCAAATAAATAATCAAGTAAAATGAGTTTGTATAAAATATATTGTTTGTAAAACAATGTTTTGATAAAAAGGTTTGTAGTATATATATAAAACTAAACTTTGGTTTTAAGAAAGTCGAATAAGTAATATATTAAAAATATATTTCAGTCCAAATTAGTTAAACAGATAGTATATTAAATATACTTTGGTCGTCAAAATAATAATTTTCAGTAGTATATCAAAAGTATACTTTGGTTTTATAATTAACATATTAAACTATGCTTTGGTTTTAATAATAACATATTAAACTATGATTTGGTTTTAATAACATATTAAACTATGCTTTGGTTTTATAAATAACATATTAAACTATGTTTTAGTAATTAACAAAATATTTGTTGGTTTTGTACAATATCACATATGAGAGCATATCAAACTATACTTTTGGGAGTATAACAAAATATACAACAAAAATTTGATTTTAGAATTCATTCAAACCTTAGTGTATCAAACTACACATTTGGAGACTATAGAGATACCACAAAGGCAATCTCTATTTGGATAAAAATCGGTTTCTGACATTCCATACAACAGGAATGGGGTGTCTAATCCTATAGCGCTATATCGTACTACCAATCGGTCTTGTGAACATAAAATAAGTACAATTCAACAATTAATTTTATAATCTTTGAAAAATTAGTGTTTAAACCATAAATAATCATTCAGTTTGTCAAAAGATAAGTACTAATATGTATAATCAATTATACTTTGAAATCATGAACATAACAAATAGGTACATATGTTTCACCCCAAAACATTGAAAACAATAAAAGAGGGGACTATGTACTCACTTGAGGATGCTTAGAAGTCTTGAATAACAACCAAGCAAAGCTAGAGAGATCACGGAATCAAACGGCACCTAATATAGGTAACTATGTAAATAAATCGGACCTAAATCGGAAGATCGGATAGAATGAGGTTTCGTAAACCAAATGAGTGTTGGAACTCATATGATATGGTTAAACAAAGCCTACATACTAAATCGAAACCTAACCTAAGTGCTCACGACCCGTTTAGGTAGCTTATGCTACTTTAACGCGTCGTTCGCACAAAGCGCGTTCGGAACGCCTACCTAGTCCTATGACAAGTATTATATGCCTAAACATGTTTAGATATGTTGCATAATCAGTTAAGTGACAAAAGTTTAAGTTACATATGCTTAAATACCAATTATGCATAAAAAAGGGTATTTTGGTCATTTTACCTAAGGCATATAAATTACCTATCATACAACTACTTAAGCGAAGTGACCATAATGTATAACCTCGGAAGGTTATTCCCTATACAACTATGGTCACTAAACATGCTTGGTCGAATCCTAATGATCGGCCAAATGGGTCGGGTTCGTAAGTCTAAGCGATTGTTTAGATCGCTTATCTTACGACCCTATATAAGCACTAAACCTAAAGTGACGAGTTAAACATGTTAAGACATGTTTAACGAAGTTTTGAAAACAAGTTTGATATCAAGACAAAGGATCTTGATACCCAAAAATAGTTTGGTTACAAAATACGCAAGAACACGCATTTTGATCGAAACTATGACTCGTCACTGTGCCTAAATAACGTGGAAATCAGTAGGTATAGTCACAAGAGACTATAACCATCATGATTACGCTCACGTTATGAAGTTCAAATGAACTTCGTGTTGACCAATGACTGGTCAAAGCTGAAAGTCAAACACAGTTTGACTTTCGTGCTTAAAATGCGAAAAGAATGAAAGAATACTTACAACGGGTCCAAGAAAAGGAGTTTTGATCTAATTATTCTCAGGTATGAAGTATATAACTTCAACTTAGAGAACAAAATCAGATCAAAATTGAGTTTGCAAATGAAATGGAAGGGTTATATATAGATTTCGGAGAACCGTTAGGATGGTTTCTTGAAATCCGAGCTTCGATCTAAGCCGTACACATGCACCCCCTGATTTCTAAAACCATGGGCACTTAAAACCAATCCATAGAATAGAAGAAACCATGTGCAAAACAATGGGAGCAGCTGGGTTTTAATAAAATGAAGTTTGCTGACCTGGGAGCAGCTTATAGACCGTAAGCATCACCATACGGTCCATAAGGACATGGCTTGCTGGCAGGAACTTTCAACAAATGGCAGAACTGGCCCCTGCATCTCCAAACTTGATTTTCGATGCGTTTTGGCACGTTTAAGCACCGTTAATCTCATTTCAAGGCTCTAAAATGAAGTTAAAGTATAGGGAACATGAAATGTGCTCAAAAATATATCGGATGTCAGTTCGTTTGGTCGTACGGACGCGTTATTCGGTTAATTACGACGAAACACGAACAGACGCGAAAAACGATCCAAATTACGCGACAGATGGAATTTTATCTTGCCAACCACTAAAATAAAATATTTTAATGATTTAATAAAATTTTGGATGTCCGGATATACTCAGAACGTGAGATATGTGCGAAAATGCAAACTTATGCACTTTTTGACGCTTTTAGTCCCTGTTGATCAAAAAGTTTATTTTTGCGCACCAAACACCTAAAAGCCTATTTCTAAGCTATGTAAAGGATATTTAGGGCATATTTAACTTATGATGAAGTTCCGGAATGTTCGTTACAGTACGAATCGGCATACTTTCGCAGTTTGTCGAAATTAGTCCCTGTAAGCGAATAAACTTTATTTCGACACACCAAACCATCCAAAACTTATTTCTAAGTTATGTATGGGTTTTTTAAGGTATGTTAAGCCTATGTCACTATTCCAGAGTGTTTGTCTCATTAAACTGATTACGTTTACGCATCAGTTCGCGTATAACCTTCTAGAAAGCGATTTAGAGCTCGAAATCGAACAAGAATTGATATGTGCAAACGATACACATATTTATACAAATCCCAAGTATGAAATAAAATTTTTCATTGGTTTGGTATTTGTATGATGGTTGAAGTGACACAGGTGTCACAGTCTCCCCTACTTTAGGAAATTTCATCCCGAAATTTAATTTTAGAGAAAACTTATGAAGACAACTGTGATGGTTTCGCTTTCGAATGAATCCCTCGAACCCTAAAACTCTGGGCCATGTTTGGATTCTTAGAGAAATTGTCAACTATCAAAGTGAAGTTCTTGTAGTAACAAAACATGGAGTTTCGAACTACGGACAGGAGAACGTTTCTTTTGAAGACTATCATTGGAAACTTGTGTGTGCTCGAAATCAGAGTAGGAGAGTGTAAGATAAAATAACATTGGTCAAGGTCCAGGACTTCTAGTTAACTTAAATAACGATACGTTCGTAATGTAATAAGGAACACTTATATATAGGAAGTACCAGCGGCGTATCCACCATGCCCCTTTTTACATTGTTCCCGTTTCGTTATTCTCATCAATATAGGTCTTAACACATGACAAAATTTGATGTGGTTTCTGTGCACTGAATTCCATAATTATGTATGCATCCATAATTACGTAATTCCTTGCACAGTCCGCACAGTTCATTTCATAGTGCGTAGGGAAAAATCAATCGAATAAATATGAAGTGACTTGACTAGACCACCAAAGGATCTTTTTAACTAGATCGACGAACGATCTTTTTAACTAGATCAACACATGATCTCCTTAACTAGATTGTCGTACGATCTCCTTAAATAGACCACTTAAGGGATCTTTTCAGCTATATCATCACATGATATTCCTAACCAGATTTTTAAATCAATCTGTTTAACTAGACCACTCAAGGGGTCCAATTATAGAATAGTACTTTATAATCCAAGGGACTTAACTATAACGTAGAAGCCCATTTAGGATTTAAGATAGTACCTTTGGATATCCTACTATGAATCCCTCATATAGAGATATGGAAGATTCTACGAGGATTTGGATAATGAACATTCAGATCATACGAAAAACACAAGACATAAAAGAAAACACATAAGCATATAATCACATAAGTGTTTAACTTGATCTTCAATCCGTTATCTTTGGACACGGGTATTTAAAGCACACCAGGAATCCAATCTGTGGATTTCATTTGGCACTTTAAACATTTTCAAGAATCTAACCATGAAGATACGAAGATCTTAATAGGAATTCGGCTTTGTCCTTATTGAATCGTAATGTACGTATTAAAGCATACAAAGAATTCAATTAAGGGCTCCGATGAACGATAATTATCCACAAGGATCTAATTATGAGGATAGAAAGATCCTATATGGATTTTGGAATTTGTGTAACGAGAGGTGTTTCGAAACCTTGCACTAAATGTGCTTAAGTCGATACACAAGGTAGAAAGTTCATGAGGTTGAGGTACTAGATATGCCAAGGCGACATATGAAGCAGAGTTTGGAGGTTGGGTACTACGTATATTAAGTTGATCATACGAGCAGGGTTGACTCGGGGTTGGTTTAGACCACCTTGGTTTGGGTTGAATTGACAAGCATTTTCCAGGTGACCGAGTCGTCCACATGATACACACAGACGACACTGCAGGTAAGCTCGGTGAGGTGCATTACATTTATTGCACATCAGCGCAGTACCGGCATAAGGTTTCCTTGCAAGAGGTTGAGCAGCAGCAGGATTTGTAACAGCTTTGTTTTGGATAGCAAAGCGGCACATGTCAACCGAATGTCCCTATCGTCCACGGTAGGTACATCTGAAACAGGGTATTTGATTCGGATGATGACGGTTGCATTGATTGCACCAAGGAGAAGTTCCCTTGTACGACTTCATCCCTAAGGCGAGTCATGGTGATAGCTAAATCAACGGTCCCCTGGAATACGACGCCTGTTTATTGAGCGATTGTACACCTAGTTCGGATACTTGAGTGTTGTTGTGATGAAGAGGCATCATGAAGAAAATGTAAGACATGGGAAAAAACAAGGGAAATGAAAACAGAATGACAACGCATAAAAATTGCGATCATTTGTTTGTTACCTAAGGCAAACAAATAAGATGGTGACTAATCAAAGTAAGTGGGTCATATTAGTGTATCGCGAAGACATGCTTTAGCCTATAAGTGTACACTCACCCCAAGAGTTCCCAGGTAAGAGTGACTGGTCCGATTATGTGGATTTGTACGAACACTCTAGCCTTAGACAGAAAGCTCAGAGTACAGGCATCCACCCTTCCAGATTGCACGTGTTCACATTATAGGACCCAACTTTGATGGGATTTTGAAAACTTAGAGAGTTCAAAACCTTATAATAAATCATCCTAGAACAGATGATTGGTTTTCAAAGCGGATTCGAAATTTGTGTTCTCATTGTGGTTATCACCGAAGGATAGGTGCCGGTATTGTTTTAAGACTAAACACGAGATAGCTCGCGTTAGGGTCCTAGGAAGGTTATAGTCTATGTCACACCCTGGCTTTGCGGAAGCGTGGGTTAATTTGGTGTGACTTCTTAATACCATAGCTTAATCACAACAAAGCTATATGAAAATAAAACATGCAGATCATCCATTGATTTAAGTAAAATACCACAACATTGTCTTAATACGTTGACACATGCAACGGAAATTACAACATAAAAACTTTGTTCTTAACACACAACCCCAAAATATAACATAACATTTGTTTAAGACTTGCGACTCGTCCAGGTAAAAGTCGCAATCCCTAAACATGGATGATCCTGTAATTCTAACACAGCGGGAAAACGTAGCATACCGGGCCAGATCCTTAGTTCCCTGAAATACATGTAAGTTGGAAAAATCAACACAATGTTGAGCGAGTTCATGCGTAAGTGAGTATGTAAAATCCTTGTAAGTAGAAAAACCCTGGTATGTAGCAAATAAGGAAAAAGAGATCACCAATGGTTTGCAAGGCCATTGATATGTGTGAAGTGCAAGTAGGAAGACTCAAACCTAGCGGATTTGTGCGTCGGGTACATAGTCACCCCAAGGTCCGTTAACTGTTTGGCCTGGGGCTGGGCTCGCTACACCCAGATAGATCTACCGCATTGTGTCCCTCGGTCCTACCATGAGGATTAATGGCCTTAAGTATCACCTACCCACTCACATGATCTAAGTAGTAACCCTCCTTACGCTAACCATACCATGTAAAAGTACTCGTAATCATAGTAACATGTATTTCACCCCCGCAGTTTAGAAAACTGAAAACAGTTAAGAGAAAAGGGGGACATGAACTCACAGTAATGCGTCCTCGAATAACAGCAAATCAACTCAGTCTGCAGCACGACAACCTACAACGTGCTAATATCTATTAGACGAGCGGACGTGCCTTAGCTTAGGGTCTTAATGTTCTTGGGGAAATAGTTAGACAACTATTTCGTGTTTAAATTTCTTGGTTAACGTATAAATAGATTCCTTCCCAAGGATGGGGTATTCGTACAGGTATTATGTATTTGGTGACTTAACGTATTAAAAAAAAATACATTTACAAGTCTCCTATCCAACACTTTAAAGTTTTATGTCAAAACTCAAGGCGAGGTTTAATTATGAGATATAAAGTTTCACATACACGATAGAAAAATAATTTTTCTAAGTCTTGGTATTTTTAGAAAAATTCGCCAGAACTTCCCCTAAAAACGGGAGTGTCCGTGCTAATACGCACATCATTTTCTTTTTGAAATCAACTCATAATCATCAACAATCAACCATTACGTTTTAACACGCAAAATACTACCCTTGTCGATTCAGTTTCAATTTGTGAAAACTGGACTGTTTTCGGACGTGTAAATAAATTACTTAACTTATTCCAAAAATTCCCAAATTTTTGTGGAACGTCATAACCGACCCACAAATTATTGTGTAAAAATTTCGGGGTCTAAATCATTACCAAAAATTTATAGAAAATCGTTTACCGAACTGTGATCAGATTTGTTACATTCTGATCACAGTTTACAGAATAATTCGCCAAAAATTCCTCGTAAGTCCGTTTGTCGAAAATCCAGTTCGAGGGTCACAAATACATCTGTGTTCATCTTTGATAAAAGTTTCAGGGGCTGGTTCGGTTCAGGTTTTAAGTTGTGATCGAAAACACACAGCCCAATTTTCTGCAGTAACAAACAGCCTTAGCTGCTGTCACGGAAACAGATTTTTAAAATAGTAACCGACATCAGAAAAATACGATTCCAGCGCCATTTTCTTCGTTTTTTGAAATGACACGATTTAGGCTTTTGAAATTCCGTTTTTCGAGTTTTTAAGGTCCGTTTACAGCCTGTTAAAGGCGGCTGAAACAGTGACTCAGCATGCTGTTTTGTGATTTCGATGTTATTAAATCGCGTTATAAGTGTCCGATTAGCGGGTTAAACAAGAAAACGACTTTTAAATATCAAGTATGTGTTATCCAACCCTTAACCCGACGAGATTCCACTTTATAAATCATACACAAGTAAACCTTTACGTAGATTTTTATGTTCATACTTATGTTTCATATTTTTCTAATATTCTTGCAATCTAGTGATTTAAACAACAATACTACATGTTAAATGCCATAATTTTCGAACAAGATGAGATCAAGTATGAAGAAACTCACTACTAGCCTCTAGCTAGGGAAGAATCTTGTGTAAAAATGATGAGAAAAGATGTAGAACCAAGCAAGAACAATGCTCCCTTGCAATGCCTTCAAGTTGCACCTTCCATGTTTGATCTTCAAAGCTTGAATGGTATGAGTAAATGAAGAAAGTGATGAATGTTGGAGTGTGGTGGTGGATTCGGTTGTAGTAGAACCGAATAGAGAGAGAGAGCTAGGTGAAAATGGGTTGCAAAAATCTTGTGAAGTGATGTACATTTATAAGGGACCTTACTTTTATTTATTCTTCACATATCTTGGATAGATAGACAAGCAAAACACTTAATACTAGATCATTGAATCCAAGCAAGAAGATAGGGAGTATGATGTTATGACATGTGGGGTCCCACTTGGGGAAATAAATTCGTTGGGGGGGGGGGGGGGGGTATTATGTAAATATTGTGACTAAAGTGTATAAGTGTAAGTAATGTGATATGTGTTAGTTGATTTATTTTAGGCGGGTGTTATGGCATACGGGGATCATGACTAGCCATAAATAATAAAATAAAGTATTTGACAAAATTTTAGTGCCCCGGGTAATGTCCGGTTATACGGTTAAGTACCGTTCCGTTAAAATGTTTAATTATACCGCAAAAGGTCCTTTATGTATATATTTTGTAACATAAATTATTCCCGGTACTTAGGAAAATATACGGGACCGTTCTGCAATGTTTTTGCACTGTATTAGAAATTTAAAATGCTGAGTTTTATAATAAAGCGCAGAATTTTGTATTTAAAGTACGTTTTAGGCACACCCGGTCACTATAAATCTCACCTAGTGACGCAGTTCTACAATCCTCACCGCCCTACACTCACTACCAGTGTAGCAATGTATTCCCGGCTCATACTAGCCTTAGAGGCAGTGTCTGCCTGATGCTGGTTATGTCAGCATGTTTACTGGGTATCCCGTATAGTGTGCTCACTGTGCTTTTTGTGCATCAAGGTTGTCACTGGTGTTAGTGTATAAATAATAGTGTGACAGTATAAAATGTGATGCATAAGTATGTATGTATCAGAAATCAGTAAGCAGTTTAAGCACAGTTTCAAGTAAGCACAGTAATTAAGCAGCAATTTAATATTAATTAATTTGTACGGATACCTGGTTTGGTGAGGGTTGTCACATTCTCCCCCCGTTAAAGAAATTTCGTCCCGAAATTTAAGTTCTGCTACGAGATGCAGGATTCTTAGGAAACAAATGGGGGTATTTCTCTTTCATTCGATCCTCACGTTCCCACGTGAATTCAGGTCCATGCCTAGCATTCCAATGAACTTTGACGAGTTTGACACTGCTCCTGCGAGTTTTATTAACTTTCCAATCCGTGACCTCAACAGGTTCTTCAGTAAAGTGGAGCGTATTGTCGATATGAACTTCGTCAGCAGGAATGATCACTGTATATTGTGTTGGACTTTTTCTCAAATTAGATACATGGAATGTATCGTGAACACCATGGAGTTCAGCAGGTAGGTCCAACTTGTAGGCTACAAGCCCAATCCTTTGCAGAATTCTGAAAGGGCCAATGTAACGCGGATTCAACTTCCCACGCTTTCCTAAGCGTGCCACCCCCTTCCAGGGTGAAACTTTCAATAAAACCATATCTCCAACTTGGAATTCCAAATGTTTCCGGTTTGGATCTGCATAGACTTTCTGTCTTTCGCGAGCCGCTTCGATGCGTTTTCGAATCTGCGCAATCTTATCTGTCGTCTCTTGGACGATTTCGGGACCAACAAGCTGTCTATCACCGGCGTCAGCCCAACATAGTGGTGATCGACACTTGCGTCCGTAAAGGGCTTTAAATGGCGCGGCTCCAATACTGGTGTGGTAGCTGTTGTTGTATGAGAATTCGGCCAGTGGTAAATGTTTATCCCAGCTACCACCAAGATCCATTACACATGCTCTCAGCATATCCTCCAATGTTTGAATAGTCCTTTCACTTTGGCCATCAGTTTGCGGATGAAATGCGGTACTTAGGTTCAATTGTGAGCCAAAAGCTTCTTGGAAGGATTGCCAAATCCTTGATACAAATCTCCCATCTCTATCAGAGATGATTGAGAGCGGCACTCCATGACGTGTAACGATTTCTCGCATATATATTTCCGCAAGTTTACTCGTATTGTCTTTCTCTTTGATTGGCAAGAAATGTGCAGACTTTGTTAGGCGGTCAACTATCACCCAAATAGTATCATGACCCCTGGGTGTCTTGGGCAGTTTCGTTATAAAATCCATTGAAATCTGTTCCCATTTCCACTTGGGAATTTCAGGTTGTTGCAGAAGTCCCGAGGGCTTCTGGTATTCAGCTTTCCCCTTGGCGCACGTCAAACATTTGCTAACATAAACAGCAACGTCGCCTTTCATTTTAGGCCACCAATAACAATCTTTAAGGTCCTGGTACATCTTATCCGCACCGGGATGAATAGAGTACCGTGATTTGTGTGCCTCATCAAAAATAACTTTTCTCAACCCACCAAACAGAGGAACCCAAATCCTTCTCACAAAACATAACGTTCCTTCCTTGTTTGGTACTAATTGCTTCTCCATCCCACGGAGATATTCTTCTTCAAGGTTTCTTTTCTTAAGAGCTTCTTTTTGCGCGGTATGAATGCGCAGGGAAAGATTTGTCTGGATAATCATCTCCAAAGCCCTAACCCTTATGGGCTTGATCCTTTCTTTACGACTTAGGGCATCGGCGACCACATTCGCCTTCCCTGGATGATACTTTATCTCGCAGTCGTAATCGTTCAACAATTCGACCCAACGTCTTTGTCTCATGTTCAGCTCTTTCTGGTTGAATATGTGTTGTAAACTCTTGTGGTCTGTGAAGATTGTACACTTCGTACCATATAGGTAGTGTCTCCAGATCTTTAATGCGAATATCACTGCGCCTAGTTCCAAATCGTGAGTGGTATAGTCTTTTCATGTACTTTCAACTGGCGTGACGCGTAAGCTATAACTTTCTGGCGTTGCATCAACACGCAACCCAATCCTTGACGTGAGGCGTCACAGTATACCACGAAATCATCTGTACCTTCCGGTAGTGCTAAGATCGGCGCATTGCAGAGCTTATCCTTCAACAACTGAAATGCTTCTTCCTGTTTGATTCCCCAATCAAACTTCTTATCCTTCTGTGTGAGGAGGGTCAGTGATTGAGCGATTTTTGAAAAATCCTCAATGAACCTTCGATAGTAACCAGCCAAGCCTAAGAATTGTCGAATCTCGGTTGGCGTCTTTGGAGTCTCCCAGTTCTTTATCGCCTTGATCTTTGTGGGATCGACATGGATTCCATTTCCATTAACCACGTGTCCAAGGAATTGGACTTCACGTAGCCAAAACTCGCACTTAGAGAATTTGGCATACAACTGTTCCTTTTTCAACAACTCCAGAATAGTTCTTAAGTGTTGTTCGTGTTCAGCCTTTGTCTTTGAATAAATCAAAATATCGTCGATGAACACAATCACGAACTTATCGAGATACGGCTTACAGACTCGGTTCATTAGGTCCATAAAAACAGCAGGCGCGTTTGTCAACCCAAACGGCATAACTAGGAACTCGTAGTGTCCATAACGAGTTCTGAAGGCTGTCTTCGGGATGCTCTCTTCTTGTATTCTTAGCTGATGGTACCCAGATCAAAGATCGATCTTAGAGTAAAAACTTGAACCTTGAAGCTGATCGAATAAATCATCGATTCTTGGCAGAGGGTATCTATTCTTGATTGTTAGTTTATTCAACTCCCGGTAGTCAATACACATACGGAAACTACCGTCTTTCTTTTTGACAAATAAAACTGGAGCTCCCCAAGGTGAGAAGCTTGGTCGGATGAATCCTTTGTCAAGAAATTCCTGGAGTTGTGTAGACAACTCCTGCATCTCAGACGGTGCAAGTCTATAAGGTGCCCTAGCTACAGGCGCGGCGCCTGGAACTAAGTCAATGTGAAATTCTACTTGCCTTTGGGGTGGCAATCCTGGCAAGTCCTCTGGAAAGACTTCAGGATATTCCCTTACGACAGGGATGTCTTCGATTTTCGGCTCAGCAGCTTTCCTATCCACGATGTGTGCCAGGAAGGCAGCACATCCTTTTTGTAAACACTTACGAGCTTTCAGGCAACTGATAATTCTCAGCGGCGTATCATGCTTCTCTCCGTGCACTATGATCGTTTCTTCATCCGTCAGTGGGATGCGGATGGTCTTCTTATGGCAAACGATCTCGGCTTTGTTACTCGTTAGCCAATCCATTCCCACTACCACATCAAAGCTTCCCAGCTCGACAGGTAGTAAGTCCAACGTAAACTCGTGCCCTCCTAGTTCAATCACACATCCTCGGACAACTTCACTGGTCTCAACTAGTTTCCCCTTTGCTAATTTGATGGAGTACGGCACGTCTAACTTGCTAGGCGTCAATCCAAGTATTTTTCTTAAATTCTAACGATACAAAGCTATAATCGGCACTAGTATCAAACAGAACAGATGCAAAGCGTTAGTTTATCGGGAACGTACCAGTGACAACGTTTGGATCCTGGCGCGCTTCCCTTGCGCCAATGTGGAATGCTCCCCCACGGGCTTGATTCGGCTTCGGGCTTTTCTTCTTGAAGTGCCCAATTTCCCCACACTTAAAACATCCTGGCCCTCGGCCATTCCCATTCCCAGCTTGATTCGCAACATTTCCATGGTTCCCGTTTCCGTTACCTCCTCGATTGTTGTTCCGATTTCCAAGACCTCCTTGGCCTCCCCGGCCAGCACTAGCCCAGCAAGAATCCTTCAAGTGGCCAACCTTTCCACAAGCTTCACATACTTTTGGCCCACACCGACCAAAATGATGATGCTGGCAGGTGTTACACTTGGGCAGAGTGCCCATATAACCCTTTCTTTTGTTCTCATTATCCGTTCGGGTATCTTCGGTGAGCTTTCTTTTGTTCTTTCTGGATGACTTTACCTGAGTCTCCTTCTTCTTGGCAGGGTTTGTAAGTTCTTCTAGTCTAAGTGCCTCCGTAGCGAGTGCCAAACCCATCTTACTTGCAGCATCAGTTGTTGGTGGCGTTGATGTTGTCATCAAGCTCAAGACTTGAGGCGCCAGTTCCCAAATGAATTGTTCCAATTTCTTTAATTCTGGTTTCACCAGGTACGGAACAACCCGTGACAAATCATGAAGTCTTTGCACGTACTCCAACACCTTCGGACCTTCCATCATCAGGCTCCGAAATTCATCTTCCCACTTCTGGGTTTCCGTTTGGGAGCAATACTTCTTATGCATCATTCCTTTCAGTTCACCCCAGGTTAACGCATATGCTGCAGTAGCGCCCTTTATACGGATCTGAAGATTCCACCTTAATCGGGCTTCATCTAGAAACAGCTCAGAAACGTATGGGACTTGTTGTTCCGGTGTACAACCGCTCACTTGAAAGATGGAATCCATTCTTTCGATCCACTTCACAAAGGCTATGACACCTCCAGTGCCGTCGAACTTCGGAGGCTCGTAGTTGAGGAAGTGCCAGTAGGAACAACCGTTATTTTCTGAGGTACCTCTACTAGGTTCGGAGCGTAGGGCCTCGTGCTGTGCTATAGCTGCAGCAATTATCTCTTGAAGTTCCGCCTCTGAGGTGGGCATGCGCATTTCGCGTCTTGGCGGCATCTTCTAAAAGGTGTTTCACATAGGTTAGGTCATAGCAAGTAAAGTGTACGTATGTATTCAACAATATCAACACATAACATCTCATGCTATAAATAAATCAACCGCATAACATCTCATGTCATAGAACATAAACAATAGATCAAACATCACAAGTGATGAGAATACTGCGATTGCATTGCCATAAATCGGGACCACAATGTAAAGTTTACAAGTACACAACTGTATCATACAACATCAATGACTTAGTAGGGGACGACCCTAGACAAGTCGTGAGATCGCTGGACGTATTCAGGAATCTTTGGTTCGACCATTATCAAATTCCAGAACTCCACCTCAAGCTTCTGGATTCCAGTCCTAGAACAGCATCTCTTCTCAATCATTTCCTGCTACATGGGTTTTCATTAGCTTGGCCCGCAGAGTCCACCAGGATTTCTGTGCACTACAAGCCGTTATTACGTGGGCCCCCGTAATAATAGATTGTCTTGCACAGTTACCCCAAATTTTCTCTCGTCCAAGGAGATGATCAATCAAGGAGCAACAGCAGGTGCATCGGCATGAACAGGGTCATGCTCCAATGCGGGGTCAGGAGCAACGCCTGGCTCAGGGGCCACGGCTGGCTCCGGATCAACAAACTCCATCTCAAAATCAGCTGGATCAACAAACACAGGGGTTACAGGATCCTCCAAGGGCTGGTCTAAGTGTATGAACTCAATGTCATGGTCTGGATCAAAACCAGGTGGAAAAACAGGATCATCCTCAATATCGTGATCAATCTCAAAGCTGTGTGCAGGAGCAGGTGCAGCGGATGACGCCATATCCGGGTCGTCGTCGTGTGAGTGGTGCTGCACTCCCTGTGTATACAAGGATGCGGACGTTATAGACTCAAATGAGTCTGGGACAGGGGAAAGGGCATGAGCCTCCTCTGCAGGAGCGTCAGCAAGCAGTAGGCTATCACCAGCAGCAATAGGGCCTCGCCCTCAAGTGGGTCCTCCTCTAATGGTTCGACATCGTCGTCAGAGACAACGTCGGGGGCATATCAAAAACGGGATAAACGACCAGGGGCACAGGAACAGGGATCTCCACGAGTGGCAAATCCCCAACAAGATGGCCATCAGCAGGCTCTGCTACGGCATCAGGCAGCGCAAAGGGCTGAAAGTCGTCATCGTCTGTGCTGGTAGTATCGGAAATGTACACCTCGTGCTCCGATGAAACTATGTCGTCTGATACTATGGCCATGGGATCTGTAGTGTCCGACTCTCCAGTATCTGATGAAGGCATGACATTTTGTAATATAAACACACATATGCACAAATAATCAATCATATAGTCAAATAAACATATTAGTCACCAATAAGCAATCAAATAGCTCTCCTAGTCCCACTAGCCTCCCAGCCTCCCAGACTGACTCCCTAGTCCGACTAGTCTCCCAGCCTCCCAGACTGACTCCCTAGTCCCACTAGTCTCCCAGCCTCCCAGACTGACTCCCTAGTCCCACTAGTCTCCCAGCCTCCCAGACTGACTCCCTAGTCCCACTAGACAACTACCTCAGCCTCCCAGACCGAGCCTCAGCCTCCCAGACTGAGCCTATAATTAACAAATAAAATGTGCTCAACATTTGTTTGTAAAAACAGTTTGGATCTGGACTTTAAGTGGTATGCAGTGTAAAAATGTTTTCGTGAGAGCCCTAGTGATCATAGTCTAGACTCGAGGAGGAATCCTAGTTCGCTATGATCAGAGCTCTGATACCAAGCTGTCACACCCTGGCTTTGCGGAAGCGTGGGTTAATTTGGTGTGACTTCTTAATACCATAGCTTAATCACAACAAAGCTATATGAAAATAAAACATGCAGATCATCCATTGATTTAAGTAAAATACCACAACATTGTCTTAATACGTTGACACATGCAACGGAAATTACAACATAAAAACTTTGTTCTTAACACACAACCCCAAAATATAACATAACATTTGTTTAAGACTTGCGACTCGTCCAGGTAAAAGTCGCAATCCCTAAACATGGATGATCCTGTAATTCTAACACAGCGGGAAAACGTAGCATACCGGGCCAGATCCTTAGTTCCCTGAAATACATGTAAGTTGGAAAAATCAACACAATGTTGAGCGAGTTCATGCGTAAGTGAGTATGTAAAATCCTTGTAAGTAGAAAAACCCTGGTATGTAGCAAATAAGGAAAAAGAGATCACCAATGGTTTGCAAGGCCATTGATATGTGTGAAGTGCAAGTAGGAAGACTCAAACCTAGCGGATTTGTGCGTCGGGTACATAGTCACCCCAAGGTCCGTTAACTGTTTGGCCTGGGGCTGGGCTCGCTACACCCAGATAGATCTACCGCATTGTGTCCCTCGGTCCTACCATGAGGATTAATGGCCTTAAGTATCACCTACCCACTCACATGATCTAAGTAGTAACCCTCCTTACGCTAACCATACCATGTAAAAGTACTCGTAATCATAGTAACATGTATTTCACCCCCGCAGTTTAGAAAACTGAAAACAGTTAAGAGAAAAGGGGGACATGAACTCACAGTAATGCGTCCTCGAATAACAGCAAATCAACTCAGTCTGCAGCACGACAACCTACAACGTGCTAATATCTATTAGACGAGCGGACGTGCCTTAGCTTAGGGTCTTAATGTTCTTGGGGAAATAGTTAGACAACTATTTCGTGTTTAAATTTCTTGGTTAACGTATAAATAGATTCCTTCCCAAGGATGGGGTATTCGTACAGGTATTATGTATTTGGTGACTTAACGTATTAAAAAAAAATACATTTACAAGTCTCCTATCCAACACTTTAAAGTTTTATGTCAAAACTCAAGGCGAGGTTTAATTATGAGATATAAAGTTTCACATACACGATAGAAAAATAATTTTTCTAAGTCTTGGTATTTTTAGAAAAATTCGCCAGAACTTCCCCTAAAAACGGGAGTGTCCGTGCTAATACGCACATCATTTTCTTTTTGAAATCAACTCATAATCATCAACAATCAACCATTACGTTTTAACACGCAAAATACTACCCTTGTCGATTCAGTTTCAATTTGTGAAAACTGGACTGTTTTCGGACGTGTAAATAAATTACTTAACTTATTCCAAAAATTCCCAAATTTTTGTGGAACGTCATAACCGACCCACAAATTATTGTGTAAAAATTTCGGGGTCTAAATCATTACCAAAAATTTATAGAAAATCGTTTACCGAACTGTGATCAGATTTGTTACATTCTGATCACAGTTTACAGAATAATTCGCCAAAAATTCCTCGTAAGTCCGTTTGTCGAAAATCCAGTTCGAGGGTCACAAATACATCTGTGTTCATCTTTGATAAAAGTTTCAGGGGCTGGTTCGGTTCAGGTTTTAAGTTGTGATCGAAAACACACAGCCCAATTTTCTGCAGTAACAAACAGCCTTAGCTGCTGTCACGGAAACAGATTTTTAAAATAGTAACCGACATCAGAAAAATACGATTCCAGCGCCATTTTCTTCGTTTTTTGAAATGACACGATTTAGGCTTTTGAAATTCCGTTTTTCGAGTTTTTAAGGTCCGTTTACAGCCTGTTAAAGGCGGCTGAAACAGTGACTCAGCATGCTGTTTTGTGATTTCGATGTTATTAAATCGCGTTATAAGTGTCCGATTAGCGGGTTAAACAAGAAAACGACTTTTAAATATCAAGTATGTGTTATCCAACCCTTAACCCGACGAGATTCCACTTTATAAATCATACACAAGTAAACCTTTACGTAGATTTTTATGTTCATACTTATGTTTCATATTTTTCTAATATTCTTGCAATCTAGTGATTTAAACAACAATACTACATGTTAAATGCCATAATTTTCGAACAAGATGAGATCAAGTATGAAGAAACTCACTACTAGCCTCTAGCTAGGGAAGAATCTTGTGTAAAAATGATGAGAAAAGATGTAGAACCAAGCAAGAACAATGCTCCCTTGCAATGCCTTCAAGTTGCACCTTCCATGTTTGATCTTCAAAGCTTGAATGGTATGAGTAAATGAAGAAAGTGATGAATGTTGGAGTGTGGTGGTGGATTCGGTTGTAGTAGAACCGAATAGAGAGAGAGAGCTAGGTGAAAATGGGTTGCAAAAATCTTGTGAAGTGATGTACATTTATAAGGGACCTTACTTTTATTTATTCTTCACATATCTTGGATAGATAGACAAGCAAAACACTTAATACTAGATCATTGAATCCAAGCAAGAAGATAGGGAGTATGATGTTATGACATGTGGGGTCCCACTTGGGGAAATAAATTCGTTGGGGGGGGGGGGGGGGGGGGTATTATGTAAATATTGTGACTAAAGTGTATAAGTGTAAGTAATGTGATATGTGTTAGTTGATTTATTTTAGGCGGGTGTTATGGCATACGGGGATCATGACTAGCCATAAATAATAAAATAAAGTATTTGACAAAATTTTAGTGCCCCGGGTAATGTCCGGTTATACGGTTAAGTACCGTTCCGTTAAAATGTTTAATTATACCGCAAAAGGTCCTTTATGTATATATTTTGTAACATAAATTATTCCCGGTACTTAGGAAAATATACGGGACCGTTCTGCAATGTTTTTGCACTGTATTAGAAATTTAAAATGCTGAGTTTTATAATAAAGCGCAGAATTTTGTATTTAAAGTACGTTTTAGGCACACCCGGTCACTATAAATCTCACCTAGTGACGCAGTTCTACAATCCTCACCGCCCTACACTCACTACCAGTGTAGCAATGTATTCCCGGCTCATACTAGCCTTAGAGGCAGTGTCTGCCTGATGCTGGTTATGTCAGCATGTTTACTGGGTATCCCGTATAGTGTGCTCACTGTGCTTTTTGTGCATCAAGGTTGTCACTGGTGTTAGTGTATAAATAATAGTGTGACAGTATAAAATGTGATGCATAAGTATGTATGTATCAGAAATCAGTAAGCAGTTTAAGCACAGTTTCAAGTAAGCACAGTAATTAAGCAGCAATTTAATATTAATTAATTTGTACGGATACCTGGTTTGGTGAGGGTTGTCACAGTCTAGGTCAAAGCATTACTAATAACCTAATTCCCTATAACCATTGGCTCTGATACCAACTTTTCTGTCACACCCCGACCACGTAAAACAATAAATCATGGCGGAAATGTCGGGGAGTGTCGTAACAGAATCATTGTTTCACAACCATGGATTAAATAATTTCGTTTTATTGAATTATTGAACTCATTGTTTTATTACAAATCAGATAAATACAAATATTATCTTTCAAGTTTTTAAAGTCGCTAAGGAACGAGTCCATCCTATGTATAGCATGCATCAACAATCATCACATAACAGCACCTGAAACATGTGTAAAAATAGGTACGTCAGCATAAAAATGCCTGTGAGATACATAGGTTTTATTATAATAGGATTCATGACTTGTAAGTTTAAGGAAAATATGTTTAATAAAAAATAGTCATGAACCTTAAAATATTTTCTTTTATAAATCATACTAAATTTTTTAAGAAATCAGATGATATAACAGAATAATGCATAGGCAAATAAATAATCAAGTAAAATGAGTTTGTATAAAATATGTTGTTTGTAAAACAATGTTTTGATAAAAAGGTTTGTAGTATATATATAAAACTAAACTTTGGTTTTAAGAAAGTCGAATAAGTAATATATTAAAAATATATTTCAGTCCAAATTAGTTAAACAGATAGTATATTAAATATACTTTGGTCGTCAAAATAATAATTTTCAGTAGTATATCAAAAGTATACTTTGGTTTTATAATTAACATATTAAACTATGCTTTGGTTTTAATAATAACATATTAAACTATGATTTGGTTTTAATAACATATTAAACTATGCTTTGGTTTTATAAATAACATATTAAACTATGTTTTAGTAATTAACAAAATATTTGTTGGTTTTGTACAATATCACATATGAGAGCATATCAAACTATACTTTTGGGAGTATAACAAAATATACAACAAAAATTTGATTTTAGAATTCATTCAAACCTTAGTGTATCAAACTACACATTTGGAGACTATAGAGATACCACAAAGGCAATCTCTATTTGGATAAAAATCGGTTTCTGACATTCCATACAACAGGAATGGGGTGTCTAATCCTATAGCGCTATATCGTACTACCAATCGGTCTTGTGAACATAAAATAAGTACAATTCAACAATTAATTTTATAATCTTTGAAAAATTAGTGTTTAAACCATAAATAATCATTCAGTTTGTCAAAAGATAAGTACTAATATGTATAATCAATTATACTTTGAAATCATGAACATAACAAATAGGTACACATGTTTCACCCCAAAACATTGAAAACAGTAAAAGAGGGGACTATGTACTCACTTGAGGATGCTTAGAAGTCTTGAATAACAACCAAGCAAAGCTAGAGGGAACATGGAATCAAACGGCACCTAATATAGGTAACTATGTAAATAAATCGGACCTAAATTGGAAGATCGGATAGAATGAGGTTTCGTAAACCAAATTAGTGTTGGAACTCATATGATATGGTTTAACAAAGCCTACATACTAAATCGAAACCTAACCTAAGTGCTCACGACCCGTTTAGGTAGCTTATGCTACTTTAACGCGTCGTTCGCGCAAAGCGCGTTCGGAACGCCTACCTAGTCCTATGACAAGTATTATATGCCTAAACATGTTTAGATATGTTGCATAATCAGTTAAGTGACAAAAGTTTGAGTTACATATGCTTAAATACCAATTATGCATAAAAAAGGCATTTTGGTCAATTTACCTAAGGCATATAAACTACCTATCATACAACTACTTAAGCGAAGTGACCATAATGTATAACCTCGGAAGGTTATTCCCTATACAACTATGGTCACTAAACATGCTTGGTCGAATCCTAATGATCAACCAAATGGGTCGGGTTCGTAAGTCTAAGCGATTGTTTAGATCGCTTATCTTACGACCCTATATAAGCACTAAACCTAAAGTGATGAGTTAAACATGTTAAGACATGTTTAACGAAGTTTTGAAAACAAGTTTGATATCAAGACAAAGGATCTTGATACCCAAAAATAGTTTGGTTACAAAATACGCAAGAACACGCATTTTGACCGAAACTATGACTCGTCACTATGCCTAAATAACGTGGTAATCAGTAGGTATAGTCACAGGAGACTATAACCATCATGATTACGCTCACGTTACGAATATCAAACGAACTTCGTGTTGACCATTGACTGGTCAAAGGTGAAAGTCAAACACAGTTTGACTTTCGTGCTTAAAATGCGAAAAGAACGAAAGAATACTTACAACGGGTCCAAGAAAAGGAGTTTTGATCTAATTATTCTCAGGTATGAAGTATATAACTTCAACTTAGAGAACAAAATCAGATCAAAAGTGAGTTTGCAAATGAAATGGAAGGGGTATATATAGATTTCGGAGAACCGTTAGGATCGTTTCTTGAAATCCGAGCTTCGATCTAAGCCGTACACATGCACCCCCTGATTTCTAAAACCATGGGCACTTAAAACCAGTCCATAGAATAGAAGAAACCATGTGCAAAACAATGGGAGCACTTGGGTTTTAATAAAATGAAGTTTGCTGACCTGGGAGCAGCTTACGGACCATAAGCATCACCATACGGTCCGTAAGGACATGGCTTGCTGGCAGGACCTTTCAACAAATGGAAGAACAGGCCCCTGCATCTCCAAACTTGATTTGTATGCGTTTTGGCACGTTTAAGCACCGTTAATCTCATTTCAAGGCTCTAAAATGAAGTTAAAGTATAGGGAACATGAAATGTGCTCAAAAATATATCTGATGTCAGTTCGTTTGGTCGTACGGTCGCGTTGTTCGGTTAATTACGACGAAACACGAACAGACGCGAAAAACGATCCAAATTACGTGACGAATGGAATTTTATCATGCCAACCACTAAAATAAAATATTTTAATGATTACATAAATTTTTGGATGTCCGGATATACTCAGAACGTGAGATATGCGTGAAAATGCAAGTTTATTTTTGCGCACCAAACACCTCAAAGCCTATTTCTAAGATATGTAAAGGATATTTAGGGCATATTTAACTTATGATCATGTTCTGGAATGTTCGTTACAGTACGAATCGGCATACTTTCGCAGTTTGTCGAAATTAGTCCCTGTAAGCGAATAAACTTGATTTCGACACACCAAACCATCCAAAACTTATTTCTAAGTTATGTAAGGGTTGTTTAAGGTATGTTAAGCCTATGTCACTATTCCAGAGTGTTTGTCACATTAAACTTATTACGTTTACATATCAGTTCGCGTATAACCTTTCAGAAAGCGATTTAGAGCTCGAAATCGAACAAGAATTGATATGTGCAAACGATACACATATTTATACAAATCCCTAGTATGAAATACAATATTTCATTGGTTTGGTATTTGTATGATGGTTGAAGTGACACAGGTGTCACAGTATGATGATATGCATGTATAGTTGTTTAAACGAAACATTGAGTTTATCGAATCAAAATTAGATTGAGCTTGATTTGAAGGGTAGAATATAGTTTGTATATGTAGGAGGATATAAAGTACTCATTGGTTAAGCATAATGTATTTTTTAATGAATGGAAATGCTACTTTTGTTTTAAAAGAGTTTACGTAATCCGAAGATGGTCGGTCCCCATGAAGTCTTCTTGACCACGTGTTTTGTAAATTGGTGTAGGAAAAAGGTTTTCGATAAAAAGTAAGTTCGTTTCATCAAACAAGAAATTATGAATTTAGGAGGTTCTTGTGAAAATAAGGATCCTTAGAAAAGAAATTTAGCAAAAGGACTTAGTGATTGTTAAAAGTTTTAACAAATGATTTGTTGATGTTGAAAAGAGTATTGGTAAAACGATCATATAACATCTATAAGATCTTATAAGTAATTGAGAAAAGGTTAGTTTGATTTTAATTAAGAATGGAAGTCTCTAGTATAATGATATAACGTGTGCGTGTATTAGTGATTAAGTTGAATATGAAGTTCATGGGCCAGAGATTCATTGGACCGATTAAATTGATAGGTAACATTTCGTAAGGTTTTGAAATTCGGGAAATAAAACATTTTAAGGTATGACTAAGAATTTCGTGTATGTGAGTTATGTGAAAATAGATTGTAGGATAAGAAGTACGTTTGATAAAACAATGTATTTTAGAATTGATATAAGTGGGTTTTTCGATAAATGATAAATGATTTACGTATGAAACATGATTGTGTTTGCTTGATAAAGTATTTTGAAGGAAAGTTTTGGTAACGATCACCTAGGTAAGAGAATCACCCCTAACTCGTTGGTGAGGTCGTTTCAAGAAAAGAAGGAGCGGAGTTAATCGTCAGGGTAAGGAAATCACTCCTAACTCAATGATATGTCTCCATTTTGGCGTTATAAAGAATGTAAATAAAATTGAGTGACATTTTGAAATCATGCATAGGTATAAATGTATGAAAAAGATTTAGTATGATATGTGTGTGAGAAGAAAATATCGAAAGTAAATTCGAATTTGAAAGATTGCATCGTATAAAATAAATAATAGAAACACATGTTTGATTAAAATTTGGGATGGTTCCAAAACGGAACTTTGACTAACCAAAGTGGTCGAAAAGTCTTTCGAATTTGAGGAGCATGATTTGGCCTAATAGGTGGAATACTCTTGCCGACAAGTCGGTTAACGGTATTTACCCTTCCGGTTACTACATGTCCCAAATCAATCGAAATTTCGAGACTTGGCGGGATTTATGAAAAATTCAAGGAGTGAAACTAGTCGACAAGGTGCGGGTTTCACCCCTAACTTGCTGATTTCGTATCCTAAGTGTGGTTGGTACTCGTTGAGTCAAAATTTAATTTCAACACTTTGACGAGGATCCACTAGAATTTGAAAGCGGAAATTCTCCATCAAGGTGAGGATCTCACTCCTAACTTGGTGGCGAATTTCGTGTAAAAAGAATAGGTGGATTGAGAGTCTTTCACCAAATTGTGGGTTTCACGCCTATTTTGGTGAAGTCGTCTCGTTTGTGTATTACAAGTGGTTTTGAATTTAGTATAAATGAGTAAAAGATGTATGTTAAAAAATAATAATAACAAGTATAAGCACATAAAGCATTTTAAGAAAATAAAATGGATCCAGCTGTACAAGCTTCAGAATAGAAGTCTATGGGAGGTAAATAGTCATCAAAATGCTACTTGGACCTGGAGAAAAATTCTAAATAGCCGTTCCTATTTACGTCAATTCTTTTGGTCGAAACTTGGTAGTGGAGAAAACACTTTCTTGTGGCACGACACCTGGTGTAATGTTTGCCCTCTTAGTAGGTATGTCTCACCAAGGAATGTAGCTCGGGAGGGGTTAACTATGTCATCGAAAGTAGCAGATGTCGTCCAGCAAGGTATTTGGAGCTGGCCTGAAGCTTGGAGAAATGTTTACCCGGTATTATTTCAGCTACAACAGCCGCATCTTACTAATAACAGTCCGGATGTTGTGTTGTGGAGAGACAGAAGCGGTAAAGATAAACCATACTCGGTAAAACTTGTGTGGGAATCTATTCGTAGCCGAGATACAATGTACCCGTGGATGTATGTCATCTGGTCTTCCTTTCTCGTCCCAAGGCATGCATTTAACTGCTGGTTAATTTTTAAACGGAAGTTATGGACCCAGGACAAGATAAGGCATTGGAACTGTACGGTTAAAGGATCGATGAACATGATGTGTTGTTTACTTTGCTACAATGACTTAGACTCGCATAATCATCTTTTCTTTGAATGTAATTACTCAAAAAAAGTGTGGATATCCATCAGGAAAAAAGCGTATCTGGATGATGTTGAAGGAACGTGGGATGATGTTTGCAACTGGATGATTCCTAGAGCTCGGTCAAGGTCGATTAAAGCAACAATTGGAAAGCTTCTTGTAGCGGCTGTGGCTTATTTCATTTGGCAGGAGAGGAACCGTAGATTCTTTAAAAACCAGTTAAGACCGCCGGAGCAGTTAGTGGAGCTGATTACTAATATGATACGTTTGAGACTTCATTCGTATAAGTATAAAAGAACACATCGGGTAACCAAAGTGTTGGAAGACTGGAAGCTAGCTTCCATGGATATGTTCGAAGAAGGTTAATGTGGTTTATGGTTGTTCTTCGTTTACCTATTGTATAGGTCTAGTGTTTGTTCGTAGTTGAGCTTGTTTTTTTTGTGTTTTACTCTTTTGTGGTATGTCACAAAGAGAACTAGAGTTGCGGTTTGCTTCTCTACTTGCTTTATTTTGTGTTGAGATATAAAATCACCGGGGTAAAACCCTTTACCCAAAAAAAAAAGAAAATAACACGTAAGAGACATTTCAAGAATAACATGTAAAGATATTTCATAAAAGTAGCATGTGAAGCAAGTATGGTCGAATTTTGGTGCTTAACTATAGAATAGGTCAAAAGCATGGCAATTTTCCTAATTCCCTATAGTTATGGCTATGATACCAATCTGCCACACCCCAATAGATGGCGGAAACATCGGAGTGAGACGAAATAGATTGCAAGAGACTTCATAACACTATTTGTGACAAGTATTTAAATGATAAATTTTCATTTCATTTCTAAAGAGTCAATTACAAGGATTTGAAACAAATTCAACATGAATAATGAAATACAATACAAATAAAATACAAAATTTAAAGTGTGTATCTAAGCATCATACTAGATTCCATGCATCATCAACATCATCGCTAAACCTGCAACATGTTTTAAAAGCATAGTTCAATACAAAGGTATTGGCGAGTACACTAGTTTTAGACTCGTGGCATATGTATAAAAAGGTATTTTCAATCCAAGATAGCAATTGGTATACAAAGTCAATCTATCATGCTTAACAATATGTCAACTCTAGTGTCCACTAGTATTTAGCATCCCTCGACACAAAAGTGACGAGACCGTTATAGAATAAAGACTCAACAAAACCCCGTCGGGTGGTGTGCTACTCCTATAGCGCTATTATTGTTAAGCCGAGTTAACAAGTAGTATGTATTCTAGCATGAACCTAAGCATAGCAAAGCATGTATAAGGATTGAACGAATAAAAGCATGTTTGTGAATCTTGCATTTTAACAAGTAAAACATGTTGCACCCAAAGTGTATTAAAAGGAAAATGGGTCAAGTGTACTCACAAAGTTGCATATGCTTTCCGATTATCCCATGTGACGAAGTTGTTGAGACTAGGAAGTTGAATGTGTTCGATTTGGAGTTTAAGAGGTGTTTACATATGGTTCTAGGGATTTGGAGTTTCAATAACATGAAAAATAAACATATAAAAATAATCATCTAACACCTATGACACTTGTTCTTGACACTATGAAACTCTAAAAGAGTTTAAATGTTTTCATGGAACAAAGTTCCATTAGAATCATGACAAGTTGTCAAGGCCTAAGATGATACAATCTACTAGCTTGACGAATGTCCATTAGTTCATCACCAAGAGTTCGATTATTTGGTTGTTACATAAGTATTACATAGTGTATATTACATCATATAAGTCAAGCATGAGGTAGAAGATTAAAGTCTTCATTTAGGCACCTCTAAGTATCATGGAATTCATACATGAGGTAGGAAGAACAAAGCTTCCATTTAGGTACCTCTATTGTTCACCGCTACACTTGTTCTGAACAACAAGGAGGGTCATGAACTTACAAGAAACAATAGAATATGAACAACTAATCTATGAGAAAACATCAAGCAATGTGTGGATTTTCAAGTAGGTTAGCCCAAGCTAATCCTAAATCACACAATCATCAAGTCTTGAACTTGAGCATCACTTGTGGGTTAAAACCCTTGAACAAAACAGAAAGTTTGTGAGGTTTATACCTCTGATTTTGAATGTCTCAACATTTTTTTAAGCCTAACTAACCATAGAAGTGGTTATAAGCAAAAGGACATAGGTTTGAGATGAGTTTCCTCAGGTTTAAACAAGTTTATCAAAGTTTGAAACAAGAATAGAAAAATCAGTCCACTTTGGAGCCCTTTTGGCAACATTCTATGCTCTTGTTTTCCAGGGAAAACCCATGGAAACGTAGCTAAGGTCAATACAAAGTAGTAGGAAAAAGAATCGAGTGAATCGGATAAGAATTGAGTGAGTTATGCTCATTTTAGTGAAGTGGTATAAATCTGCTTGAACTTCTACAATCAGCTACGGTTTGGAGTGTTTGAGAGTGAATGGAGAGTGTTTAGAAACTGAAAAATGCTTGGAGGAGGCTTGGGTTATATAGGGGATGGATTAGGGTTTCATTGGGTTGGGCTTTGGAAGTGTTTAGTGGGCTAAATAACTCAAAACAAGGAAATTAAGTGGGCTGATGCAAGGCTGTTAACAGCCCTATAATTTTTATTTTATTTTATTTTATTTTATTTTATTTTTTGACATTAGAAGGTATATATTTGATGTTTAATAAAGTGTTACATGGTGTCTAGTATGTATGTAACTTGTAACAAGGTCCAAAATGCATAAATGACATATTTTAATTTAGCAAAAAGTGTGATAACATAGGTGTGTATAACACATGAAATGTAACAAGTATGTATTGTTTATAGTTTGGTATGATCAAGTGAAAAAAAAACATACAACTTAATCTTATAATCGAATAACTAAGCGTTTAAATGTATGAAGATTTAAGGATTACGAATACACGATCATTATTTACGAGTTAAGCTTACGTTTATACGAATTACGAACCATGTATCAAACGAGTGCACGTACACATGTATAAACGATGTATAAAAGATTCTTTTCATTATGATTAAAGTCTCATATTTTACAACGAAATATGATTACAAGGAATACAAGATTTCCAAAAAATAGAATTTCAAGCAATGGTTTCTAAATATGGAAAGTGTGAAAACGCAAGGCGTTACAGTAATCAATCCCATACGTCTGAGTGTACCCTTTGGCTACAAGCCGAGCTTTGTATCTTCCAATGGAACCATCTGGTTTATATTTAATTGAATACACCCATCGGCAACCAACTGTTTTCTTTCCTTTTGGGAGAATGCACTTTTCCCATGTATTGTTTTTCATAAGAGTGTGCATCTCCGTTTCCATTGCTTTTTTCCAGTTCTTCTTACCTTGCGCTTCCTTTACAGAACCAGGTATTTGTTCGGAGTATAGTGAGGTGACAAATGCTTTCGCACTGTTAGATAAATTCCCATTAACCATATTAGCTACAGGATACCTTGAATTTCTGGTTTCCCTCTCTGGGGAATAACGTTTTGGAGGGACCCATCTATTGGCTCTAGGAGGGATATGGTATCTTCCGGTTGTCTCTGCTGCAACTGGTTCCACGTGTTCAACGACTGGTACAACCTCTTCCAAATCTGGTTCAACCTGTTCGACATCTGGTTCAACATGTCGTGTAGGTTTCGTTGTTGTCGGTTCTATGTGTTCCCCTATTGTCTCATAGTTATAAAACGCAGAATATTCAGGGTTCTCAGTATTTCTTACCTCTGGTATCACGTTGGATGGACTTTCTTCAGTGGTACTGTGATTCGTAGATTGTGTGGCTGTGTTTGAATGACTCGAAGTACTGTGATGGTTTTCTGTTGTTACTTCTTCATATGAGGGAAGTTGGGTTAGCCAACTCAGAGTGTCTATACATTCATTCTCCCCCTGACCACTGAGTTGGATGTTATAAAAGTATTTTGTTTCAAGAAAGTCAACATTCATTGTGGTGAACATTTGATGAATTTTTGGATTATAACACCGGTAACCTATTTGATCGATCCATAGGCTACAAATACACATTTCTCAATACATGGGCCAAGCTTGTTTCGGTTAGTTTTGGGTATGTGGACAAATGTGTGACAACCGGTAATTTACACCCTTAAGTACGTGATTAACAGGTGACCACGCGATAATAAATAGTGTTTACGACACTAATTAACCTAACCAGGCCCTTGGAGTGCACAGGAACGTTTGTTCAGCTATACAGTGCGCGTGTGGTGATTTACAGAAAAGCTGCTGATTATTACGCGACAACGGACTGATACCGTGCAAAATACTGACGGCACCGACAAATATGGATGTTACACAAATATATTTATGCTTATCGAGTTTAGGTTGCGATATCGGGTCTCGCAAGAACTACGGGCCACTTACACAGGAGATGGGCTTGTGGGCCCCGGGCCGAAGCCCAAAACCCACAAGCCTAAACCTACTCATAAAATATTAGATCTTATTCAAATCTTTATAAGATCCCTGCAAAATCAACTAAATCTTATAAGATCTCTACATAAGATCTTGATTCATAGGATAAAACATCTAACCAGGTAATTGGAATACATAAAAGTCAATCAAAACCTTCATCACTCTATTAATACACAGGCAATACACAAACCACAGTGAACTCATCTCTCAATTACACACACATACAAATTACAAGATACCCTCCTTACCCTCTCGATGTTACACACACAAACAAACACAGGAGGCATCTTCTCCAAATCAAACCCTAACCTAAACACACACACACCGGATCCCTCTCTCCCTCTCGGCGAACACCCGGCAGAGCCGGTCGGAGCCACGGCGGCGCCGTCGTCTGTGGCGTTGACGATGATTATCCGGCGAACCCCCCCTCCCCTCGTTCCCCTTTCCGGCGGCGACGACACAGACACCCCCCCCCCCCTTCCTGCTCGAGCTGATTAATCGGACCACGACCACCATAGTCGGGTGGTGGTGATGTGCGGCGACGTTACAGAGAGGAGAGAGAGATAAAGACCGAGAGAAGAGAGAGAGATGGAGGAAATCTCCGGTGGTCGGAGACTCGGACCGCCGGACACTATCTTTATCCGGCGAGTTCACCGGCTTCAAGTTCGATTTGGTTGAAGTTTGGGTCGGCTTCAGGGGTTTCGGTGGTGGAGGTTAGCAGGCGGTCGGAGACTCGGACCGGCGGTCCTTGTCTCGGCCCGGTGATTCATTCTGGTCCGAAAGATTTCCGGTTGTTCGGGTCTCGGAATTTGGTTCAGTCAACAGCCTCGGTTCACTCGGGTCACACCGAGTTAACCCAGTTAACTCAGTTAACTCCGTTAACCTGGTTGACCCGGTCAACTCACCGAGTAAACACAGTCAACGGTTCGGGTCAGTCATGAAGCGGTTCAGTCAACTCGGCCAACTGAGTCAGCACAACGAATCAACTCAGCGAGTCAACTCGGTTGACTCGGTCAACTCAGCAAGTCAAAACAGGTCAACTGCGGTCAACATCTTCGGTCAGACGGCTCGGTTCAGTCAGACAACTAGGTTCAGTTGACTCGGTCAAACCGAGTCAACTCGTTCAAACCTGGTCAACTCAGTTGACTCGGTCAACAACCCGACACGAAGACTTGGTAAATATTAGCGGCACATTTATTTTGTTATTTTTCATAATATTAACATTACGTGAAAAACGAGCTCGAATCGATTATATATAGTTCACATCTCAAAATATTCGACAAGATTTACATAAATATTGATTTCGTTGTTTGAATATTGATTGATTTTGAAAAATAATGACAACTTGTGTTGTCGGGGCGTCCAAAAACAGAGGAAACTCTGCCCGTTTTTCGAGAAAACCCGTAAAACAAAACGAGTTTTATTATAAAAACGTGCTTTTCTTGTAAAACGACAACTATTGTTATAAGCGACATTTACGAGATACAAATATAAAGTTTCCTTCGATAACAACTTACAACTTACGAAAACAACGATTCGGAAAAATATTTACAACGACAAACATAGTTGTTTTGAACTTCGGAAATTTGACAAATTCGTTTTTATAAAAATAAATATAGTTTTATATTTATTTCAAATTTCAAACAACTCGATTCCTTTTATAAATAAATATAGTTATATATTTATTTTCCAATACAAGTCGACAATTCTTTTACAAAATAAATATAACTGTTATATTTATTTTATACGCCTAGACGGCACATATGTATATTTTTTACAAATATAAACAAGACGCAATATATATAATACAAGTTTATTATATATTACTTTCATACGAATATTCCTACATACACAAACGACTTCTCACGGCAGTTTAACTTAGTCATTTTCATTAAGTTAACTATTTACCGTCAAATCGTTCGATCAACGATTCGGTAGAGCTCGGTAACACGTAGTTTAGTTACCGCATTAATTAGAAACTTATAAGATATTCCGTGCTAGGAATATTGTAGAATGCACGCTAGCAAGTCAAGTCTTGGAAACGACATCACGAAGTCGTAATTAGCTAGCTATGCACAGGAATATTCAGGTGAGTTCATGCTCCCCCTTTTCTTTTAACTGTTTTCAGTTTTATAACTTCGGGGGTGAAATACATGTTACAAATATTACAATGTTTACAAATGGTATGATGGATACAAGAATGATACGAGAAATCGTGTCACGAATAGGGTACCATAAGCACCATTAATCGTGTACATACTTAGACCGCAGAACAAAAGGTTAGATCTAATGGGTTCCGGGCAGCCCCACTCTTGGCCACTCTTTTACCAAGCAGTGTTTTTGTGTCTCAGTCGTGAATCGACTACATAAAAATGCCTATGGTTTGGTGACTTCCTATGTCGTGTCACATGTTAATGGCCTTGCAACCCATTAACAACAAGATACATACAGAATACTTGATTTATATAAGAAAACATGATACATACAAGAATACGTGATTTATACAAGAATACATGATACATACAGAAATACTTGAATTATACAAGATACATACCATGTTTTCATACAAAGTTTCTGTATAACTTGACAAGAAAATGATTTTAAATTCGTTTTCTCAACAATACTTCAAAAACCGGTTATTCAAAAAGATTTATTTCAAATCTTTTACAAACAAACTATGAACTCGCTCAACTTTATGTTGATTTTTCGCATGTTTCTTTCTCAGGTTGCTTTTCAAAGTTATGGCACGGTTGGAATAGGAGAACCATGAAGAGTCGAGTACTTAGAGGGCGTTCAATTTCTAAAAGTCTTAGATTATTTGCTTCCGCTGTGCAATGAAGATACCAGTCCAGTCACGCCAATGCTCTAATATTTTGGGGTGTGACAGATTGGTATCAGAGCTATAGGTTACAGCGAATAGGGTTTTCTGAAGAAATACCTAGGCTCTAACCTCACTTTCCCCTGGGAACGTAGATTATTAAAACGTCGAATACATACAGAACGCATAGTACTCGAATATGGTCTCCAACCGTTGCCAAAAAACAAACAGTCAAAAATTTTGTTTCCAAACATACGCTAAAGTGGTGTTTTACCCACGATACATAAAACAGTCGCATACAATACACGAAACTCTGAGAGTTTAGGAAACATGCATGTAAGACCTTCGGAAACTTCTGTTGAAGTTCATTAAAGGTCATCACGTAGGAACTGCAAATATTAATTCGGGCACACACAATTATACATATTGTCTATGATGTTTTAACTTCCCGAGCAGGCAGCCTACGCATAACGAAACGCTAGTGCACGAGAAAGCATAGAACTCAAATTTTACGTCAACAGATGTCGGAGTGCATCACATTCTACACAAAACGAAACGCTAGCGTACAGGCATACGTGAGACTTAAGCTATACATCAACGGAGGTTGAAGTACGTCACATGCGACTATCGATCAGGAAGCGGCAGTTGGCACGCGGTCCTGCAAACGACACAAGTCATGCTAAGGAAGAGACGCAAGTCACCGTATTCCCCCTATTTCAGTTAACGACGAGTACGCTATATTCGACATTCTATGGTAATGTCACGTAACAAACGGTTATCACATGCAACCCCAGGTAAAGTCCTTAAATTTCTTTTATTGAAATTTCGACTTTCACATTTACTGAGTAGATTTTCGTATCTCTACTCCTCTTGATGGTCATTGTATCACGATCATTTCTCTCATTATAGCGAACACTCATTTCTTGATTTCTTGAAAATTCATATGTTACGCATGCATCGTTTGTTACGCATGTGGTTTCGTTTCGAATAAAGCGTTTCATTAAAGTTCGAATATTGTTTCGCTAAATCTAATTGTTGATTTGTGATTCGAATGACCTGCATTATTGTAATTGTTGGCTTCTTCGTTATCAGGTCAACACATTTTCTTGAAATCCCTTTCCTTTCAAGTTACATACATGGTATTTCGTTGTGACCATGTCAAAAGTTTTCTTGTCAATACATGTATTTATTGTCGGCTTGCGCCGAAATCAAATTCGATTGTTTGAACTTGTCCATTACACATATTCAATTCAAGACACCATATGATGTATTGGAAACATCATATTCGAATTCGTTTTAACAAGCGTTTCATTGTTCTAAGTCGTAGTAGATTTGTTTGGTCTACGACTCCATTAAGTCATCTGTTGATTTCGACACCTTGTGGTGTCAAGTACAAACTTGTAGCTTGGGCTAATCATGATTGAGCGTTTTATGCAAAACACAGGTGATGCTTGTTCGATCACCGCTATATTTGAATTGTTTCATTCACTACGACACCTTGTGGCGTCGGTAGAACTTGCAGCTTGGGCTGATCATGATCGAGCGTTTCATGCAAACGATTACATTTGAGCTTGTTGAAATCTAAATTCATTTATTGGATGCAATCATTTCTAGAATTCATTTGTATCTTGTGATACATCCTTGAATTCACATCATTCGAATAAGTATTGATTCGACTTCATGATAATTCACTTTGGTACTATTCGTATTTTCTACGCATAACGTAACTCTAAGGAGTTAACGTAGTCCAAATTTCGAGGACGAAATTTTATTAACAGGGGGAGAATGTGACAACCGGTAATTTACACCCTTAAGTACGTGATTAACAGGTGACCACGCGATAATAAATAGTGTTTACGACACTAATTAACCTAACCAGGCCCTTGGAGTGCACAGGAACGTTTGTTCAGCTATACAGTGCGCGTGTGGTGATTTACAGAAAAGCTGCTGATTATTACGCGACAACGGACTGATACCGTGCAAAATACTGACGGCACCGACAAATATGGATGTTACACAAATATATTTATGCTTATCGAGTTTAGGTTGCGATATCGGGTCTCGCAAGAACTACGGGCCACTTACACAGGAGATGGGCTTGTGGGCCCCGGGCCCAAGCCCAAAACCCACAAGCCTAAACCTACTCATAAAATATTAGATCTTATTCAAATCTTTATAAGATCTCTACATAAGATCTTGATTCATAGGATAAAACATCTAACCAGGTAATTGGAATACATAAAAGTCAATCAAAACCTTCATCACTCTATTAATACACAGGCAATACACAAACCACAGTGAACTCATCTCTCAATTACACACACATACAAATTACAAGATACCCTCCTTACCCTCTCGATGTTACACACACAAACAAACACAGGAGGCATCTTCTCCAAATCAAACCCTAACCTAAACACACACACACCGGATCCCTCTCTCCCTCTCGGCGAACACCCGGCAGAGCCGGTCGGAGCCACGGCGGCGCCGCCGTCTGTGGCGTTGACGATGATTATCCGGCGAACCCCCCCTCCCCTCGTTCCCCTTTCCGGCGGCGACGACACAGACACCCCCCCTTCCTGCTCGAGCTGATTAATCGGACCACCACCACCATAGTTGGATGGTGGTGATGTGCGGCGACGTTACAGAGAGGAGAGAGAGATAAAGACCGAGAGAAGAGAGAGAGATGGAGGAAATCTCCGGTGGTCGGAGACTCGGACCGCCGGACACTGTCTTTATCCGGCGAGTTCACCGGCTTCAAGTTCGATTTGGTTGAAGTTTGGGTCGGCTTCAGGGGTTTCGGTGGTGGTGGTTAGCAGGCGGTCGGAGACTCGGACCGGCGGTCCTTGTCTCGGCCTGGTGATTCATTCTGGTCCGAAAGATTTCCGGTTGTTCGGGTCTCGGAATTTGGTTCAGTCAACAGCCTCGGTTCACTCGGGTCACACCCGGTTAACCCAGTTAACTCAGTTAACTCCGTTAACCTGGTTAACTCGGTCAACTCACCGAGTAAACACAGTCAACGGTTCGGGTCAGTCATGAAGCGGTTCAGTCAACTCGGCCAACTGAGTCAGCACAACGAATCAACTCAGCGAGTCAACTCGGTTGACTCGGTCAACTCAGCAAGTCAAAACAGGTCAACTGCGGTCAACATCTTCGGTCAGACGGCTCGGTTCAGTCAGACAACTAGGTTCAGTTGACTCGGTCAAACCGAGTCAACTCGGTCAAACCTGGTCAACTCAGTTGACTCGGTCAACAACCCGACACGAAGACTTGGTAAATATTAGCGGCACATTTATTTTGTTATTTTTCATAATATTAACATTACGTGAAAAACGAGCTCGAATCGATTATATATAGTTCACATCTCAAAATATTCGACAAGATTTACATAAATATTGATTTCGTTGTTTGAATATTGATTGATTTTGAAAAATAATGACAACTTGTGTTGTCGGGGCGTCCAAAAACAGAGGAAACTCTGCCCGTTTTTCGAGAAAACCCGTAAAACAAAACGAGTTTTATTATAAAAACGTGCTTTTCTTGTAAAACGACAACTATTGTTATAAGCGACATTTACGAGATACAAATATAAAGTTTCCTTCGATAACAACTTACAACTTACGAAAACAACGATTCGGAAAAATATTTACAACGACGAACATAGTTGTTTTGAACTTCGGAAATTTGACAAATTCGTTTTTATAAAAATAAATATAGTTTTATATTTATTTCAAATTTCAAACAACTCGATTCCTTTTATAAATAAATATAGTTATATATTTATTTTCCAATACAAGTCGACAATTCTTTTACAAAATAAATATAACTGTTATATTTATTTTATACGCCTAGACGGCACATATGTATATTTTTGATAAATATAAACAAGACGCAATATATATAATACAAGTTTATTATATATTACTTTCATACGAATATTCCTACATACACAAACGACTTCTCACGGCAGTTTAACTTAGTCATTTTCATTAAGTTAACTATTTACCGTCAAATCGTTCGATCAACGATTCGGTAGAGCTCGGTAACACGTAGTTTAGTTACCGCATTAATTAGAAACTTATAAGATATTCCGTGCTAGGAATATTGTAGAATGCACGCTAGCAAGTCAAGTCTTGGAAACGACATCACGAAGTCGTAATTAGCTAGTTATGCACAGGAATATTCAGGTGAGTTCATGCTCCCCCTTTTCTTTTAATTGTTTTCAGTTTTATAACTTCGGGGGTGAAATACATGTTACAAATATTACAATGTTTACAAATGGTATGATGGATACAAGAATGATACGAGAAATCGTGTCACGAATAGGGTACCATAAGCACCATTAATCGTGTACATACTTAGACCGCAGAACAAAAGGTTAGATCTAATGGGTTCCGGGCAGCCCCACTCTTGGCCACTCTTTTACCAAGCAGTGTTTTTGTGTCTCAGTCGTGAATCGACTACAGAAAAATGCCTATGGTTTGGTGACTTCCTATGTCGTGTCACATGTTAATGGCCTTGCAACCCATTAACAACAAGATACATACAGAATACTTGATTTATATAAGAAAACATGATACATACAAGAATACGTGATTTATACAAGAATACATGATACATACAGAAATACTTGAATTATACAAGATACATACCATGTTTTCATACAAAGTTTCTGTATAACTTGACAAGAAAATGATTTTAAATTCGTTTTCTCAACAATACTTCAAAAACCGGTTATTCAAAAAGATTTATTTCAAATCTTTTACAAACAAACTATGAATTCGCTCAACTTTATGTTGATTTTTCGCATGTTTCTTTCTCAGGTTGCTTTTCAAAGTTATGGCACGATTGGAATAGGAGAACCATGAAGAGTCGAGTACTTAGAGGGCGTTCAATTTCTAAAAGTCTTAGATTATTTGCTTCCGCTGTGCAATGAAGATACCAGTCCAGTCACGCCAATGCTCTGATATTTCGGGGTGTGACAAAATGTTGTACACCCGAAGATTCGAGGTTCAAGTGTAAGAGGATGGGGAATACTGGCAGACTTAGACAGACAATCTAAGGGAGTCTTAAATTTAAGAGCTTTTGTGGGAAGCCGATTTAGGAGATACACAGAAGTTGCAACTGCCTCCAGCCATAAAGATTTAGGTACCTGAGATTCAATTAAAAGAGCTCGAGTCATTTCAAGAATAATACGGTTTTTCCGTTCGGAAACACCGTTTTGTTCGGGGGTATGAGAACAAGAGGTTTGATGAATTAATCCCTCGGTTTTAAAGAATTGTTTCATGGATGTATTGACAAATCCCCCCCCCCCATTGTCGGATCGAAGGATTTGGATTTGAGTTTGGAATTGAGTTTGAATCATAGCATAAAACGTGATAAATTTCTCATAAGCTTCGGCTTTGTTTTTAAAAAAATATACCCATGTCATGCGAGTGCAATCATCCACGAATAGTATAAAGTACCGAAGACCCTGCCCCCATCACAGGAGCAGGACCCCACACATCATAATGGATTAGTGAAAAAGGTGAAGCAACTTTCGTATTGCTAGATTTAAATGGTTGTCGATGGCTTTTAGCACGAAAACAGGTTTCACAATCTATTTTTCCATTTGAAAGGGAAGAGTTTTGGAAACAAAAGGTGCGAATAACCAATGGATGAGTGTCCCAAACGTCTATGCCATTGCCAGGCTTCATAGTTTTCATGTGCCAACATCACAGTACCCTGTTGAGCCACTTTATCCACGTAGTATAATCCTTGGCGCTCAGTACCACGTCCAATAATCACACCCGTCCTGATATCCTGTAGAAGTCAAAAAGTTGGGTGCATTAGTACCATGCAATTCAGCTCTTTGGTAATATGGCTAATTGAGAGCAGTTTGTGTGATAATGATGGAACATAAAGACAATTTGATAATTTCATAGTTGGTGAAATTTCAATTGTTCCTCCTCCTTTCACTTGCATCGTTCCGTTGTTTGCGGTATGGATTTGAGTTTTTTGAGGATTGGACATTGACCGTATGTCCAATGGTTCAAAAGTCATGGTGTCAGTGGCACCAGAATCGAATATCCAAGAACTGTTTTTTTCGTGATTGATTTCCATTTTTTTAGATACGTTGTCGTTATGAATAAGACAGCAAACCAACGTATTTAATAAATATGCTGGACACTTGAACTCGCGTTCAAGATTTATCAATTACACCGGGAACAAATATGCTGGACCAATTTAATCCGCCAGAATAACGACGCCCGAAAAAGACGTTATCTTACCGCCGTATTTATCAAATACGCCGGGCAACTTGAACTCGCGTTCAAGATTTAAGTTAACCCCGAAGAATTCTGCCCGAACAAATCCGCTAGCTTCTGGGTTAAACAAATCTGCTAGCTTTATAAACTCTCGCTCATAAAGTTTCTTGAGTAAATCCGCTACTAGGGTTTTCAAGAGTAATTCCGCTAATAGAGGGGCTGCAAAAAACGGGCTGATAGTTGATTAGGGTTTCTTGCAGCAGTGACTTTATCCTCTACCTCCACCAAAGGACTAACCCTAATTTATCATGCCGCTCCAGATCTCCGCCGTGTTCCGATCACAGCGCCACCGCTATAACTGCGCCGCTCTCCGGTGATTGATTCTGATTGATGAGTGACAGCGATCAGAAGTTGTTAAAGGCCGTTGGAGAGATTCAGAGGTTGGAAGAAACGAAGAGATTCAGATCAAAATTGGATCTATTTGTTGACTGGTATTGAATTCTTGGAGTTTGGTCAGACCTTTTGAAGGTGATTTTGGTTTTGTTTTTGGGTTTTGTTTAGATAGATTGAAGATGATGAACAAGGTGTTTACGGATCAGAAACTCTGCTCTGATACCATGTTGTGTGGTATAGAGAATAATCTCTGATTTGGGTTTGAATTGTATTGAAAATTTGTATCGTACAAAAAATAGGATTACACAAAGATGGTATTTATATAGAATGTCGCAACCCCCGCCCCCCTATCTGTCCCGGGAACGAGCGGCCGCGAGACCAGTTGTGGTGGTATCATTTTGTATCAATTTGGCAGCAGAAATTTCATCAGGACCGTAGTTAGGAAATATTTATCAGAGTAAAACCACCATATTTTATATTAATAATCACATGGGTAAAACCCAAGTTTCTTATTACAACATATTTATAGGGATCAACCCTATTTTATTTAAAACATCGTCTTTTAGGTAACTTTTATAGCCACATTTTTTCAAGCCGTCAGTGCTCTTCAGCTGGCTTTCTTCTAATTTTGCTTTTACATTTTGTTACCTGAAACGCGTTTTAAAAACATTTGTCAGTGGGAAATACTGGTGAGTGAATCCCAGTTTAATCAAGAAAAGTTTCATCCATTAACAGTATTGAGAGCAATCACATTGTTTATTTCTACACAATTACTCATTCAGTATTGTCAATCCTGACTGGTGGGTCATATTACACATTGGCTAACTCTTTGTCCAATAGTAACGTGTTCCATATTTTGTATACAAAACCCCAACATACCGGCAGTAATTGAAGAACTACAAAGACTCAATCACTGCTTAATCACGTTGTAAAATATTTAAGGTTTTGTAAAAACAATTACAAAAAGGAGATTACTCACATTGCTGACTTAGGTTTCTTCTAAGGTTTCCTGGAGATTATCTATAATTTACACAATGCACACGCGTTAGTATAATAACCCTTTATATTTACATTAGTTATACCCTCCCCGAGACGGCATTCCAACGACTACGTCGGGCAGAACCCTGACAGCCGTTACGGAACCCTGGATCGATCGGGCAGCGTATCTAATACGTAACCGGGGTTATGACTTATGATACTTACATCGGGGCAGAACTTCGTTAATTAGGGGGATATTATACCCGAGTATAGTGCCTACTATAAAGTAATTCGAGAGAGAAAGAAAGAATTGAGCGAACTGACTGAAGGCCTGATGCCCTTCTTATATAGGGCCTGATTTTGGGTTTCACGCGGCCCGCGTAGTAGGGGTATAGGGCTTAGCCCTGATTGGTCATCATCACTAGACCCGCCACGATATTGACACGTGGTAGCACCGGGTATCGCCTGAGTTTGGAGCTGTCGCGCCCCGCGTAAGATCTCCGCGAGCGACCTATAAACATTGTTTTTAATTAATTTTAAATGTTATATCGTATTTTGGACTCGGTTTTCACATACGGGGTGTATTTTAAGACATATTAGGGTATTTTAAAATATATTAGGGTGTCAATATTTTGGAGGGTTGTTATATAGAACACCATATATAAATGGTACCGGGTACATTTTCGACACAAATGGTACCAGGTACATTTTCGATACCGATTCGGTGTCGACTTTTGTCATTTTCGGTAGTGGTGTGCTACCGGTACGGTACCGTATTTGCCCTCAAATACCGGTACTGGACCATACCATACCGGGTATATTCGGTACCAGTACCCGCTTTTGGTGATTTTCAGTACCGATACCGGTTAGCTCATCCCTACAACTATACATGTGTAACTCTTATGTAGTTATACTACCTAAACACAACTTATATATTTGTAAGTAAACAGTTAAAAATTAAAAACATATATAAAAAGTTTGTTTGTCATCATGTACGTGAACATACACATTTGTAGTATGGAAGAAGTAAAAGAAAATTAAAGTATGTATCATTAGTTAAAAAGTTAAGCGATTTAAGTCATCACAACTTAAGTGTTTCATAATGAAACTCACTCTAACGAGATACTGAATAAATTGTTCACGTACATAAAATAATGTTTGTATTCATAATGAAACTCACTCTAACTAGATGTCTAGATATTGAATTAATTGTTCATGTAAATAAATAATGTTCGTATGAAAATAGTATTGTAAACTATCCAAATCAACAAGCATACCTATTATAGTTATGGGTAAATATAATAATTACTAAGTAAGGGTGGAGGGACGCTTCTTTCATCTACCCTAGCGCCCTCTAATCTTGCAATGTCACGTTATTTTTACTATAAATTACCCTATGACACCACAATAAAAAATAAATTCAACAAATAAATATAACTAAATTATACTTTCATTGAAATTAAAAATAATATATAATTCAAATTAAAAAAACAAACAAAACACAGAAATTTAATAAAAAAACTGCATTCATTTATCTCATCCGTCGGCTAGCCATATGTTTCCGCTAGGGGTGCAAACGAGCCGAGCTACTTGCGAACTACTCGAGCTTAACTCGAAAAAAAGCTCGAACTAGCCGAGCTTAAACGAGCTCGAGCTCGAGCCTAAAAACAAGCTCGTTTAGTAAACGAGCCCGAGCCCGAGCTTTGCTAATCGAGCTCGAGCCGGCTCGCGAGCCTAATCGAGCTTTATGTTTATATATTTTTTATTAATATATTAAACATATATTTATATAATAATAATAATAATTACCATTTATATAAATATAAAAAAATAACTAAATTATATGTATAATAATAATTATAATTAATATAAATTAATTAATAAATACTAAACGAGTCGAACCCGAGCCGAGCTCGAGCTTAAAAAATTACCTTCGAGCCGAGCTCGAGCTTTAGAAATAAAGCTCGAATCGAGCCGAGCTCGAGCTTTCATATGTTAAACGATCTCGAGCTCGAGCCTGGTCGAGCTCGGGCTCGACTCGGCTCGTTTGCACCCCTAGTTTCCGCTATTTCACGTTTACATTCTATAGCAATTTCCCTAAGCCGCCACGAAGATGATCATGGGTCTAGTAAAAGTCTCAAAGTCCCGGTCAAACGTCAGTTACGGTACACTCTTGCAAGGCAAGAGCATTTCTCCACTGCTAAATACCTCACCGGACGTGTATTGAAACTGATTTGGCACTACTCCTTTGCTGTTTAGTTGTAGCTGCAGGCTCACTCCAATGCTTGGAGTTGTTAATTTAAGTACATCAATTTGTCTACTATTAGAAAGGGTTTTTTACTAACAAGAATGTGATTTTTGGGGGTTAAAGCTTATTAGTTATCTGCTAAGGCTATCTGTAGTCATAAAGCTCCTTTGTAAGCGTTATGCGATACGTGTCGTGCCACGTCACACAGGGGCTTTATGGGGCGTTATATCACTAGAGTCCGTAGTCATAAAGCCCCTACCAATCATTACCTAATTATTAATTTTCATTTTTATTAATTAATTAAAAAACACTTAACTTTTTTTGCTTGGTCCATTTTTGAAAACAATCCCCCCATACCGCCGCTATGGAGATAGCGTTGCCCCCCTTTTTTTGCCCCATAACACCGCCTGTCGTGGTGTGCTAGGCACTATGGGGCACTATCCATCAAAAAAATCCACAAATCGCGCCCCACTACCGGGGATCTAAAAGTAGTTCTGTTTTGTTTAGATTATTTATTACTTATGAAGTAATTAAATTTTATGAAAAATTGGTGCATTGAGTAGCAATCATTTTTATTGTTATGATTAAACGTGTCGCAACCTGAACCATTTTTAATTGTTTTAGCCTTTAGAGGGTAGGGGCGTTCCACTAGTGATGGAATTTCATCACTCACAATATCCAATCAAGTTCCGCCACGTCATCGAGCTTCATTCCATCACTAGTGATAGTATTTTTTTTTAATTATAAGTTAACAATAAAATTATAAATTTCATTAAAATGAAAAACAATATTTATAGAAACTCGTCTCTGTTTTTCCGATCAAGAACAAAACCATAAAACTTGTTCGAAATTGATCAAACATGTGATCAATCCATACAATATTTTTCAGAATCCCTGTAAGAAAGAACCCATAAAGATTCAAGCAACAAAAAACGAAATCGGAAATAAAATTTTGATCCCCAGTTTGTTCCTAAGTCTGCAACATCTTTGAAATCCAAAGATTCTTAATCGAAATCAAGCAAGACATAGTTTTTTAAATTCAGATCACTAAAGCCGAAACCAAGAACAACCCTGATGATTATAACCTAAATCAGAATCGGCGAATTTAACATTTCCGATCAAAAGGTGAAAGACAGAGTATCCCAAGGATTTTGTGAGAAAAATTGAAAAGAAATATAAAGTTCCAACGTTCAAAAACCAACGTTCTTAATCATCTTTCCACGCGTGAAGACCACCACGTGTTGCCACATCCATGCATGATGTTTTGTACCAGTGGTGGTGTATAAAGTTGTTCGACGCATGATGAATTCCTCACCTTGGGGCGCCCTCTCCTCTCTTATAGTAGTAATAAAGTATGGCGGTTGCACAACATCATTATTCGCACCCAACGAGTTTGGTATTTATTGGGCTTTATCTTTTTCGGTTTACTAGATGTGTTGCGGTTCACGACCCTGGAGGTAGGTGCGTATAGGTTCAATCTCTATTTTTATGACCCTGGAGGTAGGTGCATACAGGTTTAATCTCTATTTCTAACCCTCAAATGGAGAGTAAAGGATTCAAAATACAATCTTTAGATTTTCAATTTACCCAATGTTGAGCTTTGCGACTTGATCCTAAGACATGTTACATCTTGCATGTTTCGTTTAAGTCTGTGTAGTCATAAAGCTCCTTTGGGGGCGTTATGCGACAAGTGACATGCCACGTCATATGGGGGTTTTATGGGACGTTATATTACCAGAGCGCATAGTCATAAAGCCCCTACCTCATCGTTACTCCATTAATTAATTTTCAATTTTTTATAGTTAATTTCTAACTTTATAAAACACAAACCATTTCATTAAATTAAAAAAAAAAACATTACACTAAAATTAAAAAAAAACTCAAAGGTTATATTTTTTTTTTGATTCGCTCCTTTTGTGTCAACGCCATCTTCAATGCTTTTCCGGTTAGATGGTCGTGCGGTTTTGAGTAGAATTCAAAGTCATGAGCCCGTTGACTATCACGCATAATCTCGGTCACTTCGCGGTTTTCTTCCATACGATTAGTCCCTGGTTCATGTATGTCTTGAAGGCGTCGGTTTATCTCCAAAAATGCATTAGTCCTTTCGGATACCATCGACGATGACTCGAGCCTTTTCGATCTTGCACCGCTTCTTCTTCTGGCGGGTCATGGTAGCTCTTCTGCCGGCTCTTCCTCCGGAATATCATCGTTGACGTCGGTGTTTCCAGCGTCAGAGGTTGGCGTTTCGGGTTCACCCAACTCGTTGGTTTTTTATGTGACACTCTAGGTTTTTCCGAGCAAACACCTTGTAATTACGTTGTGTGTATATATACACGTTATTAAATGAAAGATGTGAATTATCCCGTTGTGCTATGTGATTTTAGTATATGTATGTTATGTATAAAATATGTATGCGTGTATAAATGTGAACCGAGACACAAGGATCCGACTCGAGACCGCTTGGTCTCGAGTGAACAGTTGGGCCGCACCCCCTTTAGCCCACCCGAAAGCCCATTAGGGTGCACTAACTTGGAATGAGTATAAAGCCTCATTAACCCTCATTGCACCAAACTTTCTCCCACACTCACCCACACTCTCCTACATTCCTTTAATCACTAAAACCCTAAAAGCTCCACCAACACCCTCCTCTTTTCTTCTCGGAATCACCATCGGCTAAGGAAGGGCTCTCGGACCTCGATGAATCCCTACACACCTCCACACTTTGGAACCGGTTAGTGTTTCAATGTATGCTAAGAAAATTATGTGTGCTTAATGATTAAGATGCATGATTAGTTTAGAGGTCTTGTTGTATGAATTCTTGTATGATTAGTGACTTGGTAATATGATGAATAATGTGTGTGAGCTATGGTATGATAATGTCTTGTTAAGGTGTTTTTGTAGGGAAAATGATTAGGCTATCCGATTCATGTTAGATGTTTTGTTAGATAATTTTGTTAATCCGATTTATGTTATCCGATTTATGTGGTATGATCTTGTTATCCGATTTATGCTAGATGTTTTGGGACAAATGTGTGTTCAATAAGATGATGCAAGATTTACTTAATCTTTATATTTCATGCTTGAGTGATATCATGAAGAACCTTATGAATATGTGCCAAATGTGATATGAACGTATGATGAACAATGTTGAATGTGAGATGAACATTTGAATATGGTGTGTTTGATCCGTTTGGATTGGGGCATAGACAAGAAAACATGTTTATTGGGGGTAGTACACAATTTGCATGAAATCTCAATTCCATTGGATAGTACATCGGGCAGGTTCTAGAAGGTCTGGTTCATCAGGTGTGCGAGTCGAGACCTCCTGTCTCGACTCGAGACTACGTGATTGCGACTCGAAACCAAACCATGACGACTCGAGACTACGTGATTGCGACTCGAAACCAAACCATGACGACTCGAGACTAGCCTGGTTGCGACTCGAAACCAACCATAACAACCCGAGACCGTATACACCACTCGAGACCAGCCATTCACAATTCAAAATCCCTTGGTTGCGACTCGAGACCGTATGTTCTCGAGTCCAAAACCGCATGGTCACGACTGGGCATAACTACCTTAGTTATTGGGCCTTAGTGTATTCTGTTTGGGCTTCTGTTTAACTGGACTATGTGACAAATATGTTTGGGGCTTGTATCTATGCAAATATGCCATGTGCTGATTTACTGTTAATTATATGTTGTGCATTCAATGTGTTAGCTAGGTGTAGATATACGTGATTACTTATGTCCGAACCTGACCTATACTGGTAACCATTTAGGACGTGGTGACCAGCATACTTAACCAAGTAAACTAAACTGTCGAGCAACCCAAGGTGAGTTCACAACTAATAAAGCATGCGTTCCCGGTGGTTGGGAAACGAAAACTTAAGCAACGCTATCCCCTCGTAAGGGATACAAACCTACTTCTCTCCCCTTAAACGGGACTTTTAGTTAATTACTGTTTATACTGGATGCAACAAGCAACACTAAACAAAACTCTATCACTCAAGTCCTCACTTCTTAATACCGATTAGTCGCCGGGGTCAGGCGAACGGGTTATTAGTTGATAGCGCTATTTAGGTCTCACCAACCTCACACCGTGCCCGCGTATGGGATCGGGCGTGAACTAATGTACTCTGGCAACCGTCAATGATGATAGAACATTGACAAACGGGGCACTCTACGGAAACGTACGGATGAATAGTATTCGGTATTGTAAAAACAGTTTAGTCGCTTACTTATGGGGTAGCTCCCCGTCGCATGTATAAACGGATAAATTAACTGGTGAAACAAGTTTTTGGTAATTAAAACTGGACAACTCGTGAACTCGCCAACATTTTTTGTTGATACCCTACTGCATGCTTTGCAGGTACCCAGTGACTCAGGAGCTTGCAGCTTGGGAAGTGTAGTGGTCGTCTAAGCCCATGTGTTGGGTTCTAAATAACTTGAACTATGAACCTTGTCTAAATTATTTTGCCTATGCTTCCGCTACTTACTTAAACTATTATGGGAACTTAAACTTTTGAACTTTAAACTATGATGCTTACTAACTGTTATGGTTGGTGATCACCCTTATTATTAACTAATGCTCAGTATATTGGTGGCTGGATCCTGGTCAGTCACGCCTCCAAGCGGTGGCACTCCGCAAGTGGATTTTGGGGGTGTGACATTTTATCTCTTTGACGACCGACTGGTATTCGTAGGGACGTCGGCCCATTTGGGGCTATTCCGAAGAAATTGCCAACATTACATGAAGGAGGTGGGTAGGAAGTGGATGTACTTGTTTATGGCCTTTTCGAGGGTATCAACTTGACTTGGGTAAAGGATGTTGAGTTGCTTGAAGAGAATAGTTAGGTCATTGTTGTCATCCTCGATTTGCTTAAGGTGCCAGAACTCGTGCTCCAACTTCCTAAGTTTGTGAGGAGGATATAATTCTTCCCTCATAATTTTCTTCAGTTCAGCTCATGGTAAAGCGTGGGCGGCATCGTCCCCCCTTGTGATTCGCTCAGCGGTCCACCACTCGAGAGCTCTCGAGCGGAACACCCTTGTAGGGTATTGGTGCGCAAGTCATCGGGGCAACCACTTTGACGGAACGTAAATTCCATGGCGTCAAACCAAGTTAGTAACTTACGGTAGCTCAATGGGCAGAAGGTTTTGCAGCTAATGCTGCAATTTCCCAGCTCCGATTCTTTTTATGAAAATGTACATAACTTTCAATCTACACATCCGTTTTACGCGATTCTTTTTCCTACGCGTCCGTAATTTAATTCTCCATCTTATGGAGTTAAAATCCAACATCCGAATTAACAAAATTTCAGACTTTTAAGTCTTCGGCTTATTACCCTTTTTACCAAATTTTGACCCGTTTGTGATTTTATCAAACAAACATGTTTATTTGATCTTTAAACTCATGAAATTCATAATTTCAATATCTCCTATCATATTAATCTCAAATCACGGATTTCTTACATAATAAAAACCCGTTTACGCTCAAAGATAACCGAATATCTATATTTTATCCTTGTCTAACTCTTATAGAACCTCAAGTTCTACATGATGAGTTGAATCATTATACAAACCTGGCTCGGATCAATATATTGACCCGTTTCGATACCTTGCCTTAGTGGCCGCTAAGTAATAGCAATGTAAACATCCATGCGCTATTTATTCCTAAAATCATACAACTCGACAAACCATTAGTCAATATTATCAGAGGGTGATAATTTCACCTTTTGACCCGTTTCGTCTAAATGACTATGAATCTTTATGAGATGATATTTATTACCATCTTGTCTATATGACTCGCTCCGGTTTACACCATATAGTCATTTACTTATAAATCGTTTATTGATTCTTTTGACCCATTATAACTTACGCTATAAAGTGTCTTTCACAAACTAACGGTTGTTGTCAACAAGTGACCAAAATACCGTTTTACCCTTATTATTTGCATTGGTTTACCTTATAAGGTAATCATTAAAAACTCGTTATCTTTTAGTCATTTCATGACTAAATAACCACATTAGCTCTTTTTAAACATTAAACATGGTTTATAAACATTGTCTTTTGTTCCGAACCGCACATGTCGTGTCGGAACATCATAATTCAAACAAGACTTTATATTTTTCATGACCTATAAAACCATTAGGTATTACATAAAAAGGTGTAAGCTTTACTTACCTTGCATTCCGAATACGCTTTTCTTCTCGTGCTTGATTCGTTTGACCGCTTCTTTCCCAAGCCTTCACCTAGCTCGTTAGGCGTCAAACTATTGTCAATCATTTACAAGGCGGTTAAATTAGTCATAAAAAAATCACGACTATTCCACCTCACTTATTTTCTATGCCGAAGCTACTATTCGACTTCATGATTAGTTAACTTAGTTTATCAAAGTTAACTATGTTCAATCGCATGGTTTACACAATTGAGTCTAAATCAACATGATATTTAGAACCCTTATCACTTCATGTTACGCATAATTGCCGTATCATTCAAATACGCGTTTTCACTCTAAATTTCAGCACTTTAGTTTTCATTTAGGCATTTTAACAAACACCTAGTATGCATAATTTTACATATTTACTAACTAGTTCTAAAATAGTTATTTTTACCAAGATTAACATCAATTTGGCAATTTCACATCAATTTTAAAATCAACAAACCTGAAATTGCTTTATAGAATTCAAATTACACTAGTACAACAATCATAATCCTAGTGTTTTCATACTTCTACATCACCCACTTAACACCTTCAATGGTGATTATGGAATTCTCAAGCATTGAGCATAATTTCAACAATCTAATTACTAGGGTTTATCCCTATACACTATTTCATTCTAATTTCATCCAAACAACATTCATGCAACACAAATTTCGAATCTCATATGTTCATCAAAATTTCAAGATGTAACTAGAAGATGAAATTTGACATATCTTGTGATCCCCACGACTAGGTGATCACGAATTTGTAATCATGCAGACGATTTGGGTTTGATTTGAGCTTCAATTTGGGGTTTAAACTTGAACTAGGGTTTACTCCCCGTTTCCCTTTCCTCTGGTCGATCCACGCACACACACACACACTAAGTGTGTGTGTTGTGTTTTATTTATTTATTTTTATTAAAACTAGTTTGCCCACTTGACAACATTAGTCCCTTGTGTTTTATCTTTCATAAAAAGGGTTATTACCCATGTTTTCTTCATTGTTTTAAGACACCTTTTTAACTAGGTTAATATTCCTAGCTAGTTGGTGAATCCGGGAAAGTTATGATTTAGTTTATTTTAAGTCCCGTTAATTCAGGTCTCTTATAAACTTATTTCCTTACAAGCTTTTATTCACGTTGTATTTAATATTAGGATTATTTGTTTAAATCCTAATATTTATCGGGTTACTCTTACCACTAACGGTACTTTACCCGTCTTTTAGTATTAACGAGGTTTGATTACCAAACCCGTTTTAGGGGTGTTACAAGTCTACCCCCTTAAAGAGGTTTCGTCCCTGAAACCTTTCTTACGTAGTTCTTTAGGTTTAACTCTACAGACTTAGTTTCGGCCACTACTTGAGCATTGCTCGTAATTAACAATCTTACCAGAAAAGTATGGTAATGTGTTCTTGGTTTTTAGGCGTATGCGCCTTTCACGTGTAAGGCCGTTACTTTCAGCTTGTATTTTTTATTCTGGTCATTTATTTGACCGAGTTGTCATCTGATCACTCGGTTATATTTATTTTCAACATGCTTACTTCAAGCTAATCTTATATCGACAAGTGCTTTGTATAAGTCGTAACACTAATCTGGCTTTGAAAGGTTTTACCGGCTAGACTGATTAGTCGCCGTCACATTATGCCCCGTCATGCGGGTATATCTTATTGCCAACCCGGCCTTTTGCATGTTTTTCTGATTTTCATATCTCGTAACTCGCATTACGACTTGATTGTATTCTATATCACTTTTTGTGACCGTGAATACATCATGTTTTGTTTAGGTTTATGTCGACTTTTATTATCGAAAATCTTCCCTTCGATTGTATCGCCTTGCACCTACCGGTGTTAAGATCCATATTCCTTGATATTAATCATTTTCCGAATTCGTTTCATAATATTCGTATTTGTTAAAGCGTTGTTTCTCACTAATACTGAATTTTAGTTTAACGCTTTTCTCTTGAACTCATGTCAATTTCAAGGAATTAAGTCCAAGGATTTATCCCCTTCCGTTGTCATTTCGGTAATGACTTCATCCACTTTTGTGACGTAACACAATTTAAGTAATTGTGAATTCTTTTGTCATTTTTGCCCGTTTAAATGTTTTAGTGAAATTCTTCACTTTTGTCAACTAGACCTTTCACAATCTTTTCGCTTTTAACCCATTTAATTAACTTAGCGAAACCCATCGCTTTTATACGAACTTTATCTCCCGGTATTGTTTTACGCGGGAAGTTACAATCAGTTTCCTTGTTTTATACAATTGACCCGTAGGTTCTTTCACTTAGCCTCATAGGCTATTACTTTAGATTTTCACCTTTTTGACCTTATTAAGGTGAGACCCCAACAATTCGTTTCTTTCTATTTGTGACCCGAAGGTCTTTTTGGTCCCGTAGACCTTAGCATCATTTATAATCTCATAGGTTATGATAATCCCGTAGATCATCTTTTATTCAAGTCTTTATTCAAAGGTATATACATTTATATATGTATATGGCGTTAAGGCACCCTTTTTATGTTCAAAGTCATTTATTTTCGCTTTTGTATTTCCTTTGACCTTGACCGTAGTCTAAGGCTATATTTGTTTTCTTTCGAACAAATTTTCCGACTTTATGACTTCTCACGTCATTTATGCGTCGGTTCATCTTATGCTCACTATTATCCAGTTTACATATATTCGTATTTGATTATGTCCCATTATCGGGCTCATTATTCTTTTGCTTTTAACATTACCGTTATCCCGCTTGCGCTTACTCATGCCATCCGGCATTACATTATATTCAAACCCGTTTGACTTATTCATGTGAAATTTCATCATTTATGGATGTCAAACTTCACTCTTTGTTCGACCCGTTCAACTTTAAAATAGTTGAACATAATTTATCAAAATTTCTATTTACATCATCTTGTCGTCTTTTAGTCATGACTCAAAACCCGAGTCTTTTAACTTTCCATCCGAGTTCCCGTTTCTCGGTCTACTCATGTGTTTAACTCCTTACCCATCAACCGGGTGTTTTACCGAAGTCTTTATTATTGCAACCCTTTCGGTATGCATTAAGACTTCGTTTCGCTTTTATATTCCGACTTTGTCCTCAAGTTTGGCATTTTACAAAAAAAAAACGGCCCGTTAAGAGTCATGTTTGCATTCTCCGGGTTCGAGCGTAAGCACACCCCCTCCCAATGCATATCTTTGTCATTTTATATGTTTGCATTCTCCGGGTTCGAGTGTAAGTACACCCTCCCAATGCATATCTTAATCGTTTTACATATTTGCATTTTCCGGGTTCGAGTGTGAGTACACCCCCTCCCAATACATATCTTAGTCATTTTATATGTTTGCATTCTCCGGGTTCGAGTGTAACTACACCCCTCCCAATGCATATCTTAATCGTTTTACATATTTGCATTTTCCGGGTTCGAGTGTAAGTACACCCCCTCCCAATGCATATCTTAGTCATTTTACATTAATCTTTGTCCCTTCACTCGGGCTCATTATCCTAACGTAATACGATTCTATCACCCGGCTGTACGTTTACATTATTATCAAATATTTTGCTCATTTGATTCATTTGGGTACTTTTAATTTGTCCCATTTACCCTGTCCTTACTACATCGGATGTAAGTATGTCCATCATAAAAAGTTCATGGTACCACGTGCTCACTACTTACTTGGCCAGAGTAAGCGATCAATACCTGGTATACATGACCTTTTTATAATTTTCACATTACACCCCATGTAAATAATGCATCTATTTGTTTCTCTTGGAAACAATATCCCGGATAGGTTTTCTATTCGGGTTTTTTCCAAGTTTTTAATCTACATATGCAACTTTCAATCTCTACGTATTTGTTGCATATTACTATTCACGTAATAATTTAAAATGAGCACCTGCAAATGCTTGCCCTAACGGGCTTTCTATGTCGTTAACCTTGTTAGCAATCGTCACGCGATTTAGGTCCTTGATGAGTATGCTCTGCTTGTCTTACCTCGGACCGCTCCACCGTCGTATCCGCAATTTGTTAAACTCTCGCTATCTTCCGATGTGAGTGTCCTTCAATGAAAACATTTACAAGAATTAGTAACATCAACTTCAATAATCACCCGTATTATAATACAAGGCTTTTCCACTATACGCGTCATTGCGCACGATTTCGTCAACTATATTTATCATTTAATTGAGGTAACGTGTATCACTCGATAGCCCTATGTGTTGTTTACAACACTTTAGCATGCTAAACTATTAACATACATGTACTTACCGGATTTGCTATCAAGCCTCGAACTGAACACCAATCTTTATCAAGAGCATAAGGTTTAAGTCCAAGAATGGTTTTCCTCACCATACTTGAATCTCTTAAACCAGGGCTCTGATACCAACTTGTAAGACCCTCAATCCATTCTAATCAATTAACCAATAAATTTTGATTCTAATAGTGTATTAAGATTAAACATACACTTAAAAAAATGCGAGTTTGTTAAAACATTTTACTAAATAAAACATTCCAACATTTTGTAATTTAATTCGCCGTTTAAAACGTGACGACAAAAACTATTCCCGGAAGCTTTGATCTCGTGTGTTCGGTTCTTCGTTGAGCTTGATTCGTTTGACCGCTTCTTTCCCAAGCCTCCACCTAGCTCGTTAGGCGTCAAACTATTGTCAATCATTTACAAGGCGGTTAAATTAGTCATAAAAAAATCACGACTATTCCACCTCACTTATTTTCTATGCCGAAGCTACTATTCGACTTCATGATTAGTTAACTTAGTTTATCAAAGTTAACTATGTTCAATCGCATGGTTTACATAATTGAGTCTAAATCAACATGATATTTAGAACCCTTATCACTTCATGTTAAGCATAATTGCCGTATCATTCAAATACGCGTTTTCACTCTAAATTTCAGCACTTTAGTTTTCATTTAGGCATTTTAACAAACACCTAGTGTGCATAATTTTACATATTTACTAACTAGTTCATAACTAGTTATTTTTACCAAGATTAACATCAATTTGGCAATTTCACATCAATTTTAAAATCAACAAACCTGAAATTGCTTTATAGAATTCAAATTACACTAGTACAACAATCATAATCCTAGTGTTTTCATACTTCTACATCACCCACTTAACACCTTCAATGATGATTATGGAATTCTCAAGCATTGAGCATAATTTCAGCAATCTAATGACTAGGGTTTATCCCTAGACACTATTTCATTCTAATTTCATCCAAACAACATTCATGCAACACAAATTTCGAATCTCATATGTTCATCAAAATTTCAAGATGTAACTAGAAGATGAAATTTGACATACCTTGTGATCCCCACGACTAGGTGATCACGAATTTGTAATCATGCAGACGATTTGGGTTTGATTTGAGCTTCAATTTGGGGTTTAAACTTGAACTAGGGTTTACTCCCCTTTTCCCTTTCCTCTGGTCGTTCCACACACACACACACACACACACTAAGTGTGTGTGTTGTGTTTTATTTATTTATTTTTATTAAAACTAGTTTGCCCACTTGACAACATTAGTCCCTTGTGTTTTATCTTTCATAAAAAGGGTTATTACCCATGTTTTCTTCATTGTTTTAAGACACCTTTTTAACTAGGTTAATATTCCTAGCTACTTGGTGAATCCGAGAAAGTTATGATTTAGTTTATTTTAAGTCCCGTTAATTCGGGCCTCTTAAAAACTTATTTCCTTACAAGCTTTTATTCACGTTGTATTTAATATTAGGATTATTTGTTTAAATCCTAATATTTATCGGGTTACTCTTACCACTAACAGTACTTTACCCGTCTTTTAGTATTAACGGGGTTTGATTACCAAACCCATTTTCGGGGTGTTACAGTAAACCTCTGGAATTTACTGGCAAGGATGGTGCCACCGCGTTACTAACCTGGTTCGACGCCATGGAGCTTACGTTCCGTCAAAGTGGTTGCCCCGACGACTTGCGCACCCAGAACGCTACATGGGTGTTCCGCTCGAGAGCTCTGGAGTGGTGGACCGCTGAGCGAAGCACAAGGGAGGACGATGCCGCCCACGCTTTACCATGGGTTGAACTGAAGAAAATCATGAAGGAAGAATTTTGTCCTCCTCACGAACTTAGGAAGTTGGAGCACGAGTTCTGGCACCTTAAGCAAATCGAGAATGACAACGATGGCCTAACTATTCGCTTCAATCAACTCAGCATCATTTGACCTAGTCAAGTTGATACCCCTGAAAAGGCCATAAACAAGGCCATCAACTTCATGAATTTCATAGCTTAAATTTTTGGCACTATCTTCGGAATAGAACCAAATGGGCCGACGTCCCTACGAATACCGGTCGGTCGGCAAATAAAAGGTTATCTAAGAGATCAAAAACCAACGTGTTGGGTGAACCCGAAACGCCAACCACCGAAGCTGGAAACACCGACGTCAATGATGATATTCCAGAGGAAGAGCCGGCGGAAGAGCTACCACGACCCGCCGGAAGAAGAAGCGATGCAAGATCGAAAAGGCCTGAGTCATCATCGATGGGATCCGAAATGACTAATGCATTTTTAGAGATAAACCGACGCCTTCAAGACATACAAGAACTAGGGACTAAACGTATGGAAGAAAATCCCAAAGTAACCTAGATTATGCGGGATAGACAATGGGCTCATGACTTTGAATTCTACTCGAAACCGCACGACCATCTAACCGGAATCGAATTGAGTTTTTATTTTATTTTAGTGTAATGTTTTTTTTTATTTTATCGTAATGTATTTTTTACATTTTAATGTAATGTTTTGTAATTTAATGAAATGGTTTTTTATTTTGTAAAGTTAGAAATTAATTATAAAAAATTGAAATTAATTAATTGAGTAATGATGAGGTAGGGGCTTGATGATTACGCGCTCTAGTGATATAACACCCCATAAAGCCCCTCTATGACGTAGCGTGTCACTTGTCGCATAACACCACCAAAAAGACTTTATGCCTACAATTACCTAACACCAAACGTTGCCAGTTAAGGTTTATTAAAATCTATAAATAAGCAACCACTTTGGGCTTAAATGAGGTGTACTATGTGCTTGGGGTGTTTTTCAAAAAAAAAAAAGCCCTACTTCATATACGTGTCCACTCTTGAATACTTGAATGGTTAGACAAAGAGAATCTAGAGTTTAACCAGAGAGGTGAGAGAGAGAGACGGAGTAGAGCGTCCTGCGTCTGGCTCTGCTTCTCTCGAAATCGGAGCTCCGACCCTCCGATTGAGTGCTGAAAGAATCGATGTTTGACTTTGTTTCTGAAAAAGCGACGACCACCGTGTACTACCCTTTCGTAACGACCACCGACAACACCGCAAGTAACTAGACCGTCACCGGTGGTTCAATCGGACGCCAGTGTACATTCTACAACCCTAACTCTAGAATAAATCACCCAAAAAGGAGAAATCAAGAAGAGGTATGGGTATATATTTCAAAAAAAATCTAATTTGTGCTTCTTATTTGTAGTCATGCAACATAGTAGCCGTGATTTTGTTTCACCGGAGAATATTCCACAATGCATCCGACTCACTGAGGAATTCCATGAGCTGCCAGTTAATCACAAAGCCAAAGAAGAAGAAGGAAGTTGTTCTCATGACTGAACCCGAACAAACTTTTCTAGCCCTAGAGGTACAATTTTTTTAAAGTTTATATGTTGAAACCCTAGAATTAGCATTTGGATGTTAAATTGAGTTTATGTAAGTAACAAGTTTATGATTGTTCAATCTATAGACTATAGTTGTTGATGTGTTCAATAGTAAACGGTTACAAGTTTATAGTAGTTTTTCTAAGAAATTAAAATCGTTGATATATTTTGCCATAATCTTCTTTTCATGACTTAATTTTCACATATATAATATTTATATCGTCAATTCGAGGGAATTACTTAGTCGGTGAGTGGGAAACACATTTTTGCGTGTGACTTGGTTACATCCGGTTGCTATGATTTCTTCATGAGAGGGATGTCTCCTTGATCCCATCACTGGCCCGGTAGGATGGATGCAAGTGTAGATATATATGTATTTCATATACGGGGTAGATGGATCGGATAACATGTAAAAAAGTGTTGGGTTGATTCGAAATATATTTTAGTTTTACATTTTATATATAACAAGTTTTAGTGTTTATACAATAAAAAGGACATTTTGAACAAGTTTCATTTTAGGCTAATTTTATATTTTTTACGTGTTTGACCAGATATGATAAAACATAACACGTACTGACTCGTTGGCGCAGCTTTGAAGGGGCCACGGGGGGGGGGGTCGACCCCTCGAACTTTTTCGCTTAGTAGTGTTATATATGTAGTTTTCATACAGAAATTTCTGGGTGTATACGTTTTCGACCCCCCGGTTCTATAGAAATTTTTGGGTATATACGTTCCCCCCCCCCCCCCGGGTCGAAAACTTCAAGCTTCGCCACTGTACCGACTCATACTAATGAAATAGTTGAAGCATAATATTTCTATCTCCATGACAAGCAAAACTAATGGGAAAGGCAGCACTTTGAGAGGATTTGCTAAGCAATCCATGGAGGAATTGTAACACCACGTAAAAACGTGTCCAATTATGTAAAGACACGTGTCCTAAACTCTAAATATATGAAAGTTTGAGTTTAAAGGACTAAAGTTGACAAACGATGAAAATATGTATGCGAAGGGACTAAAAGTGTCAACATGCCAAACTTGTGCCTCTGAATGACCACACACGAAGAATATATTCTTAAACGAGTGATTAAATTGGATATAAGAAGCCGTTTATGAAAATAATCGAAAGATTATAAACTACAGGGGTTAAACGTGTCAACATGTTAATTCTTACCTCTGAGTGACCTTTTAACGAACCCGAGGCTTCGTAACATCCAAATATACTCTCAAGAATAAGTGATATCAGTTTCACATGGTTTCGAGATCGTTATGCAAGTTTTCAAGAACTTGGGTTAAAAGCGTCAATGTTTAGAAACTTATTTTTACGGTGATCGTTTAACGAAACGGGCCTAACGGAGTTTGGTTACACTCCCATGATCCTCTACAAACTAACTACAAGGGCCTTTTATGCCAAAAATGAAGTTAAATAAAGTTACCATGGACCAGGGACTGAATCTGCCAAACTTGAAACAAGTTTTACCTGACAACAAGGTTGTTGCGGCCCGCGTAGACCCCCTTTGATTCTTACGCGGCCCGCGACAGACGCCCAGCTCTGCAGAATGTTGACAGCTGCTGGTTGCAGCCTGTTGCACCGCCTTTGTCACCTGAAACTCGAAACTTGGAGCTTGTAAATGGTATTAGATTACCACTAGGACACCTAGGATGATCCTAAACATCCCCAAAACACCTGGAGTGATCTAAATTCATGGTCTTGATCTATAAATAGGCACTTATGTTGCCTTGTTCATTTGCTCATAACACTCAAACATTCTCTACTCTCTCATCTGGTGGTTCCTGATTAAGAAGGGAGCTCAAGTTTGTAGAAAAGATAGCTAGGACCATTTGTAAGTGTCTTAGCCCCCTATCTAGTTCAGTTTTTAATTTAAAAACCGAAAAGTCAAAGTTATCGTAATCTGACTTTGACCTTCGGTTTAAACTCAAATGGTCCAGCCACTGTTCGAGATGAATGTGGTTATGTGACCATAATTAGATAGGTGATTAACCCTTAAAAGGGCACCTCCTAATTATTTCGTTTGCTTAGTTAATTGTTGGGTCAAACTAATTAGTTAAAAAGTCAAACTGGACAGAATTATAAATAATAATTAAAACTAATAATACAGAGGTTATAAATTATATTTTAACACTCTAATAACTTAGTAATTATTATTAGAACATGTTCAAACAGGTTCAACCCGACAATTCTAAGTCTAAGGTCGGTTCGCAACCGAAAGTCGCAAAAGCTTGACTTTTGCTTGACTTTCAGTTCTGACCCGATTAAGCTTAATTCTTCTATGTTTTAAGCTTCCATTAGGACCACATTATGTTGTAGTATAACCATCTGGAGTTATATTACCTGGTCATTTATATATTGAATTATATGCTAGTTTCCGTTAATATGCTTATATATGCCCCGTTGTGCCCTTATGTCATATAAACGAGATTTTTGGAAATGTGAGAGGACAAAAACCTTCATTACTGATATATAAGTATGTCCCGAAAATTTGACATCAGTTTCTGGTCTCAAACTAAAGTTATGCTCGATATCGTAAATTGAAACTTTTTATTAATTAAATTACGATATCTTGCATAAGGCATGTTTAAACTTGGATTTTAACCCAAAACTCATTGCCTATTGTTAAGCTATTATTTTTAAGGATTTTTGGTCAGATTATAAACTGACCATATCATTGAGTTCTTGTATACTTCGGTAAATGACGATAATACCCTTTTCATGCATAAAATGAGATTAACATATGATTTAAATGCCAAACCTTTCCTACTGATATTATACATTAAATAAAATATTTTGAACACTTGAGACTGATCAAAATCTCAAATTTCCATAAACATCTTAATTATCGTCAATTAGCTATTTTTACGCTAATTAGGTGCATAGTATGGTTTAAAACCATATTTAACACTTAAGAGTTGTTACCTACTGATTTTTTTTAAAAAATTTACTAATATTATAATAGGTATAAGTCATGAACTCAGACTTCCAAAAATGCCTTTAAAAGCATATGTGAAATGACCAAATACCTTTTCGGGGCATAGTTTGGCCATAAATGGTAAACCTCACATATGTATGATATCTTACTGATGTAACATGATAAAATAAATATTTTTACTGAATGTTTTAAACCAGAACCTCAGTTTACTATAAAATCTCTTTTATAAACATTAAAATGACCAAAATGCCCCTACGGAACTTAAATTGGTTTTAAATACTTTTTGGGCATATATATTAATATCCTACTGATGTATTAACATATTCTAAGCATAATAACATATGAGACCTGTATATAATTTATTTGGTTACCCGTTATGCATTTTATGCGTTCGATTCGGTTTATGTAACTAGTTTACATAAATTAGCCGAAATGGGTTTAACCTTATCATTAAATCTTCAAAATCCAGAATGTGTTTAGTTTACCCATATTATACAAGTATCCAAACTTGTTGGGTCTAAATCACATTCCATTCCGGTCTCCGCTTAATCTAGCGTTTAGAACCGTTAAGTGTCTTTCAAACTAACCGGTCTAGGTCTTTGACTTAAATAAAGACCCGTTAGTATCCTAATAGGTTAATAAACCTTCTATATAGATTGAGTAGCTTTGTAGAAGGTATTTTAATAAAGCTTCAGGAAATATACGGCTGAGTTACTTCTTACACATCTAGCTCAGGTAAATACTTTTAACTTATTTTCCTTTATACGGGCTTGGGATACGGTATTATAATAATACCGCTTGGTCGGGTATGAAATCATTTAATCGGATTATGATTAATAAATTTACATAACCCGTTTTAATCTGTTTTGTTTGATAACATAAACATTGGGGGTTAATACGAGCGTGTCCTGGATATCCTCGGCTCATTTCATTTGAAAATGGCCACGACCTATGCACGGGGTGTAGGCATACACCTGACAGATGCAAATGCTAAATAACCTACATGTTGGGGATAACTCCTTTGTGGGTTCTATAAGTGGTGAGTCGGTTAATCATGACCGGCTTCCAAACCGGCCCCATATGTATGACAAACATGTAAAACGACATACAAGATTATCTTAAATAATTGTCCTAAGTATAAAAGGATTTGTGTCTTGTGCACTTAAATCAATTTTCATAATCTTTTTTCAAATGAGTCAGTTAATTGTATTTACCAGTGTAAACTGACGTATTTTCCAAAGACTAAGTGACAGGTACCTCACATAATTAGGCTAGAGCTACTTGGTGTTAAATAAGAGGATCTTACAAATCCTTAGATGCTTGGAGTTTGTTATTTCAGTTTCTTGTATTTTATTTTATGATCCGCTTGTGGATCTCTATTACAACCAAGTCTGTATATTCTTTTATTTGGACACTCGGACACTGTGGTTTGTAATAGTATTTAACTAGGTTAGAACCCCGTGTATTACACGGGTTGAATAAAAATAATTTATATATGAATTAATAGAAAGTTATCTTTAAAAAAACATGTGTATTACACGAGTTGAATTAACCCGTGTATTACACAGATGAATAAATATAATGTAATCGGTTAAAACGTACAGCCATCAAGATATAAACTTAAAAATCAGACTTTGATATATTATTTACTTATTGTAACATTTTAATTTTTTTATTTATTATTAGGTTAAACTGTTAAATAAATTTGAAAACCAAACGTGAAGTCAATTAAGAACGTCTAACTCTACTTTTATATATGTTTGATATGAAATATCAAGTTAATTAAGAGCGTCTAACTCTAGTTTTATATATGTTATTATACATATTATTTTGTTATATGTGATTATTTATGTATTTTATTGTTACTTGTAATTTTAATTTAAAAAAAGATTATTTATGTTTATTTTGTTATTACTTAAATATCTAATCTTCAAATCTAATTTATAATAAATAGTTTCAATTAAAGTGATACTCTCCTACTCACAATTTTATATAAATTTTATTTTAAAATACCTTTACTAAACTTTCTCACAAAATAAATAGAATATTTTGTTTTCTTTTAGGTACCAAAATTTGACAGAAAATGAAATTCAATAAATCCAATTATTTTGATTTAAATATTAGCTTTAATAAAATAAATAAATCATTTACATAATATTTTAAAGTATTATATTATCTCCTATACAATCTAATTTATAATAAATAGTTTCAATTAATGTGATACTCTCCTACTCACAATTTTATGTAAATTTTATTTTAAAATACCTTTACTAAACTTTCTCACAAAATAAATAGAATATTTTGTTTTCTTTTACGTACCAAAATTTGACAGAAAATGAAATTCAATAAATCCAATTATTTTGATTTAAATATTAGCTTTAATAAAATAAATAAATCATTTACATAATATTTTAAAGTATTATATTATCTCCTATACAAATTGTTTAAATTTATATTAAATTTAATTTTATAATAATCTTTTAATTGATATTAATTATCTATAAAAATAGATGCCTTCAATGAATGACATGTATCCTCTTAGTGGTTTCTTTTATTATATAGTATAGATTACCAAGCCTTCCACTGTGCTACTATATTATGTGTATTGACTATGATGATATTAACTACGTCACAATACTCCCCACCGGGCCCATCGATAATATGTGGAAATATCGGGGTGTGACAGGAATCTACTGCAAGCATGCCTACTTGTGTTAGCCCATATGTCATGCAAACTTTTAACTCTAAATTTGATACAAAAGTGAGTTTGATTAAGCAAGTTGCAAAATTTTAGTTGGTTTTAAAATTTAGAGTAGAATACGTGTTGTGTTTACTTTCTCTTTGTAGCGATGAAGGATGTGCTAGGAATGGTCTTTCTTAAAAAAAATTATGGTCCTTAACAAAAACCAAGGTTAATGTAGTTATTTTCCTACTGATCATTTTACAATTTTTATGAATTATTAGGATGCTAATGAAAGAGTATTTTCGTTACAAGGATGACAAAGAGGTAAACAATAATCTGTTCTATTTTTATTTTTTTAGAACGGGTTTTTACCATTTTTACTCATATCTATTTAAGTTAAAACATAAGTAAACAAGTAAACGGGACCAAATCCTTTGATTTATTCTTGCGATTGTTTTTGCATTCATTGGCACAGACGAGATGGCACGATGACGTGTAAAGCCTTACTTCTAAGATAATGCTCATAAATTCACATGTATTACGGTACTTATTAATAATATTTTACTTTTCGCTTACCAGATATGAAAGATGGAGATTTCTCAAAGTTTGTTGATGTATGGAGGCAATTTCTTAGGCTCTGTATTGGACGAGGGAGACGAAGCTACTAAAAGGTTCACTTACTTCCTTGGGAAACCTAGCCGCTTGGTACGCTATAATGAAGGTACAATTCAACACACATTATTTCTAGCTTCAAGCCTTCATCAAACTATTAGGATGCTATTTGCTAACTGATTATTGCCTAATCCCTTATTAGCTGAAGTGCACATCAACCGACACCTCACTCTGTTTGTGTGCACGAAGTATGAAGCAAAGAAAAGTCGCCAAGAATGAACAACAACCCCTTTTGTAACGTCAAGGCTTACAGAAAACAACTCATCATTTTTTTAACCACAACAACTAGGAGATGTGAATATATGATTGTTGCGTGTAATTATCATACATTTGGTCGATAAATAAACATGTTAGTTAATGAACCTTGCCGCGTAAATTGGTATTCGTTCCGTCTTAATTTGTAAGCCCCTATTGCGTTTTAATTTCTAAGCCCCGGCCGCATCGCGGCGGGTGCTTTCATCTAGTTTAGTGCTTAATTATCAAACAAATTTATGACAATTAAATATTTACGCTCTGCTTCGTATCATAAAACTTAGCGCAACCGTTGTTTTCAATTCCAGCAACTCCGTAGCAAACAAGCAAACAAATAAAATGTAGAATATATACAAACACTTTCAGAAAATAAAAACATCTTTTATAAAAAAGAAGTAAAAATGTAGAAACCAGATGTAGCAGCTATGAGAAATAAAAATATCGCCACAGCTGTAACGAATGGTCTCAATTTGGTTTTCCAGACGTGTAACAGCATCAAAAAATCAAAATTACAAGATACTTGACTAGTCTGGTTAAAAAAATAAATACCAAATGAGTTAAAAAAGAATGAAATGAAGAAATGTAGAGCCTAAATGGAACAGATGTGAGCATGAAAAGCAACATATCTGTAACGATAGGTGCAGTTAATATTCCAAACAAGTAACGATATCAGCCATGGATATATGCAGCAGATATCTGACTAATGTTTGGTAATCAAATGCTATCAAAAGTAAAATATAAGGTTTTCGGAGATCTAATCAGAGCAAAAGTGAACGGTATATGTTCGATTGTTCTTCCTCAATACAACTGAAGACGGCACGTATCTGTTTAGGGTTGAGATTGCTGCTGTTTACTTATAGCCGCTTGTTATTCTAGGGTTTGTGATTGTAAATCGGGCCTCTAATGGGCTTCATAAGAGTTTGAGCATGTGGGCCGTTTTATCTTAAGTTTTGTTTAAATTAAGAGTTAATTGCCAGAATCGTTCCTGAGGTTTGGGCACGTTTGTCATTTTCGTCCAAAATGACACTTTTGTACCAAATTGCCTCCAACGTTTGTAACTTTTTGCCATTTTCATCCAAACCACTAACTTAGTTTATTTTTTCTGTTAAGTTGAGGATATTTGGATGAAACTGGCAAATATAAAACCACAGGGACGATTTTGGCAATTTATTCAAACCCTTTTTAATTTCTTTTATTTAATTATTTTTTGTTACATATATAATAAAAAAGAATATATATGGAGTTTTTAGAAAGAAAAAAAATAATAGTTTTGTCACATAATTTTTATAAATTTTCATCCAAATCACTAACTCAGTTTATTTTTTCTATTAAGGTGAAGGATGTTTTAAATTTTATAAATTAAGACATAAATTAATTTACAGCTTCTTTATATAAATCAGTTTTATAAAGAAAAAAACGTCATTGGTGTGTACACATAACAATCGATTACAACTTTTAGTATTTATCAGTTGTAGAGATAGAAAAAAATTGTAAAACGTTACATATTTTTTAAATGTGTTGAGAACCTAAGAAATATGTCGGTAAAAATAAAATATTTATTTAATTAAGATTATGAGGGTAATTGACTAATACTTATTCTGAGTGGCTTGAGTAAAGAAACTTTTGGTTCATAGCATTATAATTACAATTTGGTGAGTAATTTTAAGGTTTGGTAATGATACGTTGTTTGATAAGGAAAATAGTAGAAGATGAATTACAAACTTGGTACATATGATAAGATTTTTTTATTTGACATTTTTCAATAAGATAACCAGCATTTTAGTTTTATAAAATTTAGAGGTTTAAGTATATTTTATTTTTATAAAACTGCTCTATATAAAAAATTAGAAATTAATTTCTGTCTTAGTTTATAACATCCTTTGCTTTAATAGAAAAATTAACTTAGTTTGTGGTTGGATGAAAATTTATAAAAATTATGTGACAAAGCAATTATTTTTTTCATATAAAAATTGCATGTATATTTTTTTTTATTATATATGTAACAAAATTAATTAAATAAAAGAAATTTAAAAGAGTTTGAGTAAATTGCCAAAATCGTCCCTGTGGTTTTATATTTGTCAGTTTCATCCAAATATCCTCAACTTAACAGAAAAAATAAACTAAGTTAGTGGTTTGGATGAAAATGGCAAAAAGTTACAAACGTTGGGGGCAATTTGGTACAAAAGTGTCATTTTGGACGAAAATGGCAAACCTGGCCAAACCTCAGGGACGATTTTGGCAATTAACTCTTAAATTAATCTCTTATAAGTTTATACACACGAAGTTTAGGCCATTTTCGTGGGACATCTAGGTGAAGGGATGAATCGGGGTTTTAATTCCGGGTTCAAACCTGACGGGGGCGAGGGTTTACGGATTTTATCTGGTTCCTGCGCATCAGATGGACACGATCTCATGGCGGTCGAGGAGTCGACCTTGTACATAACCCCGAACAGGGTGGGTTTACACGTAAGATTCTTTGTCGTTCAAAAGGAAGTTTATTTTCCTTTTCCATATAGTTCAATTGAAAACCATTATTTCATAAAAAAATTGTTTATTTTCTAGAAGTCTCAAACATCTTATTCTTTAACCTTATAATTTTATAGGAAACGATCAATTGAAAACCATCGACCTTAGCCACAGCGTCCATTGTCACAATGGTTGACACGTCGTTCCTTGCCATTAAAAAAATAATTCAAAATATGATTGATTGCCCATAATAATTATAAGGCAGTTTCGTGAGTAACACCCAGACTCTTGTTGAAAAAAAAAATCAAAATATGAGTGATTGCCCAAAAATAAAGGTATACGTATCACGTGTTTAATACGCACGGGATCAAGCCCAAAAATTCAGTGACATCCCAATTTTTTTTATCAGCGATATCCTTTATATAAAACTGAAAAAAAATACATTATGAAAACGGTACGGAGACGGGGTTGAGCTACCCCTCCTAAAACACTAGAGTGGTTTGGGTATGTCGAATCCAATGAACATAATAACAATGTAGAGTGGTTTGGGTATTGTCGATGTTACTTAATTCACTATTTGATGTGTTTGGGTGATGGTTGGTTAGGCTGGAGGGTGGGGTATAAAGCCCCTAGGGTTTTGTCATACCACCTCAATGCCACGTTAACGCCACGTCACACAGGGGGCTTTAAAGCCCCTTCCTTTAACTTGCAGGGTGTGGTATAAAGTCCCCATCATCATTACCTTTTTTTTTTTTTTTAATTTATATGCCACTAAATAATATACAAGAGGTTTATAATATTCGACAAAACCTTTTTAAAAACCCTTTAAAAATTACACCAAAACAAAAGTCCATTAAAAAAAAACAAAACCTTTTAGAAATCCCTTTTTAAAAACCCATTAAAACCTGCAAAAGAAAGACAACTGTGTTCTCCCTCATACCTTTCATACCTCACCACCTACCTTCTCTCAAAAACAGCCATGGAACCTGCAACTCAAGCCAAGAAACCTCCAAAAAAACCTGCAAATCAGCCAAGAAACCTTCAAAAAAACGGTTATTTTGACCAACCTTCCCTCGATCTCCTCAATGTTGCTCGTTAACGTGGTGGTGGAAGAACCATGGTGCCCCCCCCCCCCCCCCCTTTAGCGGTGGCGGTATGTAGGTTGGCGCCCCGGGGCGCTAAAAATGGTGAGGTGGCCGGGTGGCGCCATGCCACACCCTCCGGCCTTACAGTGACGACGGATCTTGACTAAATGTTTCGAGGGGACGTAAAGTGATGATGAACTATATTAATATGAACATTATATTAATAGTTTTCTTTCTTTTGAAAAAAACAATGAATAGTTTTCTCCTTTCCTATGAATTCCTAACAAAAAGAAACAATGAATAGGAACATTATATTAATATCATGGACTAATAATACATAAAAAGTATATTAATATCATACATAAAATAATTGAAGTAATCATCACTGACTAATACATGAACAATATATTAATATCATGGACTAGTAATACATTAATTCATCTAGGTATCAACTGATTGTCTACTTAGTATTTACGAATTACAGAACTAAAGACTAAAGTAAACAATGAATAAATAATAAACATTAAATCATGGAATCTATGTAATCAACAATTTACAACAATAAAAGAATTATTACCGAAAAAGTCTTGATGGAATTGGAAATGGCCACAGAAAGCTACGGGCCGGAGTACGGTAAGAAGATGATTGATAATTTGGTATTAAGTTGTGATTAAGTTTATTGTGTGGTGGTTAATCTAGGGTTAAACAAATAAGAGTTAAAATATATTTACCAAACTACCCGTCATTTATATATAATTCTAACCGAAACATTTGGGGGGAGGGGAGGGAGGGTGCACCCCGGGCACCAACTAACCTTCGCCCCTGGTTGGTTAATGGATGTGTATGCTTTACGTTAACTTGGAAGACATTTTATTTAGAAATTTTGTTGAGACCAAGCATGCTGGAGCGATCGTGCAGGGGCGGAACTACAATATAAGGAGCCGTAGCACGGGCTACGGCTCAACCCCGTATTCGCAGTGTTATTTTTCTCGTTTTTATACAAAGAATATCCCTAAAAAATACGAGGATACCCCTAACCATAAAAATAGGATAGTATAACACTTTAAATCTAATTCTTTTTACAAGCCCAAACATAATTGTTAATAGCCTATTAAGCTAGCTCACTAGCCCAAGACGCAAAATAATAATAAAACATGCCCATTTATATGTTGATTATGGGGGCGAAAGTGGGCCTGTTTTATACGGAATTGAATGGGCCCGGAATTTTTAAACAATGTTATGGTTTGTGCAGTCAAAAATGATTTTTTCATAGTGGATGACGTGATAGAACGATTTCAAGCTATGAAAAAAAAAGAGGACAAATCTATTAGGTATTTGTTTTACTTTATTTATTGTCGTTTTTTTTTTAATATTGTATAATTGCACGATAAATTTTTTTTTGGGATACCCCTGATTTAACATGCTGGTTCCGCCACTGCGATCGTGGTTCTTTTGTTGGTCCGATTCATGAAATTTAATCAGATATTAGTGCGACCGATTCACAATTGGACTATGCATTGACCCATCTTCTTAGGATCTTCACCTTCTAGCTATGATTAACCCGACTTGTGTTTGCACAACCACCATACATTGTGTGTGCCTTCTACTTAGTAGTAGTTCTTGTTTTGCTTTACTTGCTTGATCTTTTGGAAATTCCTATTAATGATTTAGGGATGTAAAACTTGAACACAAGTATAATTATACTATGCAGTATCTATATCGAATGTTCATATTTCTGTTGTAATTAAAATAAATAATGTCTTTACAATATGAAACAATTGTATACACTAATAAGTCGCTACATTTAAAAAATGTATATGTTCTCAAATTCTTTATACTAAATTTCCCTTACTATGGTACTTGTAGATCATGGTTATCTTGTGTCAGTTTGCATATAATTTGGGTCTCATGATAGAGCTATTATGCCTATGGATTGCTGCCACAACAATCGAAAGAGATTGCAGAGGCGATATAATTGATTTGTAACGAAGATCATACACACCATCACGTACTTCCACCATTTTTAAAACCGGTACACTTTGCTTACAACCCTACAAACATGCAAAACCATCAATAAACATGTGAAATAGTTAAATAGATGCGACCCTTTCAAGCCATATACTATATAAGTCGGTTTGGATTATATACACTTTTTGGACAAAAGAGGTTTTTCGGTACCCAAATGTTAGTAAAGCGATGAAACGATGTGATACCTGTACAAATAAATCAAATGAAACACTATCCCCAAAGCTGCCATCTTGGTTATTCGGTCTAGCATGAAGCGCGGTGAGGGGACAACCAAGGTCCCATCCACCGCAATCACAAGAGCCACCGCTTCTCCACCTTTCAACAAGGCTAGATGGGCCCCCACCGTTTCTTGATCTAGGCCCGCCGTGGACAGCAGCAGGAACAACAACATTCATATTGGTATTTTGTCTGCAAGTTTCACAATGTCTGTCCTTTTTGAGAAACTTTAATCCCCAACCACCAATTTCTACCTCTTTTTGACTCGCGCGAATACAATCTTTCATCACTATAGCAGCTAACTCGACGTTGTGATTCTTGAAAATATTCTTTGTTTGATTCTGATCTAAAGTATGTGTATATCCTTCAATATTATCACCATTGGCACACAAAACAAACTTTGTCTCCATGATTTGTGTACCATGTGGACAAATTTCAAAGCTTGTTGAAACACTCATTTCACCAAGAAGATCCGACTCTTTAGAATGAAACGTGTAAACACGTTCCACGCCCTCACGAGTAGTCGACTCAACTTTAATATATTTTGAATTTATAAAGACTTTTCTGTCGTCTTCTACAGTGAAAACATAGTGAGGAAATCCATTGTGCCACGAGCAACGGAGCATCCCATGATAGTACTCCATGGGCTTATCGTCAAGATTTGTTATTTCTGTTTAAATGTTCTTGTTTAGACCACTGACCGTATGTATGTTGAATAAACATGTTGTATGCAAAATCACTAATTTATGTCTTACCAAGGCTCGCGAACAATAGATCTTCAAGCTTTACCTCCACACGCGATTGACCCGACAAACAATTCTTGTCTGATAATACTATTCTTTTATTCTTTGTATACATCTTTTTTGATATGCACAAACGCGTAATCCATATTCTAACTCTCATGAAGTTGAGGCGCTGCAAAGGTGGAAAAACTGATTTACTCATTTACCCGAGTCAATTGTGACTCACAGATTGTCCAAAGAAGGCTGCAAACAGTTGAATTGAACACCAAATAAGAATTAAAAGCAATCTAAACTAAGAGTCTAAGCTAATCTACTCCTATTCTAGAGAAATAAAAGTATGATATGAAATTATATGTATCTCTTAATGATTCAATTCAAATGGAAGGACCAAGTGATTAACTAATCTAACGGAATACAACCAACTCAATTTTATTGACTCTAACAAGAATAATGGATCCAAACTTGTTACCAGAAATCCACACAACGAATTCGTCAATCCGACAATTATGTTGTATCCATAAAAGGGTTAAACATAACCAAGAAAAATAGACAAATTATCGTATTTTTCGGTCTAGAAGCATGTCCAATTCTAGCTATCAAGGGTCCAAAACCAGGAAATAACTACACATTTCTAATATTTGAATTGGAAATAATCATATTAAATCCAAACAACACCTAAATGTCAGGGAGTTAGTTCTTCAACTCGCGTGCAGCCTTAGATCACGGTCTAAGTAAGCCTTGACGACTTAGTGTCGTTGGGTTTTAGCGGGGCGTGACATAGAGCCATGATCAATTAAATCAACAAACAAAAGAAATCATACAATTCAGCCAAACAATATATTCAGATATATTTTTTTAAACGGTGAACTTCATGTATAAGGTTACCATACTCTCCAAATCGGAGAGCTTCGTATTGCCCCACTTTGGCCTGGCTATGTTGTCCTCACCGGGCTCACCCCAGCTTCAAAGTTTGGCTTTTTTTTGGTCGTCCTCCCGGGAAACAATATATTCATATGATTTACATATAACTATAAGAATCCATCCAAACAAGAAACCATAAGAGTTCAAGAATACATACCAAATAAAACGAGATTTCTTCAACCCAATAAAAATATAAAATACTGCAAATAGTTTAATAAGAAAAAAAAAAATATGTAATTCACATAAACAATCAATAAACAGAATGCACATATATCAAGAAAACGGTAATAAAGGAAATGAGAAGAAAATGGGACTTTACCACATTCAGAAATGGGTTGAGTGTAAGAAGACGTAAGCCACGTTTTGGAGGGAAAACTGAAACGGGTTTTACGGGGGTGGGTCCGGAGGATATAGATACAGAAGGTTGTATGTATGGATGGATGGCAGTTAGGCAGCCGACGGTGGCTGAACCAAGTAGAAGGGTGGTGGCGTCATGCGGTGGGACTTTGATTACGATTTCCGACACGACAAGTCGACAATCGCCACCTTTGGAATGGGAACGAGTCAAACTTCCGCGTATACAAGTCAAAATCAGTGGTGACGTTGACTTTTTATTTATTTATGTATTTTTAAGAATACAATTAAAAGCACCATGATATTAGGGTATCCGGGGCACCCTTCGGGGACCCCTTCGGTGACCATAGTCCCCGATCGGGAACACCGCCGCCGTCGGTGCGGGGACCCGAATCGGGGGGTGGTTTCGGCCCTTCTTCCCCGCTTTGAAATGGCACAAAGTTTCATGAACGGTCTTGTTTGAACGGTCGACTTTTTTAAAAAAAAAAAAAAAAAATTCACTTTTTAAACAAATATAAATAACCACACCCACTTCACTATTTTTTATACTCTCAAACCACACCCACTTCTTATTTTTTATACTCTCAAACCACACCCACTTCTTATCTCGTTGGAGACTAAAACATGATCTCGTTGAGCATCTCGGACGTTTAGATCTACCTCACCTTGAAGTGAGTTCCGACGACGAGTAGTTTGTTTTTATATTTTTCTAGTTTGAATGTAATTTTTATTTTTCTAGTTTGAATGTAATTTTTATTTTTCTAGGTTGTTTTTTTTTTAATTTAATGAAATGTCTTTTATTTAATTTTTATTTTTATTAATATTTTTTTAATTTATAAACATGCATAAATAAAAATAAAAATAAAAAAATAAAAAAAACCCAAGTCACCTATTAGGGGAGTGCCGCCATCAAAATGTGGTGTTAAGGGAGTTTAAGAGGGGAGTTGACGTGGCACTATCTGATTGGTGGTGTGTAAGAGAGGGGACTCACCTATTAGGTGAGTGCCCCTTGTACCCTTACAAAAGATTGTTTTGGTAACAAAGTTAGAAACAAACCAATGGGTCAGCCAAAAAGCAAATCATTTAAAAACACTGGTGATGTGATGTTCCAACACTACCCAATGATGGCCCAACACTTACGCATCTCAGTTATGCGGATGATGTGATGTTCCTTTGCGAGTGGTCGAACCAGAATGCTAAAAATATTCACAGGCTCCTCAGATGCTTTAGTCTCCTCACCGGGTTAAATGTTAATTTACGCAAAAGCAAAGTATTTGGCATAGGAGCTTCTGAATCTGAAATCAACGAAGTGGCGGATATCTTCAAATGCGGGGTGGGTGTCTTTCCGTTTGATTACTTGGGGCTCCCAATAGGAGCAAACTTGAAAAGGGTGAAGCATTGGGAGCCGGTCATAAAACGTGTTCAGAAAAGGTTAAACGGGTGGAAAGCTAAGACTCTTTCGTTCACAGGTCGCGTGACGCTCGCCAAATCAGTCTTGGGCAGCATCTCTTCCTACTTTCTTGGGATTTTTAAGGCTCCAAAAGCGGTCCTTAAAACTCTCGAGGGAATTAGGAGAAAGTTTGTCTGGGGCCAAGTGGGGTCCAGGAATAAAATTTGTTGGGTTCGGTGGAAGAAGATGTTGCGGGCAAAGGGTCAAGGTGGGCTTGGGATAGGCGGGTTGGAGTCTTTTAATTTGGCTATGGTGGCCAAATGGTGGTGGCGCATTAGGGATGAACCGTACCAGCTGTGGGCTCGAGTTATCGCAGCTATACACGGGCCAGTTAAAGGGAATTTAATGGTCCCTTTGAATAAAAACATTTCGGGTTGGTGGAAAGACATTACTGGTGTCGATGGGAACCTAGGGAAGATGGGTATTAGTATCAGTGACCAACTCGGAGTGAAAATGGGTAACGGGAATGAAGACGAGTATGTGGTCTGATAACTGGACTGGGCGCGGTCCGTTGAAAATGTTGTTTCCTAAAGTTTTTAAACTTGCATCAGACAAAACAGCATTGGTTTCTTCCTGTTTCGATGTAACAGGCGGTACCCACCAATGGTGTTGGGCTTGGGTTAAACACCCAAACTGCAATGCAGAGTGGGCCGAACTCGGAAACCTTATGAGTTTGCTTCAACAGCAACAGTTTTTGGGCGAAGAAGATCATTGGGTTTGGGCGAACGAAGCCGGAGAGCAGTTTTCAACAAAGAGTATTCGGGCCGAGATCGATGTTAAAGCTTCGGTCTTCACGGATGGGGGCAAGTTTCACTGGAATGCTTGGGCTCCGCTAAAGGTCAATTATCATGCGTGGAGGGCGGAGTCGGGTAAGGTGGCAACTAAGGTAGATTTAGCAAACAAAGGTGTTCACTTGACTGAGCTAAAATGCAGCAGATGCTATATCCGTGACGAAACGACCGATCACATTTTTGCAGATTGCCTATGGGCAAAAAGTGTGTGGTGGAATATTTGTCGCTAGATGAAGATTCCGGTTCTAAGTGACGAGATATCGGTTAAACAGATTCTGACGCATTTTCAGTCTCAGGTCGGTTCCAAGAGATGGAAACGGGTCGTTCATCTCGTCACTCTGGGCAGCCTTTGGCGGTTATGGTTAGCTAGAAATAACAAAGAGTTCAATGGGGTCATGGAGCCGGTGCGGAGGATCGTTGACAACATCAAAGAGGATACCTTTTTGTGGATAAAAAATAGAGCCAAGGGTGTGTCTTTGGATTGGAAAAGCTGGGTAGATTTTGATATTTCGTCGATTGTTTAATGTTGTTTTTGTTTCCGCTTGTTTCTCAGCTTCTTGTTGTTCTCTATATTTAAATATATTTGCTGTCGTTCAAAAAAAAAAAATTTAAAAACACTGGTAAGGGAAATGTATTGGGTTCAAGTTTCACATGCGACATGAGATTATAGAAATTAGCCGTTCAAAAAAAAAAAAAAAAAAAAACAAAGTTAGAAACAACCATATTCATTTTTTTTTGAAAGACCAACAAAATTTTATTTCAAAAACTCCTGGGTAACCAACTGTTTTTAAAAAGTTAATAACTCTTTCATACGATTATCTTTTTATAAAAATTGCACCTTAAAAACGAGCGTTTTTTGTCTTTAAAACGAGTATTATTGCTATACTTTTGAAGAAAAAAATCAAAAACCTAGATGCGTAAAACGCAGTAGACAAAAAAAAACACAAAAAATGACTTGTTTTTTTTTTTTCTAAAACACAATTGACAAAAAACACATTTTTTTTTTCTAAAACACAATGAACTATAAACACAAAGATATGATTTTTTTTCTAAAACGCAATGGACTAAAACTACAAAGAAATGTCTCTTTTTAAGCGTAATGGACTTAAAACATAAAAAAAAATGTTGTTTCTAAAACGCAGTAGACTAAAGACACAAAAAATATGTTTTTTTTTTCTAAAACGCAATGGACTAAAAACACAAAAAGAATATTTTTCTAAAACGCAATGGACTAAAACACACAAAAAATGTGTTTTTTCATTCTTTTGTAAAACACAATGACTTAATTCGAAAAGTCAGATACTCAGATCGTAAAACACAATTCAAAAAAATTACACATATCGAAGCCGATTTCTTAGGATTTCTTCAACGATTGACGAATTTTGAATGCTATAAACACTTATCAATGGTCGAATTGAACAAATCGAGTGATTCGCTTCAAAATCACGAAAAAAATGAGAAATGTATGAAATTAAACTGAGTTTCTTCAAAAAAAAGTTAAAGAATACGTTGATTGAATGTTTGAATCATTGATTGATGACGAAAATCGCACTCAGGTATTAGTGTATTATGTATAGTATACACACTAGTTTGTTAAAACCTATCCGTTTGGATTTTAAATACATTTTTACCATTCTATTTTATATAACTTTATGTATTTAACAACGATAGCAAATTAAATTATGATAAATTACATACATCTTATTCTCAATATAAGATGTTTAAGATATCTAAAACATGTAATTTTATGATGATTTAAAGTACTAAAGATAAGTTGATACTCTATAGCATACAAAATATTAATATTACTATCAAAATGTTGAATATCTTAGGGTGAGAGGGGCACTCCCCTCTTAGGGGAGTCCCCTCTCTTACGCACACCCAATCAGGTTATGCCACGTCAACTCCTCTGACACCCTAATTTGATGGCGGCACTCCCCTCTTAGGGGACTTTTTTTTATTTTTTTTTGTTTTAAAAATAAAAATTACATTTAAACTAGAAAACTAAAAATTACATTCAAACTAGAAAATAAAAATTACATTCAAACTAGAAAATAAAAATTACATTCAAACTAGAAAATAAAAATTTTAGAAATTGCACGGCCACCCGTACTTGTTAGCGATGTCGCGCTTTCGGGCGAGGATGAACGGCAACATTTCCGACAGAGCATCGTCGTGCGGCTTGAGAAATGTTTTCATATCTCGATCGTAATTGTAGTTTCTCATCGTCTCGCGTTGTTCCGATATGAGCTCGCGAGCCTCCGACTCTCTTTTCTTCCTCAATTCAATCGCCTCCAATTCAATCGCGTGCTTCGCTTCTTTCATGGCGGTGTACTCTTTGAATTGTGCCGCCAACTCGGCCGAGCCCTCGGACGATGTCGCTTGACGCTTGTCTCGCCGTTGTGTTCTAAAAGAAGGGGTGTGAAGGTTGTTGGTAAAAAAACGGGGGTGGTTGTGAAGTATATCCGAAATGGGATTGTGGTTGTGCACTTGCACCGCTCGAACCACCACGAGACGGTTGCGAGCCCCGTCCCTTACTTTTTTTCTTGGCTTCGCGGGGTTGGTTCTCCATTGCTCGGTTTGGCTTTTGTTGTATTTGATAGATTTTTAGAGTATAAAAGTTTGAGAGTGGTGGGTGTGGTAAAAAATTAGTGAAGTTGGTTATTTATATTAGTTTAAATTGATTTTTTTTAATTTGACCGTTGGAAAAGTCGACCGTTCCTCGATCCATGTGCAATTCAACGCGGTGAACCAACCCCGATTCCCCTCCCCGATTTGGGTCCCCGCGGTGATGGCGGCGGTGTTCCCGATCGGGGACTAGGTCAGCGAACAAGTCCCCGCATGGTGCCCCGGATACCCTTAGGTGGGCTGGGCCGCCAACTGACCAACCGAGCTGGGTTGGGCGGACGTCCATACATATGTCAGAATAAAAGTTAATTTTTCAGACAATGATTACCTACTTATACAAATAATATGGCGTCAATAGTTCCACAATGTTATTTGTGGAAAAAGACGGCTGCCAAATTTTTATTTTATTTTTTTTTATTTTTAAGCTTATTAATATTATTCCATATATAAAGAAGCAACTTTTAGTGCATCATGAGTTGTACATTGTGTTTTGTGCATTTTTCAAAAAAAAAAAACCTTATTTTTTAGTGTTAACCCAAAGATTTTTACCTTTTGCAATTTTAACCATACATAATTTGTTTTTTACACTTTAACCAAAAACTTTTTATTATTTGAAATTTAGCTTCACAACTTTTGTCACTTATGCTTTTCATCTTCCGCAAATTTTCGTTTTTACGTATAGTTCTAAATTTTTCGAGTTAATACGACGCAACGTGCATGTGTGGTTCAACGTTTTTACCTCTATTTTCCCATGTTTGACAGGTTCGTCGCAACACGCATACCCTAGGTCGAGTCAGTGTTGGTGGTCGATGACGGTTGTGTGACATTAGTACTATTTGACACTGTTTTACGCCCCACCGCAACGCGGGGTGTGCTTTGGGGGGTTTTCAAAGAAAAAATGGTTATGCATATGGTTGTCGTAATGTTGGCTTTGGGGGGTTTTCCAAAAAAAATTATTTTTTTACTTTTCACCTAAAAGTATTTCATAAATTACTTTTAACCCAAAACTATTTGTTTTATTACTTCTAACCCAAAACTTTTTATCTTTTACAATCTATCCTCATAACTTTTTTTTTACTTTCAACTTTGGTCCTTTTTAGTTTTCATTTTCCACAAATTTTTCACCTTATGCTTGGTTCTAAATTTTGTGACTTAACACATCGCAACGTGCGTCTTTGATTTAATGTTTTTACGTTTCGTTCTAAATTTTGCGAGTTAACACGACGCAACGTGCGTGTGTGGGTGAATGTTTTTGCATCGTCTATCATTTATCGACATGGCTATGAGCCTATGATATTACATCTGACATGCTTTATCTGGACGATATTGTTCTTATCGGCTCTTTACGTCACATTATCATATTTCTTAAACCATATGTAGTGGAATAATTAAACCACTCAATAACTACTAAACACTGCGTCAGCATTACGTAGGTAAAGAGACAATAACTAAATCATTCAATAACCAGATGTTATGGAATAACTAAAAAATAAATAAAAGAAAAAAACAAAAATATATGATTGGTTGTAGAATAATTGGGGCCCACATGGGAGGCTGAACCATGTTGGATGGTGCTCGTTGTTAGAATGACGGGGGCTTGGATGGGACCCTGGTTAACGACCTGCCACGATGTTTGGCGCCCCCAGCTAGCTGATATGGCATGGGTCGTTATTAGACCTTGTGTAATGCAGCGTCATATCAAGAAGATTCCCACTATAGCGCGACCCAACACCATTACAGGGGGCGCTATGGGGGTTTAAATCCTTGCTCCCATTTTCAATATCGTGGCGTGAACTTTTTTATTTTCAAAATTTGACCGTTTCAAACGGTCATATATTTAAAAAAACTTTAATTCAATTTAGAATACCATCTCTCCTATAAATAAATCCTCATCTCTCCTATTTTTATAAAATCCAACACACTCTCAAACCCTCTTATCTCTACCTTTTTTTTATAAAAATCTAGAATTTTATACAATACATCGCTTCAACAGCGGTTTTATTCGTCCGGGTTCGAGTGCGGATACGAACCAAAGTAGCAATCCTAGCCCTCCCGTTTCTCTGGTTCTGTAACACCCCAAAAATATTAAATTATATATATATATATATATATGTATGTATATACAAACATATGTTGGTTATATCCTTATGACCTATAACTAGGAACATTTAACCTAGTTAATAATATGTTGTTAAATAATAAAGAAACATGAAATTTAGCCCTTTTTATAAATCTTTGAACTTGAGGGACTAAAATGGACAATTTAGAAACTGACTTCAATAAAATAAAAATTAGACATAAAACACACACTGATGTGTGTGTTTTGGTTGACTAAATTCAGAGAACAAAAAAGGGAAGATCATCTCAACCCTAATTCCACAAATCCTACAAAATCAAAGAGGAAATCGGGCCTAAAATCAGAGCATGAGCTAAATTAGTGATCATTCAAGTTAGGAGATCACAAGGTATGTTAAATTTTGATATTTGGTGATGTTGTGACTTTGTGATGAACATTTATAATTGTGATTCAAGTATGAATGGTAGATGTTATGGTAAGATTGAAGTGAATACAAGTCTAGGAACAAACCCTAGATGAGAAATTAGCGATTTAATGCCATAATTTAAGTGTTTAAATGACTAATCATGTTTATGTTAAATGGGTTTTTGATTACTATGATGAATACTTGAATTGTGGTAGAGAAATGGTTGAACTTAATGGTAAAATCTTGAATTCTAGGTGTTAATCACACACACTAGACATAGATGTTTGAAAACAATGTTAATACATGATTAATAGTAAAGTCATGAACTTGATAATAGTAGTATGAGAGCCTCGCCCACAAGATGCTCGATATAATGCCTAAGTGATCTTGAAATGTGAAAATATGAAAAAATCACGTAATTGACTAGTTTGATAAATTGCGTGTAATATATTGTAATATGGGTTCTAAAAGATAACTTGATTGAATTCTATAGGCAAATTGGGTGAAGCATCAAGTGGCCAAGCCGGAACGGACGCGCGTTTGAAAGAAAAGCTTTAAGGTACGTGACTTATTTGCTTCGTCATATTTTGTTGTGTTATTGGATTTTAATAATCCTAAGTTTCACCAGTTGGCCGATAATAATCCCAACTTTAAAAATTCCCTCTAATAATCCCAACTTGTAAAAGTTTGGCCGCCATTGATCATTTTCAAACATATAAGAATTTGGTATCTTCAATAGATTCAATTACACCTAGAGACTCCTTAATTGATTTAAGTGCACCTATGTTAGAAAAGGATCAATGACGGCCAAACTTTTACAAGTTGGGATTATTGGAGGGACTTTTTAAAGTTGGGATTATTATCGGCCAACTGGTGAAACTTAAGATTATTAAAATCCAATAACCCTATTTTGTTAGATGAGTTTGGTTATTGATATGTGTATATGAGGAATTAACGAATTAAGATATGTTTGGTATGTTTATAAAGTGATGGATTTTACTCAAACAACCAACGGGCCAAAATAAAGAGCATAGCTAATTGGTTCGTTTATAAGTGATGGATTATCACGCGAACAAACCAATAGATTAAAAGCGTAAACCGAGTAACGGAAACACGGAATTTTAATTGGTGAATCTTAGATTGGGTTAAAACTTAGAGGATTTGGATTTCCTTTAAGCTATTAAAAGTAAGACTTATGCTTTGATTAAAATTCAACAAATGGGACGTTAATGCATATGCAAACCGTGTAGCGGAAGCTTAATACGCAAGTTTAGTAAGCCCGATGAAGAGGTAAAACAGTGAGTAATTAATCCTTGCCATAAGATATGAAAATGGTGTTTAATGAGAAACGGGTCAAATAATTTTGTAAAAGAATTATAAGCCTAAAGCTTGTAAGTTAGGAATTTTGTTGATCTGGATAGTAGATGTTGAGTCCATAATGTAGAGGATCAAATTATGATCGCGTAGGAATAAACAGGAGGTTAAACAGATGATCGGATTAAAAGTTATGGTCGTCTTAATACCAAGGACAAAAATGGAAATTAGACAACCAGCTACGATCTGAACCTCCTATCCCGGACCCCCTTTACGGACCGTAAGCTACGGCCGGAGGTCCGTAACTTACGGCGGTGAAATTAAAACAATTTTGTTTTGGATTTGTTGAATGATTTATGTTATTATATTATCATCAATCATTGTATAACTAACATTTAAGACTCTTAAATGTTGTTTAGGTCTCTAACATGCGCATATGGATCGGATCAAGCTTGTACAAGAACCAAACACATTAGAAGTCGAAGCTTCCGTGCTTGTTTAGTTCTTTTGTTAAATCTAAACATTTTTAAATGTTAGAAAACGTACTTTTGGACATCTTTAAGTTTGAATTAACTATAAATCATGTTGGGTGTTTTGCAATTGGCATTTTTGTTTATAAAATGCAAACTTATATAAATGTTATATTCGTATATTAGTATGGGTCTTACAGGTTCCCACTCGACCCACACCATACGGATCCGGTTTTGTCGATTTTAATCAACAACAAATCGGGTTCATGAATCTATTGAACCAACCACTCTCATGGAACCCAAATCTATACGTTTGGAACCCGAATCAAAACATGGATGGAATGGGGCCGTCTCAAGCATTCGGATCGACACAAGCATTCGGCTCGCCACTACGCGAGCCTGAGGACGTTACGGATACACAACCGGGAGTAGAGGAGACGCAAAAAGGAAAAACAAAACGCCCACATAAAAAGAAAACCGAAACCCGAGCGAAAAGAATGTGCAACCGTGGGATGATGAAGAGGAGTACGACAGTACGCGTTAACCCGATCTTGGCTCGTCGTATCGGAGGACCCCCAAATAGGTAATATTTTTGTATTATTATGAATGCAGACATTCAAGCCCATAGGCCAAGCCCGACCTAATGTTAATGGGCTTTAAGGTTGTTATTATATTGATCTATTTATATGATATATGTACATGAAATACTGATGTATGAAATCATTTTTTCTTATGTTTGCTCTCTTGTTTATAACACGTTATCAGCACCTTTGCTCTTTAATTGATTTTTCAATTGGATTTGTTTTTTTAATCATATTTTCTATTGGAGATTCGAGTATGTTTCAACGACACCCTCGTCATCGCCAAACCCACAGCATCATCGTGGTTCTCCATCTTTGACTACTCGCTTCGTGACAAGCATCCCTGATCACCGATTCCGCAGGCCGTCACCAACTAAAGACCATCAGTGGCTTCTTCTGTTTTGTTGCACGAACCGCACGTTAGGGTTGTGATGACAACTGTAACAAACATCATCGCTATAACCGTTATTAAATATTAGGAAGTCCCATGCACCGTTGCTTACAGTTGGAAAAGAACCACCACGTACACCAACAAGCACTAAAGGAGGTTACACCACAGGTGTTTGGAAGCAACTCCGGTACATCAATTCTCGTCCATTGTTCCTGATTCGGTTTGGTCGACAACCAGGTAACAATTATTAAACCCTCTATTTTTAAACTATGCTTATGTGTGCTTGAACTAATTTGATATTTCAGTTGGGATTTTGTTCCTACAAGTGGAGTTTTAAATATAAATAGATAAAAACTAGGTATAAAAATCTCTAATAAATTGGATGGTATACCACAAAGTGAATAGAGTGGGCCTTCTTGTAAAGCCAGACTTAGTTTTCTAACTCATCTCCACACACATGTGCCATACCCCCGAGCGAACCTTTCTTTGTTTTCTTCCCGGCCCCAGCGAACCTTTGGTTGACTACGTTTTCAAGCTTAGGTTTCACGCCTACAATATTAGTCATATAGAATACCCACGAATACACGATGGTTTGCTAGAAAGTAGGCTAGAAATAAGGAATAACGAGAGAAGTGGCAATCGTTCTAAGTCTCATACGGCAATGAAAATGGGAAGAAGATGAAGTGGTCAAACGAACGCTGCCACTTGCCAGAAAACTAGGGGTGTGAGCGGAGATGGTTGTTGAAAGGATTAATTGCCGGATTTTCAGCCGACATTTTTGGTAATAGCCACGACGACCGAGATTGAATTATTAAATCAGTAAATAACTATTAATTTAAATCTCATAACATGTACCAGAAGCTACGTGGAAGTCTGGAAGATGATATTCCCTAATTTTTGTTTATTTTTTTGTTTATTATTTGTTTATTTTTTTTCACTAATTAAAAACTCATTTATGAGTTAACAAAAAAAATTAAAAAAAAAAAATTGGGTTTACTTATGACTTTAGATAATATGTGGATATGTTAATGACAGGCTGACTTTTTTTTATGTGGACTGGACTAAGCCTCCTCAAATTAAATCAAAATACATATGTATACAATTGTATTATTTAAAATGTAACTTGTTAATTAACAACAATTATATTATTGTTATTTTACTTAGTTGTGATTAGCATATACGTATAGTAAGAAAATCTGATTTCACATATTGATCTCACATATTGATCTCAAGCTAGTCTTTTTGACATGTTAGATACTAAACAACCATGCTTACACAAATATTATTATGCTTTAGTGATTTGATAATTCAGTTTGTTACAATGTTATACATAGTCAACATAATTAGGTGTATGGTTATTTTTATATTTATTTGTTGTTGCTAAACAAATATTAATAGACACTGATATAGTCATTAGAAAAATGCCTTCACACGAAAATGATGAAAACTAGCTATGAAATAGTTAATGGACTTTAGCTTAAGTAAACTACTAATGAGAACCTGAAGTTCTCTCAAATGTATACAAAGTCTCATTTGTTTTCATAATGACTGCTTTCAAAGTTCAACCCAAACTTTAGTTCATCACACTCGACGTATTTGGGTAACATATTGTCTAGTAGTAGATAATTTTTTTACTACCACATGATTCCCCTACAAACATGATGAATCTCCTCCACACATCCTCAAATATTGAAAAAAATAGAATTCCTCACCATTGAGGATACACTGGACAAACCTCAAAGACAAAATTGACCACCAGAAGTTGGCCGTCCTCTCTAAAGCTTGCTATAGATTTTCTCCATTTGCAAGTGTGCAAATTTGAAGGTAGTTTACACTACAAGTACAACTCTGATTCTTTTATGGATTCTCTCGGAATCGAAATCATTTAGAGAAAAATACACTAATGTTGACATATCCACCGAACAATATACAAGTTCCTACTTAATTCTCTAAAGCGAATGCGGTAATTTTTATTTTAGTGCCAATGGATTAGAAAGAGGGTTATTTGGCCCCAGCAGAGGCCATGGATGATTATGATCAAACCCAGCATCAGTAATCGAAAACGGGGTATGTAAAGGGGAGATAAAATAACCCTTTACATATGAGGATTGAATAACAAATAATACACTAAAATAATGTAATACATAGAAGCTCCAGCAGAGCTATCACAAATTTGGGTGACAAATGTGCTGATACAAACAACAAAACTAACACTACATAAAAACAAAATAAATATTTTTCTAAGTTGTCTCTGGTCAGAGACACACTTATTAATGTTATTTCATGTATTAGTAGCATATAAAATGCTCCAGAAGAGCACCGACATCTTACCCATAGATTCCAAATTTTATAATTTATAATGTCTCATATTTCTAGTACATTCTAATGAAAAATTATTAAGTTTTCGTTTATATTAATCGTATATATGGATATAACTTTGAAACCATCACTAGAAAAGATACGAAATATCTACAACATTCTATGTGATAAATATGGCTAGAAGACCATATTAGAAAACTAAGGTTTTGCCAACAAGAATATATCACACCTAATAAATTACATAAAATTAAATATGGTGAGTAAATAGAAGTTACTAGAAAAATACACGTTCACCATACGACATGGCCAAAAATGTCATCCAGATAGCATCGTGGTATGCTAAACAATCAAAAGTGCTAACTAGCACCTCTAAGTTATCTAAAAGCAATGCTCCCAAAATGCTTATCATATGTGTAGTTTGTTGTTCTTGACAAATATTTTTTTATGCTCTTCTAAAATTAAACTTCTACAATCAACCCCTCTTATATGGAGACCACTCAAATATTGGTTATCTGAACTGAGGCATTCATACATAGTTACATGTGAGTTTTCAGCTACCCAGCGGTAGCATATGCCCAATAATATAGAACATTAATCTTTGACATGGTTTAATGCTGCTCTTTAACAACGCAATTGTAGGGACCATTGTTAGGCATAATGTGAAATATGGTGAGAGGCATACGTAGTCGAATCAAATTCGTCTTTTAATGACTAGCAAAACAATTCAAAACCAACTGCTGATCACAATACTCCCCATTACAACCGGTCTCCTGAAGAGCACCAAGTTTCCATTCTTTATCTTTGGTTGTGCGACCTATGTACCAATAACACCACCATAACATATAAAATGGGATATGTACATGGTATTCCCAGTCTTAGGGGGGGGACAAGAAAATGAAAGACTGGTAACACAAGAAATTATGGAACGCATCATCATTATTGAGTTATGACTCCTGAAGTGGTCAAAATAAATCTGAAGTCCAAAAGAGCGTAAATTTGCAAATAATAGCAAATGAAATACCCGACGCATTCACCAACCCAAATATAGTGACAAAGTCACATATACCAGTACCAAGTTCACCTGCTCGAATTGAAGTAATCCCAAAATGATTACCGTATTAATAAAAAGTGGGAAGTAACTCGGTTCCAATATATAAAACCCATAAATACGAAAAGAGCAGAGTAACGCAGTTGGTGTAACCCCAGAAGAGGTTGCATACAAAAAACTTTAAAATAGGTTACAAATAAAATCCTATAAGAGATTAGCGAAATCCTGAAAGATATTAACGAAGCCCCAGAAGAGGATATTGGAGTTCTAGAAGAAACTTAGTTACCAAACAAGTATGAGATCTCAATGATTTATGTACAAAGTAAGTACAATATGGAACCATAATGAAACACGTGTAAAATGATATATTTGAATATGCTATAGCAATATATGTAATCAATGAAAAGATTACATACATAGAAAGTGTGCAAGAGTGTATGCACAAAAATAACCAATATGGCTAGATGACTTAAAGGTCAAATTAAATTTGCTCGATAAACTAAACGTTTTCAAACCTGCAGTTCGAACACCCATAGACGCCAAACCAGTAGGTTATAAATGGGTGTCTTTATATAAAAAGAAACGTAAAGAATGACTTTTTGCGATGTAAGGCATGCCTTGTAACATAAAGGTTTTTTCCCCGAATCCCAGTAGTTGATAATGAGGAAACGCATACCCCTGTAGTGGATGCGATAACATTAGATGTCTTTGCGGCATCGCAATTTCCGAATGACTTCAGACAAAAATTATAGTTTATAGATGTCGTTACCGCATACTTCTACTGGATAACTGAAAGGGACATCTATATATGAAAATCCCTGAAGGATTAAGAATGCCCGAAGCATTATAAAACATACTCCCATATGTGTTTTATAAATCTCCAAGAAAACTAGTCGTATGATGTATATTGACTTAGTTAATACTCTGGAAAAACTGAGTATATTTTGATAAAATGAGCTATATCTATTTATCAAGATTCACTCTTAATGTTCACTATAATCGCAGTTTACAGTGAAGATGTAAACATCATCGAGAGGAACTATCAAACTAAAGAGGGAAAATTTTGAATGACCTTTACACAATGTAGTTATTCTTGACTCGTAGTTCGAGTATATATGTGTAACACCTGTTTCCCTAGACTTTTAGCTACTATCAATTTTAGTCCCTAAACTATGCGATACTTGACACTTTTGATACTTGTGATGCTTAAAATGTCGATTCTTGACTCTTAAATACTATGATACTTGATTCTTGATGATTAACACTATGAGACTTGATTCTTGAGGCTTGATTCTTGATTCTTGGAAGCTATGATTCTTGATACTTGATACTTTGGTGCTTGACTCTTGAGACTCGTGAAACTTGAGACTTGGTTGAACGAGAGACTAGAGACTTGGCACTGGCGGAAACTAAGAAACTTGGAAACATTTGGTGTTAATATTATAATCTAGTTATGTGATACTATTACCCAATAATACGCAACGCAATGCTTAACCTAACTCGCAAAATGAATCAACGACGGTGAAACGGAAAGGATGGGATTGACCGAATGGCAATCCGACCGGATGGCAATCCGATCGGATGACCATCCGATCGGAGGGCCAGTCGATCGAACTGTCATCCGATCCACTGCACACCGCCTTGCACACTTGTAACACCCCAAAACCCGAATATTTATATTCGTTAAATGTTATGATATGGTACATCAAGAAATAAATGACTAGGTTATTTAACCTAGTTATGAGTATGGTAGAAACAACTAAAGGATGAGAGTTGTGGCAATTATAATGAGTGGCAAACTTGAGGGACCAAAATGGGGCAAGATGAAACTTGAATTAATATATGAAATATACACCCACAAACACACATAATCGTGTGTTCTAGAAAGAGCAGGAGCTCTTATGGAGCCAAAACCCTAATCATGGAAAATCACCAAATTGAAAGGCTAAACTAAGCTTAAATTCACAACCGAGCATGGATTAATGATCACCTTCACGAGGGGATCATAAGGTATGTCTTAAAAGTTACATTGGTGATTATGCATGAAGTGGGTTATGTTGTAAATCACCAATTGGTATGAGATTGATCATGTATAAGGGTTAGAATCATCATATTGAACATAGGTTATGTATGGTTTGTGTTAATTTGATGATTAGTGGTGAAACCCATTAGTTATGGTGATGATGATGACTTGAATGATCACCCTGTCCAATTCTTGCTTAATATTGATGTATTTTGATGTGTATGATAGATTCTTGTTAGAGCAATTGAAAGATATGTGATACTAGCATGTTTGATGTTTATGCATGAATGATTCATGTTGATTAGAATGAGGAATTTGATGAATTATGTATGAGATTAGGAGATTGTGCATGAATTAGTTGTACTTTATGTTTAAAAGGTAGTACATACACCAAGGGTATGATGAAATTAGAGATAATTGAGTTTAGATCACTAGTAAGTGATTAATAATGAAGTTATGAAGTGGGTTTTAGATAATGTGATGTAAATGGATGATTTAATTATGTTAATGATGTTTGGAATCATACTTGGATGTGAATGTTTAAAGAAATCGGATAAGAAATGATAAATTAGCATGTTATAAGGTTGAATGATAAATTCCATATAAAATCCGTGTAATGAAAAGGTTGTGATGAATGATGAATAAGCTAACTATCTTAAGAATGATATATGATAGTTGAGGCTTGATAAGCGACATGGAAGCTTGGGAAAGAAGCGGGTCAAATGGAACTTATGTGCACGGGAAGCGTACTCGGATGCAAGGTAAGTAAGCTTACACCCTTTTTGTAGAATATTTATTCGTTGTATTGATTACGAACATGGTAAGTAAACATGTGAAGTATGATGTTCTGACAAGTATTTGATACGGGTCGGAATATGTGGGTATGATAAGGAAATTAAAGTTGATGTTTAAAAAGGGTAAAATGGACATTTGGAACTAACGGGTCAAATGGTGGAGATGTCATCATTTGGCATTATCGACTAATGAATGGTTTTGTCAAGTATTATGAATTCACAGATTTAATAGCGAAAGGATCTCGCTGTTATCATCTAACAATTTGGTGGACGAAGTATTAAACGGATCTTAGCTTTGATCCGAGCAAGGTATGTGTGTTTAAAGTTGTAGTTAAGTGATAGGGATGGTTGAATGTGCATTGAAGTCCTTTGTTGAAAAGGATGGAGCGAAGTTGACAAAAATGCCCTTGATAGGTATATCGGGCAAACGAATTTAAAAGGTTGTTTAGAAACAAGCCATTAGATTAAATGATTACTTTGTATATGTATGAAAGCGAAAAGTATGATTTTTACGAGTCAAGGTCCTTAAAAATGCGTAAATACCCTTAACGGGTCAAGATAACATTTAAGTGGAAATGGGTTGGGATGTTGTAAGAAACCCGTGATTGGGACCTTATATGATAGACGACGTTGAAATTATAAGGTTCATGAGGAATTTAGGTTAAACAATCAAGTTATGTTGATATATGCATGAACGGGTCAAAATTTGGTAAAAGGGTATTAAGCTGAAGGTTTAGAAGTCATAAATTATGGTAGTCCAAATATTGGATTTTCACTCCATGTGATGGAGAATTAAATTACGGCTGCGTAGAAAACATAATCGAGTAAAACGGATAAACGGTTTGAAAGTTACGGCCGTTTTCGTAAAAATAATAAGTCGAAAACGTATAAGTTAAGAATTTCCTTAACCCGGATGTTAAATTTCAAGTTCACATGATAGAATGTTAATTTACGATCATGTAGGAAGAAACGGGAGGTAAAACGGACAAACGGTTTGAAAGTTACGGCCGTTTTCGTAAAAAGGATTAAACCGGTAAATCTGTAGCTGGGCTGCAGCGTAACCTACGGCTCAGCGTAGGCTACGGTACTGGAAGGGCTGTTTTGTTGATTAATCTATAGCTGGGCTGCAGCGTAACCTACGGCTCAGCGTAGCCTACGGTACTGGAGGGGCTGTTTTATTGATTATTAATGGACTGTAAGCTACTGTCTGTAGACTGTAGCCTACGACAGGATTGATAAAATTGTTATATGTTGTTGTTTGAGGGTGTATGAGGTAAATTATGATATTTAACAACTTTTTACACTTATAATACTAACATTTAAAGTTTTTAAATGTGGTTTGGGTCTCTAAGTATAGGGAACTCATTCTAATCAATTTCTAAAGCCTTATAAACAATGTTAAGATAAATTTGATATTAAGAAAGATAAGGAAGGCATGTATATTTATGAAAGGATGAGAATGTAAATCGTTGTGATAAAAGATTATGATCTACACGATACGGTATGATCGTCAAGGACGATGATGTATAAAGTATGCATTATAAAGTGAATGTAATATGCTAACATGAGTTCCAATATGATGAAGAGATGTGAAAAGTCAAGGAGGAAACTTATTTATGTTTATAATGTGTGCTAACGTTATGAATGTATGTGGTGAGCGCAGGTGGACCGAGTCACATGAAGGATTGTACGGGGTGTCTAAGAATGTAATTTGTTATACATAAGTTATGTTTTATTCTATAATTGAGTTAGTTTGATGTATTCAATATAAAGGAGTTATTTTAAAAGTGAACTTTCAAGTAAGACATAAGGTTTATAATGAAAGAAATTTTATGGCATGAACTTCCGCTGCGAATTTTGTCAATTACGTGTTAGGGTCTTACAACACTCTCTTTGACACTATAAATAGGCCTGTCACATCATTCTCACTGATGTGATAGCCTCATTCGATCAGAACGCACATCTCACTCTCAAGCACTTTTCTTCCATTTCTTGGCGATTTCTGTACGTTTTACACTAGATTCTTGTACATCTTTTATCACTACACTATTCTCTACGAGATTCTCCTTTGAAATCTCACTTTTCACCGTGAAATCCCTAAGATTTGAGCTCTTGAAGGTAACGTCATCATGGCGGTTTGTACAAACTGTTGAGTGATGTCATCCCGTTCAAGATCTAGATCAGATCCAAGGAATTTCAGATGTTTTTACAGCGAATCTTGACGAATCTAGACTTTTCACGCTAAAAAAAACTCATGTTTTCTTCATCTCTTCTTTAACTTTTACTTGAAACGGTGGAATCCGGACCCAGATGGACTATAAACTTTATGATTAGTCTGAAGTTGGTTTGGAAATGGATTGTTGCCGGAGAAGATGAGCGGAGTACGGATTCCGACATAAGCACCATCACGAACAGACGACTGAGCGGACTGGGGTGATTCCAATCCGATCAGACCGGCTGAACATTGATGTGTTTACCGTTGTCTCAAGACGTACCGTGTCGTCACCGTTAAACTAGAAACCTTACAAATTGCAAAACGGAACAAGTCACAAGGATCGAATGGCAATCCGATCGAACTGTCGTCCGATCGAACGACCATCCGATCGAAGTGACATGTGCCTTGAAACCTTTCAACACTTAGAAGCTTTTGGAACTTGGATCTTTTAAACCTTGAAACTTTGGAAAACTCAATGATCGAATGGCAATCCGAGAACTGTCATTCGATCGAATGACCATCCGATCTGAGTAACCTGAGTTGAACACTTGGCAAAACTTTTGGAGTCTCAACACTTAGAATCGAATGACCATTCGATCGAATGGCCATTCGTACGGATGACCATCCGATCGGATGGCAATCCGTCCCCCACACACCTGAGACACCTCGATCGAATGGCAATCCGATCGGACAGTCGTCTGATCGAACAACCATCCGATCCAGTGACTGATCTGACACTTTGCGCAATCTCGTTGTTTTGTCCGACACTTACCTGTTGTAATCTAATCAGGCTAAACCTAAAGAGCTCCCTTTGATCCAATAATAATTAATCTGTTAAGCAATCACTATGAGTATACTCGATCCCTTTTTGTTTTAAACTTTGGGATGCAACATGTATTCTTTTAAACTATGAAACTTGATACTTTTGAATCTAAACTCTATCCTTTGTGTATGTGAAACTTGTGATTTTTGACTCTTGATTCTTTGTGCTATGTGAACGTTTAATCCAGAGTGTGTAGTTCCGCCTTAACAATAGTAGCGCTATAGGAGATGCACCTCCCCATTATTCTCCGGGGTATTGTTAGGAGGATTCTAGTTTTCCTTGATTCTTGGGAACACACTAAAGCATCGGGATACTTGGGCTATCACTTGGACTGCGAACACTAGCATGGCTGAAACTATTTTGTCATCATTTACATTATGGATATGAGTCTTTTGAATCTATTATGCTATGAACTCAAACTTGTATACTCGCCGGTACATTTTTGTACTGACTCTATTATAATACATGTTGCAAGCTGACAGGATGCTAGGATTCTTGAATCAAGCTAGGATGAAGCTTAGAAACTACAATTAGCTAAATCTAGAAACTTTTGGAACTATGATGATGTTTCGATGATATGATTGTGGATTTGTGTTGTTTAGACAATTTTGCATGAAATAAATTTAATTACTATTGAAACTATTAGTGTTATGGAAACTCATGAGCAATCTGAACGCTTAGTGCCGCACCCCGATGCTTCCGCCATCGGTTGGGGTGTGACAGATTGGTATCAAATCCATAACTATGGGGAATTAGGATAAGTAGGAATACTTGCCCTAGTCTATAGTTCTAGGAATCTTGATTCTTATCTGTTGTTTAAGACTTATGCATTCTACCGTATTTGCTTCCTAGCAACACATTTTCCTGCTAAACTTACATGCCTTTCCTAAGGCTGACACAATATACACTTGATACTTTGAAAACACTGCAAATCAGTGTTTGTATTTTGCACGTAATTTGTCCTCAAGTCAGTAGTGACATCCGGACCTTGATGGGAAATTTCCTTCTTATATCCTAGTAGGTCTTATCTGTTGGTAAGTACCGACGCTATTAGGGTACGACGTTGTAAAGATAGAGGTGAAACTCAGACCTCGATAACTAGTCCCACTCCTTGGATTTTTATGTCTCGCCAAAGTCTCGGAATTCCCAATCAATTAGGGATGTGAAATGACCAAAAGGACGAATATCGTAGGCCTAACAATCGATGACGTATTTGTCTAAGTAAGTCGAGACACGTTGCCTCAATTCGAAAGGGGTTCGAATCACTTTGGTTAGTCACTGTTCCTCTACCCGGAGTAACCCTATGTTTTACGAGCCTATCTTTTATGTTATCTCGATTTTTATGTATGGTTTTAAACTTGATTCTTTGTTTATTTATGAGGCTTTTTACTCAAGTCGCACGTATGTCCGCAATCTAAAACACTAATTCTAATCTCAGAATCGAACTAAATTTATGAAGCTTTGTTCATGACGTTAATCTATGTAGGAATCTTGATCAACTATGACACTATGTGAAGCTATTTGATGAATCTATGTGTTATTATGGTTGTGAAGCACTAAACGGAACATGGCATAGAAATACGAGACAGAAGTGACATATCTGAAACATGGTGGATACGCCGCTGGTACTTCCTATATATAAGTGTTTCAGGCATGTTACCAACTTTCGTACCACGTGCCATGCGAAACTTAGTGTTTTGCAAACCGGTGATGCGATGGTTGAAATCTAAGCTATGGGAACTACTTGTGTAATCTATGAGGAATCTATGTGTAATCTACATGCGCTTTATCATGATCTATGTGCAATCTATGTATGTGTGGTTTTGAGGAACAAAATACGAAATGTAGCCTAGCGCCGAAGACGAGGCAGAAGTGGCATGTCCGAAACATGGTGGATACGCTGCTTGTACTTCCTATATATAAGTGTTTCTGGCATGTTGCCGAACCTTCGTGTCACGCGCTAAGTGAAGTTCATAGTTTTGTGGACTCGGGTTGAAGTTGTTGAATCTAGTGGGTTAATCTATGTTGTTGAATCTACTTGGTTAATCTATGTGAAATCTATGTGAGATGTGATGGAATCTAATGTTATGGTTAACGAAGCATGACACCGATGACGGGACGGGCGTGGCATGATTGAAGCATGGTGGATACGCCGTTGGTACTTCCTATATATAAGTGCTTCCGTCATGTTGCCGAACTTTTGTAGCACGTGCCATGCGGGATTTCATTGTATTGAGATGAGGTTGTTAACTCTAATCTACGTGAATCTATTGGAATCTATGTGAATCTCCTGGGTAATCTGTTGGAATCTATGTGAATCTATTGAGTAATCTATTGGAATCTATTGGAATCTGTGTGAGTCTATTGAGTTAGTCTATGTGAGTCTACCGGTTTAATCTATGTGTGTATAATGATGATGATGAGTGTGTTGTTATGTTGGTAATTGCGACACGTAACATGACACCGAGTACGAGGCAGAAGTGATGTGCCTGAAGCGTGGTGGATACACCGCTGGTACTTCCTATATATAAGCATTTCTGACATGTTGCCAAACTTTGTACAACGTGCCATGCAAAGGTCGTGGGTTTGCGGTGTTGAATCTATTGTGATCTATGTGAATCTTGTTGAATCTTGAGTCTTTAATCTATCGTGTGTGAATCTATGTTGTGAGACTTTGTGAATATATACTTATACGATCCTCTTGTTGGATCTTAGGATGTATTCTTGTAAGCTATCCGATACTCTCAAGAGATCTAGGGAAATGTCTCAGAAAAAGATGATGTGCTTCATGGCCAACCAGATTGCTCGAGTCGTGCCAAAGATCGTTTCTGAGATCCAAGTATCGAACACTCCGCCCTCTTCTGTTGACTCTAAGACAGAGAAAGAGAAGCCTACAAAGTTCAGCTACAAACACTTTGTCTCGTGCAACCCTAAGTTTTTCACGGGCAGTGATGGGGTGACTGCTATGCTCGAGTGGTTTGACAACATCGAGGTTACCTTCATTAACAGCAAATGCCTAGAGCATATAAAGACTAGGAGTGCAACGGGAATGTTTCAAGGAAGAGCTCTAGAGTGGTGGTCGAATGAGAGAAACATCCATTCTAATAAAGAAGCCTATACTCTTCCATGGGCTGAGGTGCGAGAGTTGATGATGCTTGAATTCTGCCCTCCTCATGAACAACTGAAGATCGAAGAAGAGTTCTAGCATTTGAAATAGAACGGTGATGATAATCTAGCTTATACTACCCGTTTCAAGCAGCTCAGCTTGATCGCTCCTCACTTGGTTTCTACGCCTAAGCGTATGATAACCAAGTACATCAATGGTCTACCTCCTTCTATGCATGATTCTATTGAAGCAGCCCAGCTCGGAACTATTGAGGATTGCAGCCAGTCTCAACAACAATCGTGTTCGTGATAAGCAGTTTGCTAACCCTGCTCCTTCTAAATCTGCACATCAAGTTACCCAGCAGCCAAGTGGCAGCAAGAACAAGAAAAGGAAGTCTCAGGGTTCAGGATGCAATGCTATTGTTCCTGCTGCAAACCCTACTGCTAAACCTGTTCCTGTTGCTGCTGTTCAGAACACTGCTACTCCTGATGTCAAGAGGCAGTACACTGGGCCACACCCCAAGTGTGCAACTTGTAACTTTCATCATCCTGTTGCTTCTGCATGTCGTTTATGCACCAACTGCAATCGCTATGGTCACACGACTCCCTATTGTCGTCAAGCTAACCCTGCCCAACCAGCTCAGCAAGCCCCAGCTCAGGCAGCCCTACCAGCTCTCCCAGCTCCTCCACAGAATCCTAAGCCAGTCAACGTTGTTCGAACACCTTCTGGTCATGATAGTATCTGGGTGATAGTCGATCGTTTGACCAAATCAGCCCACTTTCTTCCTATTCGTGAGGATTATAAAGTGGAGAAGCTTGCTCGAATCTATACCGATGAGATTATACGCCGTTATGGCATACCTATAGACATAATCTCAGACCGTGATGGTCGTTTTACTTCACATCTTTGGCAAACCTTTCAATCCGCTATGGGTTCTCATTTGAATCTTAGCACGACCTTTCATCCTCAAACGGATGGACAGACCGAGCATACTATTCAAACCCTAGAGGATATGCTCCGTTCTTGTGTCATCGACTTTGGTGGTAACTGGGATGTACATTTACCATTAATTGAGTTCTCGTACAACAACAGCTATCATTCCAGTATTCAGATGGCTCCTTTCGAAGCTTTGTATGGTCGCAAGTGCCGATCTCCTCTCAGCTGGCATGAGGTTGGTGACAAGCAATTTACTGGCCCTGAAATCATTCAAGAGACGACGGATAAGATTCTTCAGATCCGTGATAACTTGATCAAGGCTAGGAGTAGACAAAGAGCTATGCTGATAAAAGGCGCAAGCCTCTGGAATTTGATGTTGGTGACCGAGTTCTTCTCAAGGTATCTCCCTGGAAGGGAGTGGTTCATTTTGGTAAGAAGGGAAAGCTCGCTCCTCGCTATGTGGGTCCTTTCACGATACTCGTAAGGATTGGCAAGGTGGCGTACAGACTCGACCTGCCACAAGAACTAAACAACGTACATCCAGTGTTCCACGTATCTAATCTACGTAAATTCCTAGTCGACGAGGAACTGCAGGTTCCCCTTGAAGACTTGCAAATAAATGAAGCTGTGCACTATGTGGAGAAACCGGTCGAAATCATGGATCAAGGTGTCAAGCGATTGAGGCGCATCAAAATTCCCATAGTCAAGGTTCGATGGGAGGGAAAGCGCCGCGCCGCATTCACTTGGGAACTGAAAAGTGAGATGAAGACCAAGTATCCACAGCTCTTCGAGCAGTCTTCTTCCTAGATTTCGGGGAAGAAATCTCCTAAAGGAGAGGAGACTGTAACACCTGCGTCCCTAGACTTTTAGCTACTGTCAATTTTAGTCCCTAAACTATGTGATACTTGACACTTTTGATACTTGTGATGCTTAAAATCTAGATTCTTGACTCTTAAATACTATATTGCTTGATTCTTGATTCCAGAAACTTGATTCTTGATGATTAACACTATGAGACTTGATTCTTGAGGCTTGATTCTTGATTCTTGGAAGCTATGATTCTTGATACTTGATACTTTGGTGCTTGACTCTTGAGACTCGTGAAACTTGAGACTTGGTTGAACGAGAGACTGGAGACTTGGCACTGGCGAAAACTATGAAACTTGGAAACTTTTGGTGTTAATATTATAATCTAGTTATGTGATACTATTACCCAATAATGCGCAACGCAACGCTTAACCTAACTCGCAAAACGAATCAACGACGGTGAAACGGAAAGGTTGGGATTGACCGAATGGCAATCCGATCGGATGACCATCCGATCGGAGGGCCAGTCGATCGAACTGCCATCCGATCCACTGCACACCGCCTTGCACACTCTCTCTGACACTATAAATAGGCCTGTCACATCATTCTCACTGATATGACAGCCTCATTCGATCAGAACGCACGCTCTCTCACTCTCAAGCACTTTTCTTCCATTTCTCGGCGATTTCGGTACGTTTTACACTAGATTCTTATACATCTTTGATCACTACACTATTCTCTACGAGATTCTCCTTTGAAATCTCACTTTTCACCGTGAAATCCCAAAGTTTGAGCTCTTGAGGGTGACGTAATCATGGCGGATTGTACAAACTATTGAGTGATGTCATCCCGTTTAAGATCTAGCTCAGATCCAAGGAATTTCAGGTGTTTTTATAGCGAATCTTGACGAATCTAGACTTTTCATGCTAAAAAAAACTCATGTTTTCCTCATCTCTTCTTAAACTTTTACTTGAAACGGTGGAATCCGGACCCAAACGGACTATAGACTTGATGATTAGTCTGAAGTTGGTTTGGAAATGGATTGTTGCTGGAGAAGATGACCGGAGTACAGATTCTGACATAAGCACCATCACAAACAGACGGCTGAGCGGACTGGGGTGATTCCCATCCGATCAGACCGGCTGAACATTGATGTGTTTACCGTTGTCTCAAGACGTACCGTGTCGTCACCGTTAAACTAGAAACCTTACAAATTGCAAAATGGAACAAGTCACAAGGATCGAATGGCAATCCGATCGGACTGCCGTCCGATCGAACGGCCATCCGATTGAAGTGACATGTGCCTTAAAACCTTTCAACACTTAGAAGCTTTTGGAACTTGGATCTTTTAAACCTTGAAACTTTGGAAACCTCAATGATCGAATGGCAATCCGATCGAACTACCGTTCGATCGAATGACCATCCGATCGGAGTAACCTGAGTTGAACACTTGGCAAAACTTTTGGAGTCTCAACACTTAGAATCGAATGGCCATCCGTACGGATGACCATCCGATCGGATGGCAATCCGTCCCCCACACACCTGAGTCAACCCGATCGAATGGCAATCCGATCCGACTGCCGTCCGATCGATGTCACACCCCGATATTTCCACGTATTACCGGTGGGCCCGGTGGGGAGTATCGTGACGTAGTTGATATCATCATAGTCAAACCACACAATATATAAATGCACAGCGGAAGCAAAAGATAAATATATTACAATCCGAATATAAAGTAATATTCAAGTATTACAACGGAACGTAAAGGATCCACAGGCGGATCTTAAAACATAAACATTGTTCAACAGACTTTAGACGCCTAGAACTTGCAAGATTCCTTATTAGCGCCCTGAGCTTCCAGCCAATTATGTTCAGTACCTATCACTTAACCTTTTTGGAAAATACGTCAGTTTACACTGGTAAATACAATTAACCGACTCATTTTAAAAAGAGTTTAAGAAAATTGATTTAGATGCACCAGGCACAAAAATATCTTTTATCACTTGGGACAATTATATAAAATTAATCTTGTATACAGATTTACATGTTCGTTGTACGTTCAGGGCCCGATGTAGAAACCGAGTCAAAATTAACAGACACACCACAAGTATAGGCCCACAAGAGAGTGAGATACCGTTTTCCCTTATGCACCGTTAAGTGTATGCCTACACCCCGTGCTTAAGGCGTGGCCATTTTATAATACAATGATGTCAAGGATATCCGGGACATGGTCATTAACCCCTAAAGGCTTTTGTTTCAAACAATACAGATTAAAGCGGGTTACCTCAATAATTTAATCACAATACGACTAAACATTCAATACCCGACCAAGCGGTATTATTATAATACCGTATCCCATGCCCGTATAGGGAAAATAAGTTAAGAGTATTTACCTGAGCTAAATATAAATTCAATCCCAGCCGTGTATCAATTCAGCAAGCACAAGTACTTCTACTGGGGCTCTTAATCTGGAATGAAGGTTTTTAATAACCTATTAGATTTCTAACGGGTCTTTAATTAAGCCTATGCTTAGACCGGTTAGTTTTAAAGAGGAAGATACGGTTCAAACGCATGATAAGGCGAAGACCGGTTTAGAATGTGGTTTTGACCCGAAAAGCTTGTTTGCTTGTTTAATATGGGTAACTTAAACACATTCTGGATTTTGGGTCCAAAAAGATATGGTTTGACCCGTTTCGGCTAATTTATGCAAACTAGTCACATAAGCCGATCCGAACGCGACAAGCTCGTAACGAGTAACCATAAGAGTCATATACAGGTTTCCTAAGTTAATATGCCTTAAATATGTTGTGATATCAGTAGGATACCTTCCATTATGCCCAAAACGAGTTTAAATCTCAATTTAAGCCTCGAAGGGGTATTTTGGTCATTTACAAGGTTATAAAAGAGGTTAAATATGATTCTGAGGTTTGGGTCCGAATACATCAGTAAAATAACTTAATTTAATAGGTCATATCAGTTGGTAATAAGTCTTATGTGACAAAATGGTTTTAAACCCAAACGATGCGTTTAATACGCGTAAAAAGCTATTTTAAGCGATTTCCGGGTTATATAGGAAATCTGAGTTTTCTGATCAGGTTATAAATTTCAAAATACTTTATTTATTATATAAAATCAGTAGCAATTGGATTGGTGTCAAAATATTATGTAGAACTCATTTTATGACCGAAAAGGGTATAATCGGTATTTACCGAATCAAGGCCATAACCTTAGGTTATGAGCAGGTTAAAAATAATTAAAAATATTTAAAAATCCCAAAATATTATATTACATCAGTGGGTAAAAGGTTTGGTGTCAAAAATTAGGTTTAGATAGGCTTTATGCTAATGACGCCGTTTAAATACCAAAAGGGGTTCTAATTACGCTATTGAGCATAACTCCTAATCTAGACCTCCAACTGATGTGAAAGTTTAGGGACATGTTTATAATTCAGTAGCAAATATTTATGTCCTTTCATATTTCCAAAATTCTCGTTTTATGGTCAAAATGGCATATTGGTCAACATTAAGCAATTAACGGAAACGTGTAAACGAATCGGACAAACAACGAACCAACCACAGAGGGTTATACTAACTTGTAGCCTGGTCCTAAGGAAGTCCTAAGGCATTTCTAAACTCTACTAAAACGGGTCAGAACTGAAGTCAAAGCAAAAGTCAAAGTTTTGCGACTTTCGGTTCCGAACCGGGTCTAAACAGGAAATTGTCGGATCAACCAAGCTTAGACCAGTTATTATATTTATTACCAAGTTATATGAGTGATAAAATAGTTTACATGCCTTCTACATTGTTGATTATGCGTTAATTCGAAGATTAGCATTCTGTTGACTTTTTCTAATCAACTTTGACCCGGCATTTGATCTAGTTAGGATGGGAATCAGTGGGTGCCCTTTTAAGGGTTTATTGCCCACATAATTACCAACTTATAACTACTTTCAATTCGACTAATCACTGGACCATTAATGATTAATCGCTAAGTCAACCGTTAATTACAACGGTTTGACTTTTAAGCTAAAACTAAGTAAAAACTCAACTAGGAAAGGTTAAGCATACTTACCAAAGTCTAATGCACTATTAGAGATGGCTTGGGTCTGCTCTTATGCTCCAGGAAGCTCCAAGGAAGCAGATGGAATGAATGATCACAAAGTTGCAACCATGAGGGCCTTTTATAGTGTTCTTGATTGCTTAAGATAATGACACACAAGGCTATACATGATCCCTGATGATTAACAAGTGTCCCTAAGGCATAAGAATTAATTTAGGCAGCTCTTGGTGGTGATAAAGGGCATATATGACGTTTACATGGGCTGAACAGACAACATAAATGAGTTTCTGCATCTGGGCATGCTCACGCGGGCCGCGTAGACTCTTAAGTAGTCTTACGCGGGCCGCCTAGCCCCGACTGACCTGAAATCCAACTTTCAATAATTGCCATTTTGGTCCCTGATCCTTCTATACTTGATCTTAACATGATTTCTTGCACTTTGAGCCCTCTAACTTGACTTTTAAGGGCCTTAAGACATAACCAAACTTTATTAAGTCCTTGGGTAACTTTATGGTTACCCGAAAAGTCATAAATTTCAATGTTGACGCTTTTAACCCCTCGTATACGAATATTGTCATAACTTTCTCATATGATAACGAAACTTGGTGAAATTTTTATCATGTATTCTAGTGAGCATAATTAATCGTTACAAAGCTTCGGGTTTGCTAAAAGGTCACTCAGAGGTATACTTTAAACATGCTGACACATTTAACCCCTATAGTTTGTAATCTCTCACTTTCTTTCACAATTAGCTTCGTATGATCCATGAATCATTCGTTTAAGGGTATAAACATCATGTAGGGATATTGTAGGGTATATTTATCCATTGTTTACATTTTGAACCCTTATATTCACATATTTTCCATGTTTGTCAACTTTAGTCCTTCTAGAGTATTCTTTCACACGTTCAAAGCTTATGACACGTGTCAATACATTATAGGACGTGAATTTTCGAGGTGTTACATCCTCACCCCCTTAAAAGAAATCTCGACCTCGAGATTTGTTAAAATGCTGGAAGTACTTTTTGTCGCATAATGGACTTAACTTCTATAACATATCTGGAGTCCTTCTAAGCTCCCAAAGTGACCCCTATATTAGGTACATGTATCCTTTTGGAGCTTCTTAACCTGTCAATCCTCAGTCGATACAGGACGCTCATCACATCATAAATCTGCATATCATTATGTGATAGTGTTTCTTGACTTATTGGCGAAACACATCCTTCAGTCATTAGCGTGCAATGTAATGCGAGCTCTGCTAAGCTCCTTAAATAGGTTTTAGCTTATAAGCTACTTGATCTTGATACATTCGATATCCTTCGAATGATTCTATATACTCAGAACCTGACTAGCCTGATAATTTAACAAATTTGGCACACCCTTCCTGGGTGATATCTATTGTTGAACCTTATTCCTTAACAAGAATTTAGGAGGTTTGCTATTTTCATTAATCCTTGATTTTCTGCCGAATAATGGCAACTTACAGATAATTAGGGATTTGTATGATCTTATTCGTTGTTTCCAATGCAACTTTCAGATCCTGATAAGTGGACTTCCCAAAGTCTCGTCCATCCAACGGATGTTTTGATATTTTATCTATACCAGGTCTCCAAAGGGTCAACCTTGATGCTTATCTATATCAACCATTATAGAGAAGCTTATCTTAAGGCGAGATGGTTATTCCAATCACTGCTTAACTAATTTTAAGGAATAGCTAATCCTTACAGCTAGTCGAATAAATCGACGATCCTGGGCAGCTGATGGTGAATTCTTAATTGTTGCCTAAATTGGGTTGCGGTAATCAATGCGTAAGCAAAATGAACCGTCTTTCTTATTTAACAATATCAAACTCTAAGAATATTGAGTTGGGCTATATGAATCCTCTATTTTAACACTTGCTTAACCAGGGTTTCGATTCCTCCAATGATGGTACTAGCCGTCTAGGAAATTTCATAATAATACAGCCCTAAATGGGATATAAATCTTAATTCTACTTGCCTTTCGGGAGGTAAACAGGGAAATCTTAGGAGAAGATAATCAGGATACGAGGAGATTACAGAGATTTTCCATATCTTAGGCTCCAGTTCATCCATCATTGCTTGTGTCAAATAAGTGACACATTTATGCTATGAGTCCACAGATTCCTTTACCAGGGAACATTTATTTGGACAATTCTATCTTCTAGATATCTTCTTTGAATACCATTAGCTGACTTTAATACCGTATGACCATTGGAATATCCTTGTGGTTCCATGCATTAAACCTCCATACTGATCAGGCATGGAAGCAATCTATGGAACAGATTAAGATACACCAATCCTCTTATGGCGCTTTTGTCGTACCATCTGATATTCGCAATCGATAGAGATCAAGAGATATTAATTACTTGTGATGATGCACTTCATCTGGAGAGAGGGTATACTAGAATTTCATGACTAAAGATTTTTTACAGTAGCAGAAGAAATGGTTCTTATGATATTTGCCTGTAAGTTTTACCTTACACTTAATATCTAGGGTTCTCATGGAAGACTTTAAGAGTTTGTTATACCCACCATCTATGAAGGATTGATTGGCATCCTAATCAAAGCAGAACTCTTAGCGTTCATTCTACTTCATATTTTATGCTTAAGGTTCTAATAGGCAGATTTAATAACTTACAAAATTTATTCCACAAATGACTTATCTGCACATGCATCAAACAATACCCTTGCATACACATCATGGATAAGGACGTACCGGTTATAATATTGTCATCTTGTATGACCTCTTTTGCATCCATCTGAGAGCCCTTAGCGCTTGTCTTCCTATCTCCTTTAAGCTTCTTCGCATACTTTGGGTAATTGGATTTGATATGCCCTTTCTCGTTACAGTTGTAACAAGTCGCATCTCCTATCTTCTGGCATTCCAATGTTTTATGCTCAATAGATTTGCAGATCCCACAAGCCCTAGGTTGCGACTGGGATTTTGATTCGAACCTGCACTTCCCATAATGGCGCTTCTTGCATGTCTTGCATACAGGTTTCTCGTTTGACTTTTGTTTGTTCTTCTTCTTAGAGCTCTGGGAGTTATCTTCCTCCCTTTTTCTTTTTAGCTCATCTTTTGCATTTGAGGCATGAACAAGATCCCCCTTATGAGTAAGGAAATGTGGTCCTAGATAAAATTTGGAGCGAGTAGCATGGGGTTCCTTGATCTTTTTCACAGCCTTCTTCACAGCTTTTCCAACAGCTGCGTCTATCATAGTTTGAAGGACATTTTTGGAAATTCTAAGGTTCACAATTGTATCATCATTGACATGGGCCGCATCATCCATAACGATCAACGACTGTCTTATCTGAGTTTGCCATACTCGATATTGGTTCCTAACACCAATAAAACAATTTCTTAGTTGCAATCCAACAATTGCTATTCGTCATCCTGGTGACCTAATATACTAACCATGGTATCGTTATACCATACGGGCTAATATAGTACGAACATTCTATATGAATGTCCTGTAGATATGTATATATATATATATCAATTATACTTAGCCTAGGCCATAGAAGACCATTAATGGCATTTACGGTTTGGACCTAGTCCATCACCTTGTTGACAGGGGATCAATTGTCACATCTGTCTTGATCATATTGATGATTTTGGATAGCTTGAAAGCTTGACATTGGGATATCAGAAAAGAGTGATTCCTAATAGATATATAAAATATCAATCTAGGATTTGTTGGAGCATTTTCTATAGTATCATCGGCCAATTTCTACCTCGCATTAAATGACCGGAGTCCTAATCAGGTGGAGACAACAGTTCTCAACATTTATCGCTCATTATAGAATCATATGTGCCAGCATCAAATAATTTCTGCATAAACTGCTTGACAAGGAAAGGTACCTGCTATATAGTTATCATTCTGCACCATCTCCTGGGCGTTCATCTGGAAGACTCATGCGTTTGTTTTCTTGGCCTCTTCGGGCTTCTTCTGATTCCTAGGGCAGTTGGTCCTGATATGCCCCTTCTCGTTGCAACCATAAAAGGTTGCGTCTTTCAACTCCTTGCAATCCAAGGTTTTATGTTCCTTAGACTTGCAAATCCCACAAGGTAGAGGCTGAGATTCAAATCTGCATTTCCCCAGGTGGTATTTCCGACAGGTTTTGCACCTGGTCTTCTCACCCGACTGCTGACTGTCTTTCTTAAACCCGGAATTCTCCTTATCCTCAGAGTTCCTCTTTGTCTTCCTATCGGAGCGATGAGGATTCTCATCCTCCCTTTTACGCTTTCCATCTTCAGAGGCTTTGGCAGCCTTGTTTCTGACCACATCGAGTGTGAGAGATAGCGACAGATCTGCCGCTGACCTGAATGTAGTAGGTCTCGATGCTTTCACGCTTGCCTTGATTTATGGGGCTAGGCCTCCAATAAAGCGAGCTATACGCTTTGGTTCTGGTATGATCAAGTAAGGAACCAATCGAGACATAGTATTGAAATTTGTAAGATATGCCTGGCAATCTAAGTCCTTCATGACCAATGCCAAGAAATCAGTTTCAATTTTATCAACTTCATGTTGAGGACAGTAATTTTCCTTGATAAGGGCAACAAACTGCTCCCATGTTAGATTATACAACGGGATTTTCCCAGTAGCCTGGATTAGCGACTTCCACCAAGCTAGAGCTTCTCCTTTAAAAGATTGTGAAACAAACTTCACAATGTCTTGTTCTGCACATCCGCTAATATCCACAACAGTATCCATCTCATCGAGCCACGTCATGCAGTCGATGGCTCCCTTTTCTCCTGTGAAATCTCTGGGCTTGCAGGAGACGAAATATTTATACGAACAGGTTTTAACATGTGGCTCTTGATTAAGCACAACCTGTCCAGACGGAACACTCCTCTGATTTGACGAGTTATGAACATCGTCTTCCCTTGACTCATGTGATTTAGAAGGGGGCTTACTACGAGCCGCAGATAGAGTCCTAGAGTGTGTATCACTTGATTCATCATACTGTCTGTCGAGAGCTCGTGTAACGGCATTATCTATTAATGCCTGCAGTTCCGCACCAGTTATATTAACTCTGGTAGCATCATTATTCTCTCTCTGGTGGCTGTTGACCTCATCCGATCCAGCCATGTAGTTTGATGGCTACATAATATTGACGATGATTCATTCAGAGGTTATTATGGATTCATCACTTTTGACGATTCATCAACCATGGTAATATAAACCATATCGGATAATTTGTTAGTTATATTTAATCAGCATTTTCATTATAATTTATCCTAGTTATAAAACATTAAGGATATTAAGGTGGCGCAAAGGCCTAGTCACAAGGACAGTTTTAAATTTACAAGCCATGATTTCAGAGAATCGAGGCATTAAGGTTTGAACATATTTCATTACCTTTTCTGGACAGAGAGTCAAAGACTACTACTGTCTTTAGTCTCAGATGACGTTAATTATAGCCCGTAGGCACTTCATCCTTAAGGGATGATTATTTCAAATAAGGGGATTTAGATTAACCCCCCTTTTTAAAGATGGCCTGTGTGACTTTAACGATTCACAGTTTGCCAAAAATGTTAACATTCTTACAGATGTTAACAGGGATTGGAATCTTTTAGATAAGTTTTACCATCTTGGCCATGTCTATAAAGACATTTAGGCTAGGTTTTACCTTTAAGATTCTTTTAATATTTAACGCAGAACAATCCTAAGTTGAAATGTTAACAAGGATCTGAATCTAATTGGGGAACTACCATCTTTGCCCTGTCTTAAGGTGACATATGGCTAGGTCTTGTCCTTTTTAAATTTTGTCATTTTATTATAATTGTAGATCTTATAATATAGGAATGATATTTTAATTATAATCGTTCCATTAAAATTTAAACAAGTATATGGTTGCCCTAAACGGGACTTCTAACAGAAAATGACTCGCCCATGCAAGGGCTAATAAGAAAATAACAAAGGAACCAAATAAGGACAAAATAAAACGAATTAGGATTTGTCCTATGTTCTTGTCTAGACTCAAGAATGTGCAACTGTGTAACTGAGATTAAACACAAAAGGCTAGCATTTAATTCACTCAGTGTTGGCTCTGATACCAACCTGTCACACCCCGATATTTCCACGTATTACCGGTGGGCCCAGTGGGGAGTATCGTGACGTAGTTAATATCATCATAGTCAAACCACACAATATATAAATGCACAGCGGAAGCAAAAGATAAATATATTACAATCCGAATATAAAGTAATATCCAAGTATTACAACGGAACGTAAAGGATCCACAGGCGGATCTTAAAACATAAACATTGTTCAACAGACTTTAGACGCCTAGAACTTGCAAGATTCCTTATTAGCGCCCTGAGCTTCCAGCCAATTACGTTCAGTACCTGTCACTTAACCTTTTTGGAAAATACGTCAGTTTACACTGGTAAATACAATTAACCGACTCATTTTAAAAAGAGTTTAAGAAAATTGATTTAGATGCACCAGGCACAAAAATATCTTTTATCACTTGGGACAATTATATAAAATTAATCTTGTATACAGATTTACATGTTCGTTGTACGTTCAGGGCCCGATGTAGAAACCGAGTCAAAATTAACAGACACACCACAAGTATAGGCCCACAAGAGAGTGAGATACCATTTTCCCTTATGCACCGTTAAGTGTATGCCTACACCCCGTGCTTAAGGCGTGGCCATTTTATAATACAATGATGTCAAGGATATCCGGGACATGGTCATTAACCCCTAAAGGCTTTTGTTTCAAACAATACATATTAAAGCGGGTTACCTCAATAATTTAATCACAATACGACTAAACATTCAATACCCGACCAAGCGGTATTATTATAATACCGTATCCCAAGCCCGTATAGGGAAAATAAGTTAAGAGTATTTACCTGAGCTAAATATAAATTCAATCCCAGCCGTGTATCAATTCAGCAAGCACAAGTACTTCTACTGGGGCTCTTAATCTGGAACGAAGGTTTTTAATAACCTATTAGATTTCTAACTAGTCTTTAATTAAGCCTATGCTTAGACTGGTTAGTTTTAAAGAGGAAGATACGGTTCAAACGCATGATAAGGCGAAGACCGGTTTAGAATGTGGTTTTGACCCGACAAGCTTGTTTGCTTGTTTAATATGGGTAACTTAAACACATTCTGGATTTTGGGTCCAAAAAGATATGGTTTGACCCGTTTCGGCTAATTTATGCAAACTAGTCACATAAGCCGATCCGAACGCGACAAGCGCGTAACGAGTAACCATAAAAGTCATATACATGTTTCCTAAGTTAATATGCCTTAAATATGTTGTGATATCAGTAGGATACCTTCCATTATGCCCAAAACGAGTTTAAATCTCAATTTAAGCCCCGAAGGGGTATTTTGGTCATTTACAAGGTTATAAAAGAGGTTAAATATGATTCTGAGGTTTGGGTCCGAATACATCAGTAAAATAACTTAATTTAATAGGTCATATCAGTTGGTAATAAGTCTTATGTTACAAAATGGTTTTAAACCCAAACTATGCGTTTAATACGCGTAAAAAGCTATTTTAAGCGATTTCCGGGTTATATCGGAAATCTGAGTTTTCTGATCAGGTTATAAATTTCAAAATACTTTATTTATTATATAAAATCAATAGCAATTGGATTGGTGTCAAAATATTATGTAGAACTCATTTTATGACCGAAAAGGGTATAATCGGTATTTACCGAATCAAGGCCATAACCTTAGGTTAAGAGCAGGTTAAAAATAATTAAAAATCTTTAAAAATCCCAAAATATTATATTACATCAGTGGGTAAAAGGTTTGGTGTCAAAAATTGGGTTTAGATAGGCTTTATGCTAATGACGCCGTTTAAATACCAAAAGGGGTTCTAATTACGCTATTGAGCATAACTCCTAATTTTGACCTCCAACTGATGTGAAAGTTTAGGGACATGTTTATAATTTAGTAGCAAAGATTTATGTCCTTTCATATTTCCAAAATTATTGTTTTATGGTCAAAAGGGCATATTGGTCAACATTAGGCAATTAACGGAAACGTGTAAACGAATCGGACAAACAACGAACCAAAGTCTAATGCACTATTAGAGATGGCTTGGGTCTGCTCTTATGCTCCAGGAAGCTCCAAGGAAGCAGATGGAATGAATGATCACAAAGTTGCAACCATGAGGGCCTTTTATAGTGTTCTTTATTCCTTAAGATCATGACACACAAGGCTATACATGATCCCTGATGATTAACAAGTGTCCCTAAGGCCTAAGAATTAATTTAGGCAGCTCTTGGTGGTGATAAAGGGCATATATGACGTTTACATGGGCTGAACAGGCAACATAAACGAGTTTCTGCATCTGGGCATGCTCACGCGGGCCGCGTAGACTCTTAAGGAGTCTTACGCAGGCCGCCTAGCCCCGGCTGACCTGAAATCCAACTTTCAATAATTGCCATTTTGGTCCCTGGTCCTTCTATACTTGATCTTAACATGATTTCTTGCACTTTGAGCCCTCTAACTTGACTTTTAAGGGCCTTAAGACATAACCAAACTTTTTAAGTCCTTGGGTAACTTTATGGTTACCCGAAAAGTCATAAATTTCAACGTTGACGCTTTTAACCCCTCGTATCCGAATATTGTCATAACTTTCTCATATGATAACGAAACTTGGTGAAATTTTTATCATGTATTCTAGTGAGCATAATTAATCGTTACAAAGCTTCGGGTTTGCTAAAAGGTCACTCAGAGGTATACTTTAAACATGCTGACACATTTAACCCCTATAGTTTGTAATCTCTCACTTTCTTTCACAATTAGCTTCGTATGATCCATGAATCATTCGTTTAAGGGTATAAACATCATGTAGGGATATTGTAGGGTATATTTATCCATTGTTGACATTTTGAACCCTTATATTCACATATTTTCCATGTTTGTCAACTTTAGTCCTTCTAGAGTATTCTTTCACACGTTCAAAGCTTATGACACGTGTCAATACATTATAGGACGTGAATTTTCGAGGTGTTACAATCGAACAGCCATCCGATCCAGTGACTGATCCGACACTTTGCGCAATCTCGTTGTTTTTTCCGACACTTACCTGTTGTAATCTAATCAGGTTAAACCTAAAGAGCTCCCTTTGATCCAATAACAATTAATCTGTTAAGCAATCACTGTGAGTATACTCGATCCCTTTTTGTTTTAAACTTTGGGATGCAACATATATTCTATTAAACTATGAAACTTGATACTTTTGAATCTAAACTCTATCCTTTGTGTATGTGAAACTTGTGATTTTTGACTCTTGATTCTTTGTGCTATGTGAACGTTTAATCCAGAGTGTGTAGTTCCGCATTAACAATAGTAGCGCTATAGGAGATGCACCTCCCCATTATTCCCGGGGGTATTGTTAGGAGGATTCTAGTTTTCCTTGATTCTTTGGAAAACACTAAAGCATCGGGACACTTGGGCTATCACTTGGACTGCGAACACTAGCATGGCTGAAATTATATTGTCATCATTTACATTATGGATATGAGTCTTTTAAATCTATTATGCTATGTACTCAAACTTGTATACTCGCTGGTACATTTTTGTACTGACTCTATTATAATACATGTTGCAGGCTGACAGGATGCTAGGATTCTTGAATCAAGCTAGGATGAAGCTTAGAAACTACATTTAGCTAAATCTAGAAACTTTTGGAACTATGATGATGTTTCGATGATATGATTGTGGATTTGGGTTGTTTAGACAATTTTGCATGAAATCAATTTAATTTGTATTGAAACTATTAGTGTTATGGAAACTCATGAGCAATCTGAACGCTTAGTGCCGCACCCCGATGCTTCCGACATCGGTTGGGGTGTGACAATATGTACTATTAGACTACATCCAGAAGATATTTATGGATAAAGTTCATTTGTTGAGTACGCTAATGGTTGTTGGGTTACTTGACATATGGAAAGGATATTCATCGTCCCAATGAAGAGGATGGATAAATAATTGGTATAGAAGTACCGTACTTGATTGCAATCGGAACGTTGACGTATCTTGCAAAAAAAACGACACATGGTATATTGCGTTCTTGATAGCTGTATTGCCAAGATTACAATTTTATTCTAAAATGTTGCACTCTTTTTCCCTTCACTAAGTTTTTTCCCATTGGGTTTTCTTAGTAAGGTTTTTAATGAGGTGGTGTGCGTTAGGTGTGTTATGATTTTATTGATATTTTAAGCCCATTTTACGCATTAGTCAAGTTTTAAATTTATAAAACACGATATTCTACTAACACTAAACACACACTTGGGCAAGTGCACCCATCGTGAGCGTAGTATAGCGTTGGTAAGATACCGAGGTCGTCCAAGGACACAAGAGCTTTTAGTACCGGTTTATCCTCAACGTCTAATCAATCTAAATTTTTTTAGAAAAAGGTTTAAACATGAAAAATAAAACTAAAAATGCAGAAATAAAAATAAAACAAAAACAGATAAACAAGATGAATCACTTGGATCCGACTCGCCTTTAATGTATCCTTTGATGATTTCCGCACTTTTGCACTTTTTAAGAGATTATCTTAGTTATAGTAGTAGGCCCCTCTTTTGAAGGTGAAGTTACCCTCAACTCAGTGGCTTGAGTCAGCAAGGATACAATCCCAAAGGGTCGGAATAATGAAAGATAATTAATTAAGTTATTAATGCGAAAAGTGGTAGGCCCCTCTTTTGAAGGTGACGTTACCCTCGGCTAAGTGGTTTGAGTCTGTAAGGATACAATCCCAAGTAGCCGGTTTAATGTATTAATAGTAGTTTACATATGAGGGAATCAAGCCATTCGCACCCTCACCATCCAATACCAGTGGGTATTGAAGGAGGTCCTAGTAAGCTTGACCCAGGTCCTTGCAGGATCTATACACTGAACGAGGCAAGAACCTTACTAAACCATTCCCTTAACCCCTGACCAGGTAGCCAACATATCTCTATATAGACCGTAGAGATATGAATGGTGTAAATCTTTTACTTTATATAGACAGTAAAGTAATGCCAAGACACCACAGACAAATGATAAAGAAGTTCCACCTTCAACATAAGAAACTAGTTATTAAAGTTATTAATACAAAATTAAATAAAAACTGCGAAAAGATTAAAAATCAAAAGTAATACATTAAATGCTTGTCTTCACCAAGTGATGTAAGAGACTTAGCCAAACATGGCCTTTGATTGACAAGAACTTTTACTATCAATCTTGGATCCCGAGACTACTACACACTCTCTAAGGTGGATGGTGGATGATGGTGGTGGATGTGGGTGTTGTAGTAGTGGTGGTGGTGGTGTGGTTGCAAAGTGGGAGAGAGGTGGTTTGCCAAGGGATGCCTTTGAAGTGAACCAAGCACCCCTATTTATAGCCTGAACAAAAGCCCGGCCACGGCCCCGTGTCCAGCGGACACACCCCCATGACCATCTCTTTCTCTTCATTCATTAATTGTTTTTATCAGCATAGGGCTCAACACGGCCCGTGTCCAGTGGGCACGGCCCCGTGTGTAGAAGCGTATATGCATAACCAAAATTTGCTAGATTCTGCGAATCTTAGCGTTGACCACGCCCCGTGCTGAGCTGGGCACGCCCCCGTGGTGGGTATAGAAGCTTCCACAGCTTTGTCCTTTCTGCAGACACCTAACCACGCCCCCGTGTCCAGTGGACACGGGCCGTGGTCAGCCTTATGTTTCTTGTTTTTGCTCTTGGGAATGCTGTCGAGGGGTCGGGCATGTCACGTTTATTCCTTTTCTTTGTATTTATGTTATTTTTTGTTGCGTATTTGTTCCTTTTGCTCGTTTAAGCTCATTTGGTCCTGTAAATTCAAAAGGAAGACAAAAGCACGCTTTTTCCAACATTAGTACTAAAAAGGGTTAGTTTTACGCCTCATTTGATGTAATTTATATGTTGCATTTTACACACATCAAATACCCCCACACTTGAATCTTTGCTTGTCCTCAAGCAAAACTCTTTATTATGTGGCTTACACACCCAAATGGAATGGGTAGAAGAGAAGTTTTGGGCTTGTCTTGAGTGTCGGGAATCCAAGATCGTTATTGGGTTTTATTTTTATACTATTTACAATCATATTTGTTATGATTTATTTAGAACGTTTCATAAGAGAATTTATTTATTTGGGCATAACATGCCTCTTTAAAATTCCATTTATATACAAGTGTACCTCACGGGAGATCACTCAACACTCGGCTGAAGATGTATTTTTGTGAAACACTCGAGACCGGCATGGAACTTACTTCTACCATATGCATGCCAAGCAATCAATCCTCCTCCATTTTAACTACAGACCTTCGTAAATATCAAGAGGACTTTGGAAAGGGTTAGGCTCGGGCTAAGGATAGGTGGTTTTGGTTATTGGTTAGTAAAAAGGGTTAAAAGCGAAAAAAGCGTCGGTCGTCGTAAAACTTTTTTGTTTTTGTGACTTTTATTTAAACTAAGCATCTCCAAACAAAGTTTCTTTGTGGAACTTGTTTGTTTATTGCTAGACTTTCATTTTTTTTTATAAAGAAACGTCACAAGATGACCGAGCTTTTTGCTAAAACAAAGGGTTGAAAAGAAAAAGGGTTTTGGTGGGTAAAAGGGTGTTTGTTTTGTGGGTTTAGAAATGAAAAGGTTTAGGCTCAAAGGGGTTAACTATGGGGATTTTGGGTAGGTGATAAAGAAAATGAAAAATAATGGTGTTTAAAGGAAAATGAGTTAGTCCTAATGCCTCCATCATTTACTTACTTGGGTTTAAGTTGGTAAGGACCGGGAATGTATTGTCATGGTAAGTTCCAGAGTTGTAAGAACCAAGTGGCTATTCACACAAGAAACAAAAAATGAGCATTTAGTTTAAAGATGTATGTTTGTATGCTCAATAAAGGCTCAAAACTCACTTGTTGTGGGAATGGGTTTATAATGTGATCAAGTATATATAATCAAATTTTAATTAGATTTGTTATGCCGTTTCATAATTTTCTTATGCTGGTTCTTTTTATCACGACGCTATCGGTTGTAAATTTGTAAAAATATAACCTTTTTAGAAGTTGTTATTCCCAATTTAAACCAAGGCAAGTAAAAAAATTGGGGTGATTAGCGGTTCCAGTAGAGTTTTGTGTAAGGCTTGTTATTAGGACATGCAAAAGTCAAGGTTTTAGCATCCCTCCCACACTTAAATTACACATTGTCCTCAACGTGTCCCAAAAATAAGTTTTTAGGCTGATTGAATGTGTAAAAAGGTGTTTAAAAACAAAATTTTGTGTAACTGGGCATCTGGCCACGGCCCCATGTTGGTCCGGGCACGGCCCCGTGGTCAGGTTGCCAGTACCAAAATTAAACAGAAGGTTGGGCACGGGGCGTGTTCAGTGAGCACGGCCCCGTGTCCAGTTACCTGAACTGGACAAATTTCTACAGAGACTTGGGCATGGGGCGTGTTGGGCTGAGCACGACCCCATGCTGAACTTGCTGTAATGCTGGAAAATCGACGGAAGGCACTGTTTTTGTGCATGGGGTGTGGTTTTAAAGTTCGCTTGGTAACCTCCACCTTTACGAGTGTATTTAGCCATTACAATCATCATCCAAACACCATTCAATAATTTAAAACCATCATTCATTAAAGAGTGAAATACATAGTTCCTAAAAATTGAAAAGTAAATGCTAGAAACTAAGATAGATAATTAGGTCCTAGAATGTAAGAAATTTTAAACCACAAAGAAGTTCTAGCCTATATGTTTTTATTATAGGAGCAACAAAATTCTGAAAATTAAACTATTAAGTTGAATAATTCCTTAAGAACTTCTTTCCGGAGAGTCTCCCTGTAACAACCCGCTTTTCCAAAAGTCAAAGTTAAGATTGAAGTCAAAGGAAGAAAAGATTGCTAATTGCGATCTGTCACTCCTTAATCAACTACTGTTTGACTTCTTTGACTTGTAATCGAATTATATCGTTTATTTGCTTTAGTTGTATTATCTGGAGTATCTATTAATAATCACTATTTAATCGCATATTTATCGCTAATTGCTATCGCAATCGCAACTCGAATTATGTGTTCTGGATATTGTTTTACGTGTGTGTGCCATTTATGTGTTACTTGTGCATGTTATGTTTATGTTGAGGTGTTTAATCGCAATCGCAATCGCAAATCTATCGCATCGCAATCTAATCGCAAATCTATCGCATCGCAATCTAATCGCAACACTCAACACGCGAATCCAAACGACAAAACTCAACGCGTCGGACACCTTGATCGAGTAGCTAACCGATCTAGTGGCCGTCCGATCGGATTGCCATCCAATCGGATTGTCATCCGATCTAGCTGCCATCCGATCGGACTGCCATCCGATCGGGTTGCCATCCGATCGGTGGCCAATCCGACCCTTCACTCCTTTCCATTTTGGGAAACCCTATAAATACCCTCCTGTCACATCATTTGTGATGTGACAGCTCCTCTACTCAACCAGCTCGCTCAAGCACTCATTTCTCTCGATTTCTCGCGATTCTTGTAAATTTTCAACCTAAATCTTGTACTTATGATCTACACACATTCCTTCATCATTTTCACCTTTGAATCTTAACTTTTAACCGTGAAATCACCGGATTTGAGGTGTTCTAGGATGATGTCATCATGGAGTTCTTATGAGCTTCAAAGTTTGGCTTCATTCCACCAAGAACAACTTAGATCTGAAGGATTTCCACAAGATTAAGCAATGTTTTCGCCTAGATCTACACAAATTCATTGTTAAAAGGATTGAACGAAGGTTTTACAACTTTCTTTCAACTCTTTTACACTCAATGCACTCAAAGCCGATAGAATCGGAGCTCGTTCTGATCTTCTACTCTTTCTTAGTGATGGGTTAGTCCAAGATCTGAATTCTATCCAAGAGACAACTCATGCCGGGTTAAACATGAACAACCGTCTCGAACCGTGAACTGGTCGGACTAGGGTGGTTCCTGTCCAATCGGATCACTTGGGTCAAGATGGGGTTTCTGTTGTTTAGCACGTTATCATACCGTCTCGATCAAAACTGCCAAAACTTTCAAAACAATCAAGTGTCAAGATGGGGTTTCTGCTGTTTAGCACATTATCATACCATCCGACACTTGGTACTTTGCACGTATAACGCGCCGCTTATCGTTTATGCTATCGTTAACTGTTCAGGCTAATCTCTCTCAGCGCTCCCTTCAATCCAAGAGAGTGTTTACTTGTTAAACACAATCTACGAGTATACTCGATCCCTTTTCGCTTTATGCACTTTTGGGTGTTACATACGTTATCTATTTTCAAATCACATTGATCACACAACGCAAACACTATTTATACGCTGACCTTTTTTGCATGTTACTTGTTACTCGATGAATGCTTGTATGTTATGTTAACACAGTAATTGTTGCCCGACGTCTTAGCAACGATAGTACTATTTGTTTGGACTCAGCACCTGTCGTGGATGGGGGTTGTTAACGTTACCTCTTCACGTGTCACAGTGGTGATACGTGTTGCGCATTCTACAACTCGCAGTCTAGTCTGTGCATATTTCATTGTCGATAACTTACTAGCTTCACACTATACATGTTACATGCTGGTTATGCGTAAACGATTTCGAACTCTATTATGCTATATTAAACTTGTATGCTCATCTTTATACTATGTGTATTGACCTCTATTTTAACGTATGTGACAGGTGCTTAGGATGTTGTGCTTTACTTGCTTTTGTGGAATCAAGTAGGATGGGGTCTAGAAACAAAGACAGATTATTTATTTGAATCTGAGTTGTCGGAACATGCTTTGTTTTGAGAATATCTATGTTTGTAATAATTAGATTACTTAATGGGTTATGGTATGGGACATAATATTAACTATTTGGTAATTTAGTCATTATGGAATTTCTCTTGACAATCTGTTTCGCTCAGTGCCATGCCCCGATGTTTCCGTCATTGGTTGGGGTGTGACAGATTGGTATCAGGGCCATAACTATAGGGAATTAGGTAAGACTCGACCTAGTCCGGGTTGATGTCTTAGAAATGACCTATTTTATAGTCTAAGTACCAACAGACCGACTTGTGCACGCCCAGTAGGGGTTTGTACGAGCTTACTCGCTATTTCTCACTCGAACTCGCTGTACACTACACAATTGCGTGAACAATGCATACTACAGTTCCGCGCAAGATTAGCCTTTCCTAAGGCTGATTACACACACAAACGGATGATCTCGTTAAGATTAGGTGTGAAAACCGCAAACTCTCGACCAGATTACTCGTTCGAATTGCTGTTTTTACTATAAACAAGAGAAATTACGTTGAAATAGGAGTGAAATCCATACTTCGACGCATATCTCCTTATCTATCTCGTGATTTCATCATACAAACAGGAATGTAGTCGCTAAGTTATGGGTGAAACCCGAACCTTGATGACTCGTCCTACTCTCTAATGTGGTTTTACAAAACTCTCACCAAAGTCTTGACGGACTCCAACGACTTGAAGTCGCACCACAACTGGAAGGATGCGTGCCATTCGCCCAAATCGAGGCGAGAGCACAGTCTTGAAAGCCAAAAGTGTGCACCAAAAGTCCCTGTGAATAGTCGAATCACTTTAGGTAGTCGACGTCTATCAGCCGCAGACAATCTAACCTCGATTTCTATGTGTTTCGATACTGAGCCCGCAACTGCTGACTCTGATATTTGTCGCTTTTATATGGATTTTATGTGTCTTATGTGGTTTTACCTGTTCATGTGTTTCGATTTTGGTGGTTATTCTGCTTTTCGCTTCTCGCTTCGATCGACACACACGACCCGCATTGCACATCTATCTCAAAACGCAAACAAATCGTTGGTCATTATACGCAAACGCTGCTCGCCAATCGCAATCGCTATACTTAATCGCTATACGTGCTGCAAAGGATAGGTGAATACGTGCAACATATAGAATGGGTCTGTGTTCTGACTGCCTTATGTGCTTTTGTCCCTTACGTGCTTACGTGCTTCTGTGCCCTACGTGTTTAAGTGATTCTGTGATTTTGTGCTTATGTGATTCTGTGTTTATGTGGCTACGTGTTCTTGAGCTTTATGGTGAATCGCTAGACTATACTAGGAATAATCGAAATAGCGTTTTGAATCCGATGGCGCTGTCTGTTGCAGACAATGCCGTCATTCGGATCATTCCATTCCCGCTCAGCTCGCCGCAATCATGATGACAAATGCATCGCCGCCCTCATTGCAAATGGCAAAAGTTATTCCCCAGATTGTTAGTGAGCTGAATGAAAACGCTAGCAAATCTTCCGAAGAATCCAGGACTGATGCTCCTAAAGCTGCTTTCAGCTTCAAGCAGTTCAAAGCCTGCGGCCCGAAAGAGTTTACCGGTGAAGATGGGACTACGACCATGTTTTAATGGTTTGATTCTATCGAAGTCACCCTGCGCCAGAGTGGCTGTCCTGACAATCTCCGCACTCTGAACGCAACTGGCGTCTTCCAATCCCGAGCGCTAGATTGGTGGATGGCCGAGAGAAACAAACGCATAAATGATACAGCTTACGGGCTAACAGGGGATGAGTTGAAGGATAATGATGCAAGAGTTCTGCCCTCCCCATGAGCGCCAAAAGCTGGAGGACGAATTTTGGCATATCAAGCAGAAAGATGGTGACAACGCTGGTTTAACTGCCCGCTTCAAGCAGTTGAGTATTATCTGTCCAGGCTAAGTGACTGCGCCCGAAATCACCATCAAGAAGTATATTCGTGCTCTTCCGGATTGTGTGGCTGATCAAGCTGCAAAGACGACGACAATTAAGGAAACCTACTTGCTCGCTGCTGAGATCAACGACAAGCGAGTCAAGTCTGGTTACTGGGATAAAGCTCCCAAGAACCTGCATCAAGCTACCGCTGAAACCGCCACCGCTTCTCAGTCATCCAAGCTCTCACGCCGAAAAAGGAAGAACAACAACAGTTCCAGCAACAAGAACTGTGCGATCACTGCAGCTCCGCTCCAATCAGTTCCCGCTCAACCGCAGTCTCAACACCGCCAAGTAGTTGCACCAGTTACCAACGCACCGCCGGCAAAGTGTGCGTACACTGGTCCTCATCCGGTTTGCACTACTTGTACCTATCACCACCCTGTGGGAATCGCTTGCAGATACTGTGTGCATTGCAACATGTATGGCCACTTCACCGCCAACTGCCGTACAGGTCCACGTCAAACCCCAGCTCCAACACAAGGTCAACTACTTACTGCTCCTCAAGGCCATCAAGCAGCTCCTGCACCCGCGGTCAATGCTAGAGTTTGCTATGCATGTGGTGATCCCAACCACTTCGCGAATATGTTCCCAAACCGAGTGGTCAAGCAAGAGCCACAACAGCAGCAGCCTCAGCAACAGCAGCAACAACAAGCAGCCCACGGACGTGGTTTCAACATTAACGCCCGTCAGGCTCAAGCAGACAACAATGTGGTCAATGGTACATTTCTTGTGAATGGTATATATGCTTTGTGTTTGTTTGATACTGGAGCAGATAACTATTTTGTATCGTTTGAATTCGAAAAGCTCCTCAATCGTAAGCGCGCCCCTCTCCCCTCGACGTTCGATGTTGAAGTTTCCACCGGAAGAACCGTCGCCGTCAATTCTGTTTTACGTGATTGTACGCTTAAACTCAACAATCACGTCTTCCCTATCAATCTTATTCCGATGCAACTAGATAGTTTTAACATCATAGTAGGCATGGATTTTCTTCGCAAAAATCATGCTGAAGTTGTTTGCTTCGATAAGATGATTCGCTTCTCGCTCGCTAATGGTGATCAATTGTGTGTTTACGGTGAAGTCGCGTCGAAGAAACTCCAACTCATGTCGTGTGTCCAGGCTAGCAAATATCCCCACAAGGAATACCAAGCTTTCTTGGCACACATAGTAGTAGCGGAGAAAAAGGAAGTTAAGGAGGTGGACCAGGTGCCTGTTGTTCGTGACTTTCCCAACGTTTTCCCCGATGATTTACCCAGACTACCGCCCGCTCGTGATATTGATTTCCGAATCGACCTCATTACTGGAGCAAACCCTGTTGCTAAAGCGCCTTATCGTCTCGCTCCTTCCGAAATGCGTGAACTCTCGAGTCAGCTCCAGGAACTACTTGATAAAGGCTTTATTCGCCCTAGCACCTCTCCTTGGGGCGCGCCAGTCCTTTTCGTTAAAAAGAAGGATGGTTCGTTTCAGATGTGCATCGATTATAGGGAGTTGAATAAGCTGGCGATCAAGAATCGCTATCCCTTGCCTCGAATCGATGATTTATTTGATCAGCTACAAGGTGCTACGCGTTTTTCAAAGATCGATCTACGCTCAGGCTATCACCAATTACGCATTCAAGAGGAGGATATACCCAAAATTGATTTTCAAACCCACTATGGTCACTATGAGTTCGTTGTTATGCCTTTGGTTTGACCAACGCCCCTGCAGTCTTCATGGATATAATGAATCGAGAGTGCAAACCCTTCCTTGATCGCTTCGTAATCGTATTCATCGACGATATCCTGATCTGTTCCAAGTCAAAAGCCGAACACTCGCAGCATCTACGTTTGGTTCTTGAGTTACTCCAGGGAAACCGACTCTATGCCAAGTTCCTCAAGAGTGAATTTTGGCTAGAGGAGGTCCAATTCTTGGCTCAGATTGTCAATAGTCAAGGTATCCACGTTGACCTGCGAAGATCGAAGCTGTTAAGAGTTGGGTTACACCCAAGAATCCGTCTGAAGTCCGTTCTTTTTCGGGCTGGCAGGCTATTATCGCCGTTTTATCGAAGGTTTTTCCAAGATCGCTGTGCCGCTTACCTCTCTTATGCATAAGGATAAACCTTTTGTTTGGGGAACTAAACAAGAGGAAGCCTTTCAAACTCTCAAAGAAATGCTTTGCGATGCTCCCGTGCTCTCACTGCCTGACGGAAATGACAACTTCGTAGTTTACTGCGATGCTTCGAACCTTGGTCTTGGTTGTGTTCTTATGCAATGAGATAAGGTTATCGCGTACGCTTCTCGACAGCTCAAGATCCACGAGAAGAACTACACCACACACGACCTCGAGCTTGGCGCAGTTGTTTTTGCGTTAAAGATTTGGCGATACTACCTTTACGATACCAAGTGTCCGATCTTCACCGATCATAGGAGCCTACAACATATCTTTGAATAGAAGGAACTAAATATGCGTCAACGCCGGTGGGTAGAACTACTCAACGATTACGACTGTGAGATCCGTTACCATCCAGGCAAAGCAAATTTCGTGGCCGACGCTCTCAGCCGATGAAGCTATCTGCTTAGCGTTCGTAATTCTCAAGCCCAGTTTCATCTCGAAACTCTCATCCGTGACGCGCAGCATGCTTGCTTTACCGAACGAACTTTGAAAAAGGAAAGAATTCTAAACGATGGCGCCCAACTCGAGAATAAGTCGAATGGTATCTTTCATTATTTGGACCGAATTTGGATTCCTAAACGTACGGATTTGCGACAACTACTGATGGACGAAGCTCACAAATCTCGGTATTCTATTCATCCCGGTGCTGACAAGATGTACCAGGACATGCGCTACAAGTACTGGTGGCCGGGCATGAAGAAGGATATCGCTATCTATGTTTCGAATTGCCTGACTTGTTCCAAAGTCAAGGCTGAGCAACAAAGACCCTCTGGCTTACTCGTACAACCAGAGATCCCGACGTGGAAATGGGAGAGTATAGCTATGGACTTTTTAACGAAACTTCTGCGTACTCAATCAGGTCATGATAGCATTTAGGTTGTAGTTGACCGTTTGATTAAGTCAGCTCACTTCCTGCTGATACAAGAAGACTTTAAGGTAGAAAAATTAGCCCGAATCTACACCGACGAGATCACTTGTCGACACGGGACGCCTCGTGACATTATCTCTGACTGCGATGGTCGGTTTACCTCGCGTCTTTGGGAAACGTTTCAATCTGCTCTCGGTACTACTCTTAATCTAAGTACCGCTTTCCATCCCCAAACCGACGGTTAGACTGAAAGAACGATTCACACCCTTGAAGACATGCTTCGCTCGTGTGTCATAGATTTCGGTGGTAATTGGGACGCGCACTTACCTTTGGCCGAATTCTCGTACAATAACAGTTATCATTCTAGCATACAAATGGCACCATTTGAGGCTTTATACAGAAGAAAATGTCGATTGCCTATTGTATGGCACGAGATCGGACACGCACAAATTACCGGTCCCGAGCTATTGCAAGAAACGACTGTCAAGATCCTCCAAATTCAAGATAATCTATTGAAAGCTTGGAGCCGACAGAAAAGTTACGCTGATAGACGCCACAAGCCCCTTGAATTGGACGTTGGCGATCACGTACTCCTAAAGGTTGCACCTTAGAATGGGGTGACCAGATTCGGCAAGAATGGAAAACTCGCGCCTCGATATGTTGGACCCTTTAAGATTCTGGAAAGGATTGGAAAAGTGGCCTACAGACTCGAACTACCAGAAGAACTGAGTAACGTCCACCAGACTTTCCACATTTTGAACCTCAGAAAGTGCTTGGCCGACCAGGAATTACATGTTCCTCTCGAGGATTCACAAGTGGACGAAACATTACACTTCGTGGAAAAGCCTGTCGAGATCGTGGGACGAGAAACAAAGGTTCTCAGACACTCACGTATTCCCATTGTGAAGGTTCGCTGGGAAGGCAAACGCAGTGCAGAGTTTACCTGGGAACTCGAAAGCGACATGAAGGCGAAGTACCCGCAACTGTTTGTTACGCCTACTTCTGAAAAATTTCAGGACAAAATTTCCTAAAGTAGGGGAGGCTGTAACAACCCGCTTTTCAGAAAGTCAAATTCAAAGTCAAGATTGAAGTCAAAGGAAGAAAAGATTGCTAATTGCGATCTGTCACTCCTTGCTCAACTACTGTTTGACTTCTTTGACTTGTAATCAAATTCTATCGTTTATTTGCTTTAGTTGTATTATGTGGAGTATCTATTAATAATCGTTATTTAATCGCATATTTATCGCTAATCGCTATCCAATCGCAACTCGAATTATGTGTTCTGGATATTGTTTTACGTGTGTGTGCCATTTATGTGTTACTTGTGCATGTTATGTTTATGTTGAGGTGTTTAATCACAATCGCAAATCTATCACATCGCAATCTAATCGCAAACGCTAAACGCAAGTTATTTATAGTGATTGTATGTTAGATATAGTAGTTAAGTTATTTGTGTAACTAATGGGTAATATTATCGCATCGCTCACTCGAATCGCATCGCAACGCTCAACACGCGAATCGAAACGACAAAACTCAACGCATCGGACACCTTGATCGAGTGGCTAACCAATTGAGTGGCCGTCCGATCGGATTGCCATCCGATCGGATTGTCATCCGATCGAGCTGCCATCCGATCGGACTGCCATCCGATCGGTGACCAATCTGACCCTTCACTCCTTTCCATTTTGGGAAACCCTATAAATACCCTCCTGTCACATCATTTGTGATGTGACAGCTCCTCTACTCGACCAGCTCGCTCAAGCACTCATTTCTCTCGATTTCTCGCGATTCTTGTAAGTTTTCAACCTAAATCTTGTACTTCTATGATCTACACACACTTCTTCATCATTTTCACCTTTGAATCTTAACTTTTAACCGTGAAATCACCGGATTTGAGGTGTTCTAGGATGATGTCATCATGGAGTTCTTATGAGCTTCAAAGTTTGGCTTCATTCCACCAAGAACAACTTAGATCTGAAGGATTTCCACAAGATTAAGCAATGTTTTCGCCTAGATCTACACAAATTCATGGTTAAAAGGATTGAAAGAAGGTTTTCCAACTTTCTTTCAACTCTTTTACACTCAATGCACTCAAAGCCGATAGAATCGGAGCTCGTTCTGATCTTCTACTCTTTCTTAGTGATGGGTTAGTCCAAGATCTGAATTCTATCCAAGAGACAACTGATGTCAGGTTAAACATGAATAGCCATCTCGAACCGTGAACTGGTCGGAATAGGGTGGTTCCTGTCCAATCGGATCACTTGGGTCAAGATGGGGTTTCTGTTGTTTAGCACGTTATCACACCGTCTCGATCAAAACTGCCAAAACTTTCAAAACAATCAAGTGTCAAAGACGATCAGGCCGTTGGGACGGATTGCCGTCCGATCGGATTGCCATCCGATCGGACAGCATTCGATTGGCTTGCACTTGGTTCCCCACTTAAACTCTTATTTCCAACTTTTCAAGGATCTGAACGTCGGATGGATTGCCGCCCGATCGGATAGCATCCGATCGAACGACCATCCGACCATGTGATGTTTGGAACTTCAACACTACAATTTTCAACATGTTCAATGCATAATCAGTTCTAATGGATTGCCACTCGATCGGTAGACCACCCGATCGAGTGACAATCCTGCTGTTAACTTGTTCTCACTAAGTGTCCCACCAATCGGATCATTATCCGATCGAACGACCGTTCGATCGACCGGCCTGAAGGGTAGAGATACTTCTCTGTTTTCAAAATGCTACAACGAAAACTTCAAAGCCATCATACACAAACACATCCTTACCAAATAAGATGTCAATCCAATCAAATGGCCATCCGATCGGATGACCATCTGAACGGATGACCATCCGAACGGATTGACATCCGATCGACTGGCCATCCGATCGGATTGCCATCCGACACTTGGTACTTTGCACCGTATAACGCGCCGCTTATCGTTTATGCTATCATTAACTGTTCAGGCTAATCTCTCTCAGCGTTCCCTTCAATCCAAGAGAGTGTTTACTTGTTAAACACAATCTGTGAGTATACTCGATCCCTTTTTGCTGTATGCACTTTTAGGTGTTACATACGTTATCTATATTCAAATCACATCGATCACACAACGCAAACACTATTTATACGCTGACCGTTATTGCATGTTACTTGTTATTCGATGAATGCTTGTATGTTATGTTAACACAGTGATTGTTGCCCTACGCCTTAGCAACGATAGTACTATTTGTTTGGACTCAGCACCTGTCGTGGACGGGGGTTGTTAAGGTTACCTCTTCACGTGTCACAGTGGTGATACGTGTTGCGCATTCTACAACTCGCAGTCTAGTCCGTGCATATTTCATTGTCGATAACTTACTAGCTTCGCACTATACATGTTACATGCTGGTTATGCGTAAACGATTTCGAACTCTATTATGCTATATTAAACTTGTATGCTCACCTTTACACTATGTGTATTGACCTCTATTTTAACGTATGTGACAGGTGCTTAGGATGCTATGCTTTACTTGCTTTTATGGAATCAAGTAGGATGGGGTCTAGAAACAAAGACAATTTATTTATTTATATCTGAGTTGTCGGAACATGCTTTGTTTTGAGAATATCTATGTCTGTAATAATTAGATTACTTAATTGGTTATGGTATGGGACATAATATTAACTATTTGGTAATTTAGTCGTTATGGAATTTCTCTTAACAATCTGTTTCGCTCAGTGCCATGCCCCGATGTTTCCGTCATCGGTTGGGGTGTGACAGTCCCTCACACATAGTTAAGTCACTCCTCTATCTCCCGGGGGAGAAGGAAAGCGGGCTCATTGTCTTCCTCATGTGCAGGAGGTGTGACCTCAACCGAAACCTCTTGTAAGGTGTCTAGAGGAGGTTCCGGGGGAATGTCGTCCCATCCGGTGGGATTAACAACTTCTTGTGCCAAGTTCCAATCTTCTTGAGGGAAGATTGGTTCCATAGGTGGAATTGCAAGAATATTTAACCTTTGGTGCAAAAGGTTGATTTCTTGGAAGTTATTCTCTAGCCCCACCGTTAGATAGTTGATACGGTCAATTAGGACCTCCTCCACGGATGTCATCTCATCGAGTGCTTCTCTTAGCGCCATCACGTAACGCACAAGGGTTGCTTCAATAGATGGTCTCCTCTCTCTGCGACTGTTCCTCGAGTTAGCTGAAGATGCTCCATTGTTCTGACTTGACATTCTAAGAAAAAAAGATGAAAAGCTCAAAACAATGAAATAGTAACTCCGACCACGGCCCCGTGTTCTCTGAGCACTGCCCCGTGGCCATCATTCTGCAGATTTTTGAACTAAGGAATCTTATGGTTTTAAATTATTTTTCTGAACTTTGAGACATTCTTGAGCAGAAATAACTTAAAACAGTGTTAGAAAACTTATTTTTGATAAGATTCCCTTGTTAAAAACCTAGCAAAAACCACAATAAAGCTTAAAAAACATGGAGGTTTCAAGCTTTAATGGAGGTTTTGAGGAGTTTTTGAAGAAGAAAGCAAAAGACAAAAGTGGTAAAGACAAGATGGTTGTTGGGAAACTTCTTTGGAATATACCTTGTAGGGTATATGTGAAAATCCCAGCAGATCTTTGTCTTTGGAATGGGTCCAAATGTGCAGTAATCATGTTGACTTTATAGAAAAGCGACAGCACGCTGACCACGGCCCCGTGCCGGCTGGACACGGCCCTGTGGTCAAACATGACTCTGACATATTTTGTATGTATTCTGAACACGGGGCGTGTTGGCCTGCACACGACCCCGTGGTTAATTTTTAGGCGGGCACGGGGCGTGTTGACCTGGACACGGCCCCGTGGCTAGAGAATTTTATGAAGTTTTGTCTTATTCTAAAGAATCTGTCTGGATCGGGCGGCTCCTTACTGGACGGAACAACACCGAAGTGCCTAAGGTACCTAAACTGCTCTTGATTCAAACATGAACGCAAGAGGTTATCGGAAAGGGTAAAACCTATGCTAAATACCGGTGGGCGAAACCAACCTTTATTCCCCTTATTTGGGCTCTCGTTAAAGAAGGTGTATGTCGAATTGCTCATGTCTATGAACGTATCGGCGGAGACCGATGAAGAGTCCTTCACGGCACAATCGACACAGGGATGACTATCGCTCATGTCCTCACAAGAGTTAGAGGTGTTTTCGGTAACGACGATGTTGTTAGAATCCGAATGCGATCTCAGTAATTCTCCTTGATCGTCGTATTGGGATGAATAGCTTGCTTCCATCTCAAGTTATTTTATCAATTTGAGAATTATTTCTTCGAGTTGACATCATTCTTCGAGAATCATATCATCTAAAAGAAATGGTTGAGAGCATTCGAGGGAGAGATAGGGATTGTTTTTACTTCCGCCCATCTTAAGGTTATAGGGAAATGATGGGTCTAAATAGTGGGGAGTGTAATTTAGAAAGTAATATTCTAAATTTTCATGAGATCCACCACATATTTGACACCATTTACTGTAAGAGGAGCGAAAGTAAAAATAATCAGTGTCGCTCATAGTATTGTCAGAAATTACCAACCGTCGGGATCTTACGATTCTGTTTTCAGTAGCTGGAGGGCGGACACGGGGGCGTGTTCAGTGGGCACGACCTCGTGTTCAACTACTGTCTGACTTAAAATAGGATTGCCAGTTACAAAGATTGGGCACGGGGCGTGTTCAGCGGGCACGGCCCCATGCTGAAGTATGCAGAAGCTGAAAATTTAGAAAAATCCTAAAAAAACCGAAAAAATAAGAAAAATAATTAAGCCGTTGATTCCTAACTTTCTTAAAATCCTTGTGTCCCCGGTAACGGCGCCAAAAACTTGGTGTCATTAGGTGTGTTATGATTTTATTGATATTTTAAGCCCATTTTACGCATTAGTCAAGTTTTAATTTTATAAAACACGATATTCTACTAACACTAAACACACACTTGGGCATGTGCACCCATCGTGAGCGTAGTATAGCGTTGGTAAGATACCGAGGTCGTCCAAGGACACAAGAGCTTTTAGTACCGGTTTATCCTCAACGTCTAATCAATCTAAGATTTTTGAGAAAAGGTTTAAACATGAAAAATAAAACTAAAAATGCAGAAATAAAAATAAAACAAAAACAGATAGACAAGATGAATCACTTGGATCCGACTCGCCTTTAATGTATCCTTTGATGATTTCCGCACTTTTGCACTTTTTAAGAGATTATCTTAGTTATAGTAGTAGGCCCCTCTTTTGAAGGTGACGTTACCCTCAACCCAGTGGTTTGAGTCAGCAAGGATACAATCCCAAAGGGTCGGAATATTGAAAGATAATTAATTAAGTTATTAATGCGAAAAGTGGTAGGCCCCTCTTTTGAAGATGACGTTACCCTCGGCTAAGTGGTTTGAGTCAGCAGGGATACAATCCCAAGTAGCCGGTTTAATGTATTAATAGTAGTTTACATATGAGGGGATCAAGCCATTCGCACCCTCGCCATCCAATACCAGTGGGTATTGAAGGAGGTCCTAGTAAGCTTGACCCGGGTCCTTGCAGGATCTATACACTGAACAAGGCAAGAACCTTACTAAACAATTCCTTTAACCCCCGATCAGGTAGTCAACATATCTCTATATAAACCGTAGAGATATGAATGGTGTAAATCTTTTACTTTATATAGACAGTAAAGTAATGCCAAGACACCACGGACAAATGATAAAGAAGTTTCACCTTCAACATAAGAAACTAGTTATTAAAGTCATTAATACAAAGCCAAATAAAAAGTGCGAAAAGATTAAAAATCAAAAGTAATATATTAAATGCTTGTCTTCATCAAGTGATGTAAGAGACTTATCCAAAGATGACCTTTGATTGACAAGAACTCTTACTATCAATCTTGGATCCCGAGACTACTACACACTCTCTAAGGTGGATGGTGGATGATGGTGGTTGAAGTGGGTGTTGTAGTGGTGGTGGAGTGGTGGCAAAGTAGGAGAGGGGTGGTTTGTCAAGGGATGCCTTTGAAGTGAACCAAGCACCTCTATTTATAGCCTGAACAACGGGCACGGCCTCGTGTGCAGAAGGGCACGGCCCCATGTGCAGAAGCGTATCTGTACTACTAAGATTTGCAAGATTCTGCGAATCTTAGCATTGACCACACCACGTGCTGAGCAGGACACGCCCCCGTGGTGGGTGTAGATGCTTCCACAGCTTTGTCCTTTCTGCAGACACCTGACCACGCCCCCGTGTTCAGTGGACACGGGCCGTGGTCAGCCTTCTGTTTCTTGTTTTTGCTCTTGGGGATGCTGTAGAGGGGTCGGGCATGTCACGTTTATTCCTTTTCTTTGTATTTATGTTAGTTTTTGCTGCATATTCGTTCCTTTTGCTCGTTTAAGCTCATTTGGTCCTATAAATTCAAAAGGAAGACAAAAGCACGCTTTTTCCAACATTGGTACTAAAAAAAGGGGTTAGTTTTATGCCTCATTTGATGTAATTTATATGTTGCATTTTACACACATCATGAGGCAACATAATTGTTCCAGTAGCATCAGTTTATCTTGTAGGTCTTGAAGTACCTATTTAACAACATACCAAAGCATTTTTTTATTCATGTATAATGTGTAATCATTCTTTTTCCCTTAGCTATGGTTTTTCTATTAGCGCATTAAATACTAAATTGACATATTTACAAACTAGAGACACATGATAGTTCCACACGAACAATATGGCGTCCTGGGTTATGATTGATATATATTAGACTCGCACAGAGTTCGATCTCAATCCAGATACAATTTATGAAGGTCGAAGATTTCAACATATTTAAGAAGTATGTAGATTAGAGGTGATCAAGAGAAGCTCAAGATTTACTGTATGAAGACAATGTAGACAACAACACTCAAATCAAAGAAGACTAAGCCAGATATCAAGTCAAGCAGCTGTCATAGAAGATTGGATTCAACATCATCAAGATATACATGTAACATTGAGGGGGAGTAATGTACCCATAATATACACACAGTGTATGTACTCTTTTTCCTTAACTAAGTTTTGTCCCACTGGGTTTTCTTAGTAAGGTTTTAACGAGGCAACATAACTGGTCCTGCAGTATCAGTTAACATCAACATCGGTCCTGAAGAATCATGCAAACATTATCCAGTAGTATAATGTTAACAGTGTATGTGTAATTCTAAATGTTTGAGGGAGAGTGTTATGAATGCAGACATTCAAGCCCATAGGCCAAACCCGACCTAATGTTAATGGGCTTTAAGGTTGTTATTATATTGATCTATTTACATGATATATGTACATGAAATACTGATGTATGCTCTCTTGTTTATAACATGTATTAAGTTTTTGCATAATTTTTTTTGTTTTACTTTTTTGTTTATTTTTTAGCAAACAACCAAACTAAAATAATCTTTTGGAACCGAATCTTAGAACTTTTTTTCGGGCTCATGGGTAGGGGAGACGAATACCGGTCGTTCAATATCGGGCAAGTGGACCGATATCAACAAGAAGTGTACAAATTTTCAATTCGTTTACCAACGGGTAAAAGCCGGATGGAAAAGTAGCCATAAGGACTAGAATATTACACAAGCGGCCTTAATCGAGTATCAAGCCAGTCAAGGTAATTTCCCATACTTGAAGTGTTGGCAAATTATTCGGGATAGCCCCAAATGGGCTGACATCCCTACGAATACCGGTCGGTCGACAAATAAAAGACCGTCAAAGAGATAAAAAACCAACGAGTCGGGTGAACCCGAAACACCAACCTCCGACGCTCGAAACACCGACGTAAACGATGATATTCCGGAGGAAGATCCGGCGAAAGAGTTATCACGACCCGCCGGAGGAATAAGCGGTGCAAGATCGAAAAGGCCCGAGTCATCGTCGATGGGATCCGAAATGAGTAAAGCATTTTCGGAGATAAACCGATGCCTTCAAGTCATACACGAAATAGGGACTGAACGTATGGAAGAGAACCGGGAAGTGACCGAGATTATGCGGGATAGACAATTGGCTCATGACTTTGAATTCTACTCGAAATCGCACGACCACCTAACCGGAAAAGCGTTGAAGATGGCGTTGGCACAAAATGAGCGAATCGAAAAAAATATAATCGTTGATTTTTTTTATTTTATTGTATTGTTTTCTTTTTATTGTAATGTTTTTATTTTATTTTATTGTAATGTTTTTTTTTATTTTAGTGTAATGTTTTTTAATTTAATGAAATGGTTTTAATTTTATAAAGTTAGAAATTAATTATAAAAATTGAAAATTAATAATTGAGTAATGATAGGTAGGAGCTTTATGACTACACGCTCTAATAATATAACGTCCCATAAAGCCCGTTTTTAACGTGACGTGCCACTTGTCGCATAACTCACATAAAAGGACTTTATGACTACACATGGCCTTACACTACAATCAGCCTCAGTTAAAGTTTGCAATTAGTGACTTGTGCCCTCCTCGTTACCTTTTAGGGGTAGCCTGTACTTGCGACAAATAGGTATTTGTCTACGGTGTGATCAGTATTTCCAAATAACAACATATGAGGACGTTGTTAATGAGGTTTGATGATAATGGGTCACACATGACACAACAACCAATGTTGATATTATCATTTTGACTTTTGAGAAATGATTACATGTATAATCCTATAATAATAATATTTTTTATTTACAGAAATAATCATTGGAATTAATATTTAATAAATGTTTTCTTATAATAGACATTTAATGTGATAATTATTAACTATTTATGTAATTTAAAAATATAGAGAAAAGGTAAAATGAGAAACACCTTGAGTTGTGAGAACCATAAGGGTTTGTTTGGTATGAGGTAATGGAATGGACGGGTGAATGGAATGGACGAGGTAATGGAATGGACGAGGGAATGCAATGGATCACTACCATTTCATGTCTCGTTTAGTTACCATGTGGAAATGGAATGAATTATTATCGTGTATTGTTTGGTAGGCAATAAAATTAAGGAATAAAATCAGCGGTGAGTGGTTGTGGTCGATGGTAGTGATTGTGGGTGGTGGCAGCGATCAATGGTGGCTGCAATCGGTGGCGGCAGCGACGATGATGCGGGCGGTGAGGGGTGGGTGGCGGCGGCGGCCGTCGATGGTGGTTGGTGGCTGCAGTGGTTGGTGGTGGCGGCGACGGTGGTAGTGGTTGGAGGTGGCGGGCGGCGTTGGCGACGGTGGTGGTTGTTGGCGGCGGCGGTGGTTGTTTGTGGCGACGGTGGCAGGTGGGTGGCGGCGGCGATATGCGTCGGTGGTGGTGGTGGTAAACTGGTAATGATAGTGAGTGGTGGCAAAGGTGGTGGGTTGTGGTGTTGTTTGAAGGGTGCAAGAGGGGATGGAATAAAAAAACATAGGGGTGGATGGAATGATTTTGAGGGAATGGAATGCCTTATGGAATGGGTGATTCTATTCCCTTAACCAACCAAACACCTTTTTCTTCATTCCCTCGTAATAACCCATTTCATTCCGTCTCTCATTCATGCATAACAAACACTACCTATGCCTTCCAAAAGATTTTTTTTTTAATTCTCAAAAATATTTAAAAAATCACTTGTGCTAGCAAAGAAAATAAAAAATAAAAAAAATGTCGCACACAAAAAAAAATTACATCGGATGTAAAAAATTTATGTCGTCGAAAACAAAATTTACATCAATTGTAACTATTGACTCGACAATTTTTTTTTTTACAGATATGTTTATAACATTTTCATCTACGTTTGTGCAAAAATAATGTCTCAATTGGTGCAGGAAGTAGGAGTTCCCATGGTTCTCACAACTCGTGGTAGTTCTTAATTGAACCGAATCCTAAAATTATAATATATAGAAGCGGGGTCAGGAGAGAACAGTTTAAAGTGTGAAAACCGTGAGAACGATTCTCAGCCACAAGATCTTTGTGATTTGTGGCTGAGATTGATGCGGTGACATTTATGTAAATAATAGGAGCCTTAGAACTACCAGGAGGGGTAAATGGGAATATCCAAATAAGGTGCACATGCTAATAACATGTTATTTTCTCTATCGTATTTAAACGTCCTTGACTTTTTTATACGTGATTCTTTAAAAAAACTACACCATAAAATTCAACGTTTTTTATCTTTCCAACAAGTATACTGTTAATATACTTTTCGAGAAAAATGAACTGGGTTTTTTATGACGTTTTCAACTATGTTTTTTTATAGTATTTTCAACTGGGTTTTTATGGCGTTTTTTTTTTTTTTTTTTTTTTTTTGAACTTGGTGTTCTTATGGCGTTTTCAACTAGCCTTTTCATGGTTTTTTTTTCTTATCTGCGTGTTTTATGGCGTTTTCAACTAAGTATTTTCATGGCGTTTTTTGAACTGTGTGTTTTTATAGCGTTTTTATTTTGTATACCCAGTTCATGTCATTTTTGTTTATTTCAAAACTATAGCAATAGAATACTTGTTGGAAAGTTAATAAAACACTAATTTTATGGTGTGATTTAAAAAAAATCACATATAAAAAAGTTTCGGGAGTTTATAAAAGATGGTCGAATACTAATTCTCATTATTGGGGGGTTTTTCGAAATTTGGATACTAATTCTAGACTTGTAAATGAACTGAACGAACACGAACGAGTCATGTTCATGTTCGTTCATTTACCTTTAACCGAACAAACAATCGGACATGAACATTTAAATGAACGGATTTTCTTGTTCGTGTTCGTTCGTTAAGAAAATGAACATGTTCATGTTCGTCTATGTTCGTTCGGTAAAAGTATAAACGAACGGTTCACGAACATAACCGCACACAAACACACATAATTGAACATAAAAGAACATAACAAATCATAACGAACATAATTGAACAAGGCTTTGAACTGTATAGCAATAGTAGAGGAGAAGAAGAAGAACCTAAATATAGGTAAATCTTAATTCATGTTTCATATGATAGATAAGATTGATTTTAGATTGGAAAATATAAATCAAATATATTAATATCATATAAAAAAAGTTTTGAAATCGGAAAGTCAAAGCTAGTTATGGGATGATAAAGAAAATTAAATAGATTTTTAAATTTAATTTGTAATAACTAAATTTAAAAGATGAACATAAACAAACGGATATAAACGAACACGAACGAACGAATTTAAATGAATGGACATAAACGAACGTAAACAAACGAACATAAACGATCGTTCATGAACGTAAATAAACAAACGAGACACTGTTCATGTTCGTTCATTTATTTAAATGAACAAAAAAAATTGTTCATGTTTGTTTATTTATTAAATAAACGAACATGAACGAATTTCCTACCGAACGATTCATGAACGGTTCACTGAATGTTCGGTTCGTTTACAAGCCTAACTAATTCTGATTATTGGGTCTTCTTGATAGATAACTTATTATTTTGGTCTTCCAAGCGTATGGCTATTATCTATTACTCTGGTGGTGAAGTTGAATGTGGAGGCGTTGCTATCAGGGGCGGACCTACCATAGAAGCAGGGGTAGCCCCCGCTACCGCTTAACTTTTCACCGGAAGTGCAATTTTTTTTTTCTTTTTTGACGTTTTTTGTATTTCGCTACTCCTAAAAAATTATTATGCTACCCCTCCTCATATGGAATAGTTAAAGCGAAAGAGAGAGATCGGTTTTAAACTCACCGTTTAGAGTTTTTTTTTTCCAGTGAGCTAAAGGGGCTCTGCAACTGCCGGGGTGATATGTGATAAGGAAGAAGTGAAGGATGGCCCACTTATTTTTGTTTTATCTGCCTTTTCAAATAAACTCCTTTTATTAGTATTTTATTTATTAGATTAAATTATTAAAATATTAATATTTCTTTTCCTCCTTGCAACACTCTCCCGTAATATATGGTAAGACTTAATATTTGAATCTATTAAGTTTTTTCTTTCAAAATTTATTTACCGTGTATTAATTTAATTCAATAATTGCTATTAGTTTCACTTTATGGATTATTTGACTACATTATTATCTAACTTAATTTGTCTATTAGACCACCCGTAGTGAGGGCATTATAGGGCATTATTTTTGAAAAAAAACGCCCCCTCCACCGTTACATAGGGCATTATTTTTGAAAAAAAAATGGTTTGGCGTGTTTATAAAAACGCCTAAAATGGATTGTGGAAGGCTTGACTGGGTTTGACTGGCCAATGAGAAAATAGTTTGTTTTTTTGTTTAATGATTGGAAGGGGCATTATCAGGCATTATTCCCACTACGCCACTTTTGCAATAACGCCCTATGCTGACTGGACTGCCACGTGTCGAATAATGTCCCATGGTGGGGGCATTATTTTGTTTAACCACTACACATGGTCTTAGGGGTAAAATCATAGTTTGTTCGAGGGAGTGCCAGGGAGCAGTCTGACACTATTTCAAGACATGAAAATTGTGCCTAACACTATTCCCTAACATGAAAGTTGTAGTGTATATAACAAGACATGAAAATTGTGCCTAACACTATTCCCTAACATGAAAGTTGTAGTGTATATAATCAAGACATGAAAATTGTGCCTAACACTATTCCCTAACATGAAAATTGTAGTGTATATAAATATAAATTTGTCATTAAGTTAGACACACAAAAAAAAAAAAAAATAATAATAATAATAATAATAATAATAAATAAATAAATAATCATTTACCCATTCCTTTATCGTTCGTTCAATTTAGTGATTAGTTGGTTTATTAAAAAATCTGAACTATAATTATCAACTGATTTGCAGGTGTTATGTGAGCTAATAAAAACACATGTGTAATACAAAACATGGTCAATGTATGACTCCGCGATGTAACAGGACAACGAGAATAACGTGCAAACATCCTATAATTATACTATGTATATATATAATCATCCTTACATAACTATCCTTCCATCTTTCTAGTGTCTGTTCGAAACAATTTTGGTAGTTTTCACCTAAAAAACTTGTTCATCTTCCTTTCATAGTTTCATGTATTACAAGAACACAAGTTTCCAACACGTTACAATATGTTTCTATTGCCTGGGAGTTTGATTCGGCTAACTATCGTTTCTTTTTGAAAACCCTAATCGTTTGTCGTTTGAAGAACAAAACAATGTTTCGTGACGTGGTTTCGCCACCCGAACAACCTCCCATGGTAAATATTGCTTTGTTCATATATTGCACATATAGAATAACATGTTTTGTTTTATTATCATAAGGCCTACAACAACAATAATGACATATTGACATGCGTCAAGTTGTAAACAATGGAAGATAATACAAACTTGGTCGATTCCATTTCGGCTCTTGTTCCATCCTTATCTTTTATTTGATTCTCGACACCAATAAGAAACCCGAGCACGCTTTGATTTATTCAAATAACTTCGCCATCGTAACACATCATTTTCGAGTCCCGGTCACCTTTTGAAGAAGGCTTCAGTGACTTGAGGAATATGGCCAGCCGCGTGATAGTTAAGTAGTGTTGTAGTTGCTTGATTCCTTGAGATTGAGATCGGAAGCATTTGATTTTGAATGGCAATAAGTTTTCTACGGGTCATTTTAGTGCAAAATGTGGTTCCTTTCCATATATGGGTATATTTGTATTTGGCACAAGATTCAAATGCTCTGAATTTTATCATTAACAAAGTGCTATGTTTTGAAATATGAGTCTTAAGACAATGACTACCATAAGGAACCATCAATAGTTGTTTGCATTTCCATGAGTGAGTTGGCACGCCTAGTCGATCAAGGTTTTGTGAATCATATATTTGGGTGTCTCAGCTCGCACAATATAGTTTCTAAAACTATAAGACAACCTATAATGTCCGGCCACGTATACCTAGTGGTTTTGCGTGTAAAAACAAAACATTACTATGGCTCGCCACTGACAGTCATGGGTTGGATTGTCCTTCCTAGGATGCTAAAAATCAGTGTGTGCCTATTTACTCACTCCTTTTAATTAAATATAAGTTGGGTAAAACGTATTGATATATACCTACGTAAGTTTACTATTGACTTAAAATTTAATGTGATAATGACGTAACACTGCTAGAAACAATTTTTTGTTCCATTGCAGATGCTTCAAATTATTCTTGAGTCGGTCAAACACTCGAACATTGTCATATATTTATAACGAAGATAATATGTATATATGTGTAGAGAGGGAGGGGGAGGGGGAGAGAATCTGACCCCTACTACCCATGATTATCATGAATAGTCATATATAACTTAAAAAGGGATCAAAATTTCCTTTTTCCCCATAGAATTTTGTTTTAAGTTGGCCCACTTATCTTTCATGTAGCCACATGGAGCACAAATTGACTAGAACCTTTTGTTCCCCTCCTTTTATTGCTTAGTACAAAAGGACTATAGTTTTAAGCTTGATCCAAACCTTGAGTTCGCCCTTTGGTACAACGAATGACTAACCACCGTACAAAATCTGTGAAAATGTTACAAATCGTTCAGGTTTATATTACTTAGGCATGTTTTAACTTAAATAGACATATCATGATCTAAATGTCTGTTTTCTTTATCTTTTTCAGGAACAATTGTCAAGCCCGTTAAGTGCTCAACTACTAGAGTTATGCAAATCAAATTTGTTCCAAGAAGCCCCACAAAACTCTGAAGTTGCTTCTAGGTCCAACAAATGCTACGAAGAACAATCCTCGTGCACCATAAACCCCTCTATTCTACCATATTGCTCGACTGGTGTGGATAACAATGGCATTGCTTCCACCACTACGAACGATTTCTCTTTAATGTTTGAAGACAAAATCACTCCTATTGACCTCACAAACACTTCCCATTTCACAAACAATCAATACCTTTTTAGTAACCAAGACCAATACGATCTCTCTTTGCTCCAAAGTCAAAACCAGTTCAACGACCCTATCTTTTCATACCCTTGTGCTGTTTCGAGTGATCATGATGTCCCTATCGTTGGACCAACAAAATTGTTAAACATTTGTGAACAAGACATCATATCTTCTATGCCGCCTTCTAAGTTGATGCTACCGGATAATATGTTATCCTCTAACTATCCTTTCATTGATCCTTCCATTAATTCTAACCTACTGATGTCAACCGAAGATGGGAACTTATTTCTAGGAAATGACATTCAAATTCATGAACTTGAATTTCATGGTGACACCAATGGAATCTTTTGCACTGACAATTTACCACATTCTTTCAACTCTAACGATTTTCAGGTACTTCTAGAAACGGTCATATGACATTTTTAAGGCATGTAGTCTTAGTGATTTTTAGTTTCTAACTATGTGGTTTTGTTTGTACCTTTCTTGCGAAAATGTGTTCTCGTTTCTTGAAATGGAAGGCATTTAGCAATGAAAGTCAGCATCTTGCGAATGGAGGCGGGATTTCCATGATTCCATTGTCGTCGGATATCACAAGCTTGGAGTCAGAATCCTTGAGAGTTACCACCACCAAACTCACAAGCGAAGAAAGGAAAGAGAAGATCAACAAATACATGAAGAAACGAAATGAAAGGAACTTCAACAAAAAAATCAAGGTAAAAAATTAAAGGTTTAATGACTTATGCTTATTTAAGTTAGGAGGAGTCTTAAATGAGTAGTGTTTGCGGGTGAGACAAATTAAACATGACATGAACACGAAAATCATGTCTAACACATGAACATGAAAATCATGTCAGTCACATGAATATGAAAAATCATGTGAGACGCATAGCACAAAATTCATGTCGGAAAGATGAAACCGAACACAACAATCATATTCATTGACAAAAAACATGACCCTTTTGATGCAATTTTTTTCTGGATATTACTACTATAGAATTACAAATATGTTTAAACTACACAATTTAATTTTAAATTTTGTAATAAAATATCCAATCAGTTTAGGGTAAGATATAAAGCATAATTTATAAAAAGGGGTCAACCCACAATGTTAGACTGAAAACTATTTTGTGGGGTTAAGCCAAAACTTGACCAAACCAATTTAGACTAAACTCAAGCCCGTATATTCTATGTCGTATCATATATCCACACTCGTAATTTATATTTATATTTGAGTTAAATAAAGCGTTTCAAATTTACTTATTTTGTTCTATCTATTATGATGATTTGGGAACTCGATGTGTAGTACGCGTGCCGGAAAACGTTAGCAGATAGCCGACCACGGGTAAGAGGAAGATTCGCAAAGCACGACAAGTTTGGAGAGAACAACATAACCAACAGTAACCACGAAGAAGACACAGATGAAGACGAACAAAATGTCCATGTAATGTACATCGATTACTATACGACGATTAACAAATGTTGGTTTGCTAATAATAAACCTATATTTTTTTTGGTGAATCAACAGGAAGTGGTGAAGGAAGAAGAGAATTTTGAATCATCAGACATCTTGGCACATATAAGTGGAGTAAATTCATTCAAATGCAATTACCCGATTCAGTCATGGATTTGAAAGATACCATGAAATATGTTGATTAACCATGTCAATGATACGGGATGTATACATATAGTTCGCGTAAAATAAACAGTAAATTTTGTCATAAGGAGTGTTCAACGAAAAGCAATTTTAAATAGAGAATTATAAGGAGTGCCTAAGCATATGTATTTGTTGCTCAACGGATATGATAAGGAGAGAAAAAAAGGAGTGAGTTGTGCAATTACACAATCGTCGTGTGTTTTTTCCGGGTTTTTTAACATCGCACCTTGCGTTGCATATGCTCTAAAGTGACTTCGACATCTATTTGTCTTTCATAAGAATATAATGTTCTTATCTCCGTGATTGAAATTTTCTAGTCGCTATTTTGCCCCTCACAATCACGTTTCAAAAGCAACTGGCTCTATTGTTTCCATTTTCCAAAATGGATTGTGATTAGTTAGATAAAAGTTATTTTTATCTCTATGAAGTATATTTGAGCTTCTTCATGTGAAACAAACGATAATAAAACCAACACGCCATGTTAAGTTTCGGTGCTCCCATCTTATCCACCACTTCGTTCAACGCCATGCAGGGGCGGAACCAGAGGGGGGTCAAGAGGGTCCACTGACCCTCCGGTCACTAGAACTTTTTGAATTTTTATTTATAAATTTTGAGTTTTTAAAGAACAAACTTAGAGATGGACCCCCTAAATTGAACCAGTATAGAATATAAGCTTATGATGACCCCCTAACTAAATCGTTCTGGTTCCGTCACTGACGCCATGTTAAGTTTCGGTGCTCCCATCTTATCCACCACTTCGTTCAACTTGCACAGACAATTAATATCTAGCGTTCCCCAACTAAAGAGCAATTGGACCATTGCAACTCCGCCACCGACACACTCGGAGCTAAAATGATTGTTTTAGAAACAATATCCATGAAAATGCATCAACCCAGAAGTAGGACGATGCTCCTTACCATCCCCCGAAGGCTGTGGAGGCGCGCCGATTGAAGATCTAGGGTTGTCCGGGTTCACCCTTGCTGCAAACTTGTCATAGTTGGCTACACTAACACCAATCTTAGCCCCCCCTTCTATCTCTCACTTAACCTTCTCGCCATCTCTTCCCTGTCTTCCACCAAAGAAAACCTTAAGAAACCGAGAAGGTTTTTGTGATGATCCTTTTTCCATGACACAGACACACTCCTTATACCCCCTAACTCAACAAACTTTCTTAAGAGGGTGCTTTCAAGAACACCATCTGGCAGATTTGAAACAAAGATGTTTGTAGTTGGCAACATCGGTCTCCATTGCGTTGACATACCACTGATTTTCTTTCTCGTATGTTTACCTCTCGACAGTCTGCCAATCTCTTCCTTGATTCTCAATCGTATCCTGCTCTTCTAACCTTCTTCTCTTAAGATCCTCCAGTACCTGTTGGGGTTTTCCAGATTCTCGTCTCCTGCCGTTTCTCTCCATGAAGTGAACAAAAAGCAAATATTATATAATGCATTATTACTTGTAAATATGATAGTCGACAAAAACTATGCAACCATTTGTAACTTGCAACACAAATTTGTCTATAAATAGAAAGTCATGAAAATTTCTTTACATCCTAAATTCTCAAAACCTATATTCTCTACTTAAAATAAAATACAAAACCTTCTTATAACATGCCAGTGACCTCCAAGAAACCGCCGGCAACCCTCGTTAAAGACTAAGGTAAATTTTGAAAACCATTTTTATCATTTTAAATTAAAGAGTTAAATGTCATTTTAGTCCCTGTGGTTTGGGCCATTTTGCCAGTTTAGTCCAAAGGTTTCATTTGTAACCTGTGGGTCCAAAAAGGTTTCACAGTTGCCATTTTAGTCCACTTGGTTAACTTCATCCATTTTTTCTGTTAACGAGAAAGCCAATTCGGTCATTTTGAATGTAATTCTGTTAACTAAAAGGGCAATTCAGGCATATAAAATGACCGAATTGGCCTTCTCGTTAACAGAAAAAATGGATAAAGTTAACCCAGTAGACTAAAATGGCAAATGTGAAACCTTTTTGGACCCACAGGTTAAAAATGAAACCTTTGGACTAAACTGGCAAAATGGTCCAAACCACAGGGACTAAAATGGCATTTAACTCTAAATTATAATAGTAACACTTTATATTAATAATGGAAGTAATGGTGTAAAGGACTTAAAAAATGAACCAATCTAGACGATTGATTGTTAACTCAAAATGACACGGATGCCTTCCACCATGCCTACAAGTAATCCCATCCGTTAGCCAAGTGCGTCCAACTCGAATCATACACCTGCAGCATAGCCTAGCATACATTCAAAAGTCAGCTACGTTGAGTGAGTTCTAATAGTTTAAGTTAAAGCATTTTAAACATTTCGCAAACACCTTATTTTAAAACCGAACATAATTGTCGTAAAATCACGATTGCTGTATTAAAATATGTTAACATCAATCTAAAGTTCAACGCCACAAAGAAGGGACGTCAAGAATAATAAAAAATTGGAAAGCAAAACTTTTGTACAATTGCAGGCTAGGAGAACACTGCAACTCGAAGCCACCCATAAAGAAGCCACATCAACAACCACCAAAAATAACTTTTGTACAGCTCATGTAGCTAGCTTAGTTGAAGTGATTCAAGTAAACCGTCTATGTAACAAACAACCAGCTTCGCAGGAAAATGAATGTAAAGCCCGCCGCATCGCAACGGGTAGTACTTCTAGTTATATACATTTTGAAAATGACCGCCCCAGAAATGGAATAGATGTCTTGGAGACCTTTCCTGAAATAAGACAGCATAAAGCAAATCTTGTTATGATTATAAAAGTAGATAAAAAACATGTGGCATATATGTAAAAGAAAACTAAATAAAAATAAGTACTTACACGTAAAGGAAGCATATAAAAATTGTAAGAAAGCTAAACCAAATGAAATGGACAAAAATCCTTGAAACAGCCAAGAATCAGCCAAGAGTCTTGTTGTCGAATAGGCATACATTATCACAATCACAATGTCCAAGGCACCTAAAGTTATTAAAAACAAGAACTTTATTGAAACACATTGTTTATTAAATGGAGGAAATAAATAAACACAAAAACCTACTTTGGAAAAGCTTCATAACAAAAAATGTAGAGCCTAGACTAAGCATTAAGCGTATTGTGTTGGAGTCGATTTTATCATCATTGAATGCTATTCTTGCAAGTGCCTGTGAAGATTAAAAAAAATAATAAGTATCTGAAAATTCAAAACATCTAAAGATGTATTGCAGTGCCTGTGAAGATAAAAAAAATAAGTATATGAAAATTCAAAAAATCTAAAGATGTTTTTGATAATGCGGTCAACCTGAAACATCACGAAAAGGAATATCCACAATGAGGTCTTTCCATGACGCTTAGCAACATTGGTTTTCAATATATTCTGTAACAGAAAAGTCAAAAGTGGTCAAAGAAAGTTACATGGGAAAGCAACATGTGCTCTCTGAGAAATATATGTTTTTGTTCATAAAAGCCACACCGTGATCACTGTTAACTGTCACAAATTAAAGAACATGTAAAGTGAGCAATTGAGCTCTTTTTATAACTAACTAAAATTATAAATAAATAACACATACCATGGTATAAAAATAGAATCCAACGGTTGTAGAGTAGAATGAAAGCATTCGGAAGAAATCAAACAGCTGCCCATGTCTGTAAATATCTCTACTAAGAACCAGCTTGCCATTTCCACCAGCCATTTCACCTTCAAATAGAGCAATTTGATTCAACCCAACATCTCTTCCCTTTCCAACTTGAATATATTCAAGATGAGTGATGTTTCCTTGTCTCAAAGTGGAATTAAATCCTGCATTTTGATATGCTTTATTATGATACGGAAAAGAAAAGTAGAAATAAAGAGGAAAGAGAAAAGGCATACCATTGAAAGTATCTTCACTAATGTTGACGACGCGCGAGGCTTTGCTAATACCACCACGTGTTATGTGGAACACTCTATCAAACACATCAGGATGCCCATAATGCATGTGAACCCTGAAAATATATTGAAGTAATATAAAAGTGACATTAACGGTTGACCAAATCGATTTTCTTGAACAAAAAGGATACTTTTTATATATAAAAGCTTACTTTAAGGGACTTGCAAGAACATGCTGGCCAAGAGCTACAAAACTAGTTTCTTGATTGGACATGAAAGAGTCTAAAGAAGAAACACTGTATAATGTGCATAAAAAACATTAAAAAAACAAAAAGAGAAGAATCTTGCTGTAAAAATGTAAAAATAAGCGTGACCTTTTAATAATTATTTTAGATTATCGTTATACCTTCCTGTAAATTCCCTAACACCAAGAATGGTAGCAGAACGGATACCGTGATTAGCATGGAATTCTTCTAGAAGGTTTCTCATCTTTAAAGCTTCCTCAAAATAAATATCCTGAGGTATATTACACAGGTTTATAAAAAAAAAATTATTACTGTATTAGTAAATGACTACATGTTATATATTCAGAGATTTAGTTGCATACCTGATTCATATCAATTGTTTGGACAGCATTTCCACGAGTAAAGATGATCGCATGATTTTGATTTTCGGGTTTTCCTTCACCAAGTTTGGGGTTCCCCGGCAATTTTATAGAATAAAGTTCCTGCACAAAAAACAAACTTCTCAATTAAGTAAATAAAAACTGATCCAACACATCTGTAATATCAGACCCACAACAGAAAAATAAAGGAAAAATATAACAAATTCTTAACCTGGTCTTTTCCGTTGATATCACCTCTCACAAGTTTAGAGAAGAAGGATTTGTGAACTTCACCAGCAGACAAAGTCTCCACCTCATCAATGAAAGCTACTCGAAGTGCTTTATTTCTAAAAGAAGACCCAACATTAGAATTACTTGCACATGAAAAAAAAAATTATATATTAACACACTTGGTAGAATAATATAAAGGTCATAAACCTTTGCAGTAACAATGCAATATCAGCAGCCTCAGGCTTTTGCTCTTCTTTTTGTTTCCCATATATTTGACACGTGACAACATAAGTACATTTAAGGTCAGCATGAGCGCGCGCTTCAGGAGAAAACTCAAATCCTTTAGTATCAGTTGCTTCATTAGCAAGGACTGCAGCCTCAATATCTAGCATACCCCATGTGTATATTAATATTAGAACAAGAAAAAAATACGAATAGCAATAATAAAAATATTCTAGAAAGTAGAAAACCAAAACCTCCAATAGTCATTTTTTCCAAATAAGCTTGAAGCATTAGAGCTTTTCGGTAGTACATCATTCCTCGAACTGGATAGATGGTTAAGCACAAGGTAAACGAAGAAATATTGTCAAAAAAAAGTTGCATGTTTCAAGAACTATGTAACATGGATATGTTAGCAAAACATAATATAATACTTTATACCAGTTCTTGATAATGTTTGTCCACGATATGATGCCCAAAACCTAAGTTCGAGTTTATCACCTTCATTTTCAATAAGAACTGACTCGGGTGTATTTTCAACGTGGCCAATTCGAGCAAGAAAGTTTTTCCACTCATCTGCAAAATCCGGAATATTTGGCCTTTTTATCATAAAAATAAAGAAATAATACCCCTGCTATTCCCGTCTTAGGGTGTGTTTGGACTTTTGATTTGCATTTCGGAATAGATTATTTAATTATCATGACTTGAAGTAGAAATAGCAAGTTTTGTTGTTTAAACTATCAGATTCTGTTATTATCTGATTATTTAGGTTCACATGATCAGTTGTACGAAAACTGATTATTAATGGGTGAAAAGGATTAATGTTAAAGCTTAACCTAATTTGAAAGACTTTGATTTCCATACAATAACGTCACTTTAGACTTAGTTATCTATTATATTTTTAAATTTATCCAATATTGTCGAACACCAAAACGTTTGAATAATACGATTGTTAGAACATCAAACAGCAAAAGCACATCCAAACACTAATTTCTACAGCCTGTCAAACAACCACTGCTTATCGAATTCTGATTATTGCATAACACGTAATCACTTTCAACCCACACATCCAAGCCACCCCCCTCGTTGAACATGAAAGACAAAATACCTGGATAAATCTTTTGGAGGTAATACAAAATTGAAATCCCATCTTCATTTTTCTTAAGAAGCTCGTTGATACTATAAAGAACAGTCTCCGAATAATACGGAGTAAAAACACTGGAACATCGAAAATCTTAATCAGTACCCAATGAGTGTTTAGTACAAGTTAAATTATGAAAAATAACCAAAAGACAGATTTTACCTGAAAGATAACATTTCTCTAGCAGGTCTGGTTCTAGGCATGTTCATGAAAAGTGAATCTGTGAAGAACTCCAACCTACGTCTAGCCTCTAGGTTTCTAGGGACATTTACTGCTGAATCTTTGACAGTGAAAAGTGAGTGTAGCCTCCGAATTTGTAACCTCTTCATAAAAGATAAATAACTTCAAAGATTATACCCGAACTTAAGAAAAAGAATATATAAAAAGAAAGGTCAATTAGCACAAATTTGACTTGTACAAGAGTCGATACCAATTCAGGGTCTCTTGGCCACTTCAACTTTGAAAACAAACGACCTTCCTTCCGTGCTTTTATCAACATACTCCATTTGGCGTAATTTTCTCTGTTAAATGATACAGAAATCCAGTCAGGTATATGTTTAGAAAGTAATTACAAACTTAACAGCATATAAGAAATTAAAACTTATTGTTGGCGCACACCTCATATTCACACTAAAAAAATCAAGCTGGATAACATCATAAAGATCTAGCGCAGCATTAATCGCACCAGTCTCCAGTTCAGGTGTCCAAACTTCTTTCTGCGCATGTAGCATGCAAACCACATTATTACAAGTAAAAAGGGTACATCAAGGTAGCTGATAGGTGAACACAAGTGAAAGAATATATGTATATATCATCCAAAAAAAAAAAGAAATGAACACCGACCAAAATTCCCGTAAGTGCAGCAACTTTTTGAATAACAAGAAACAGTTTTTTCAGTTGGAAGTCAGAATGAATGTTTCCTTTCACTATACTTCCTCGAATGTCATCATATATTCTGTTAACCCTGCAGAAGAAAAAGAGGGTAAACCAGTTGATTAGAGGTGGCTATTTCGAAATTTAGGTTATAATTTGTCCCCAAATGGATAACTTCATAAAATTAGCTAGAAAGGGAAAGCAGGTAAGCAACCCAAAGTGCATAAAATCTCTTAAATCCTTTTATCTCAAAATTCAAATTATCAATATAATAATATAGTAATTTCAATCACTTTTAACACACTAAGCATTTATAAAACTAAAGAAAAAAATGTATTTGTCATTACTCATTTTACTTGCCAATTATTTCATCTCTAGCTTAAAGAAGTAACATATTATAGAGTCCAAACACTTGACTGTGCACTTACCACTGCTTGCCATCATTGTCAAAAATTGAGGTCAAAATCAGCTTGATGGTGTAAAAACACTCTTCAACTGCATATTTCATGTAACCGTCTCTCGAAATCCTATCCCACAGTTCTATTTGCGAGTCACTCTCTGCGGCCATATCTTTAGCAACGAATATCTAAATATATAAAAGGACTTTTTGATGAAGGAATTTACATAGGAAAAAAAAAGAACCAAAATGTGGACCAAAGAATTTGAATAACCTTTCTGGCTAGAAGAAAAAGAGGCCATTGAACCATAGGAACAAAGCCAGTATTTTTAGGCATTTGAAGCAATTCCATTTCCCTGAAAACAAGATGCATCATAAAGTAAGGATGACAAGAAAGAAACATGTAATTATGTTGTAGAATTAAGATACTCACAAATTAGTAATATAATCTTCTTCTCGCAGATTTTTCACTATCTCATTCCAAAAGGGTGAAAATCGAACAGCATCAAACTTACTTTTCTCCTGAACCATTAAAAGAGAGAAAACAGGGGGAAAAGTTAACAATTATTTTCAAAGGATGACACACCAAGACACAAATAGTGTTTATTAAAGTGAGAAGAACAAGCATGGTAACTTACCTGACCGGTAAGGGTATTCCTGCAAAACATATTTGAACGAACATTAATACAACATAAACATCATTATAACCAACAAATATCTGTCACAGAAAGAATTCTCAAGATCACCTGTTACATAGATAAATGTGAAGATTATCCATAAATGCCTCAGGTAACCTCTCAAAGAGTTTGTGGGCAGCATCCAAAGACCTAATCTGAAGCATTAAGACACAAATATACAGTCAAACCTTAAGTCAACAAACAAATACAGTGTAAGAAAAAGCTACGAATCTTTATATATCTATACTATATAATAAAAGAAACCTATGGGGGACACACGTCATTCATTGGAGCTATCTATTTTTTTGTTTTCCCGCCTCTCTCTCCTACTTGATTATAAATAATTATTTTATTCCCTCAAATTCACGTACATGCTATAATTCAAAATTCATATACATTTTAATAATCTCAAAGGCTGAATATCCAATTACATTGAGTTCTATAATCTCAACGATAGTTATCTTATCATGTTTAACAATTACATTGAGTTCTATAATCTCAAAGATAGTTATCTTATCATGTTTAATTACTTTAAGGTATTTTAAACTTTATAGCATTATCCCATATGACTAAAATAATGGAAATGTTGGTTACACAATTATAGAAGGATTACGAATAAGAAATTAAGCAATATCCAGTTTCTTTTAATTCAATTAACTTAATTAAAACTTTTAAACACATATTTATTATATGGAGGGGAATAATGAATAATCGAAACGATTTAGGAAAATGTAAGATTGTTCATAATTTGATAGATTACTACTGTGTTTAAAAAAAGCGCGCTTAAAGCGAGCTTTAAGCGTGAAGCGCTGGAAACATCGCTTTTTTTGGTCTGAAGCGTTACATTACGTGAAGCGCTGTGAAGCAAGCTTTAAGCGCGAAGCGATGATGGTTTGAGGCGACGCTTCAGCCCAATCAGGTCACATTTGGGCCATTTTTTAAGCCCAACAGTCTTTAAATAGGGTTAAATGAGGCCTGATTCTTTACCCTAAGTGTGTTTTGACTTTAATTTATGTTTTAACTATGTTTTTAATGTGTTAAGTGTGTTTTTTAATCATGTTTTTGTGTTTGTTATTGATTAACAAGTAGAATAGGTCATATTGATGTGTACAATATATATATATATATATATATATATATATTTTTTTTTAATTTTGAGCGCTTCGTATACGTGAAGCTCTCGCTTCGCGCTTGAAGCTTCGCTTAAAGCTTTTGGAACCAAAACGCTTCGGAGCGCTTCGCGCTTTTTTAAACCAAGGATTACTATATAATCTTATGATCCACAAAGATTAAGTTTAGAGTAAATTACAAGTTTTGTCCTTTATGTTTACATCAAATTTCAGGGGCTGTCCTTTTGGACAAAAGTTTACAGGCAGTGTCCTTAACCTTTCAAAATCTTGCACGTTTTGTCCTTTAGGCCAAACCTGGTTAGAAATCTCAGTTAAAAACTGTCATATACAATGCACATGAGGGTAAAATGGTAATTTCCCTCTCAACCCTTTCAAACTCAACACTCCATCATCTTCCCCAAATTAAAATGATTCTGAGCCCTAATACCTAATTAAAATCATCTTCCCCAAATTAAAATGATTCTGAGCCCTAATACCTATATCAATCTTACTAAAAACACATCCAGAACATACCATATATCAATCTTAATGAAAACACATCAAAAACAAATCTATGCTTCCGTATGCTTCATCATCATACGATACATTCAACGAAACATTCAAAGCGCAAAAACAAGTGAGAGTTCAAACGAATACACCACATCAATGGATTTCAAAAGGCTGAAAACCGCACCTTCACCATCACCGGAGTTATTCAACCTGAATAACGTTCCTACCTTCATGTTCAACCAGTTACCAGATCTCCGATCAATCGAGCCAGTGAATCAACACAAGTATTCACCTCCGTTTAATCACCACACGCCACAACCGACGTTAACAAACTACTTCACTCCAACGCCACCGCAACAACCGCCGTTTCCTCCTCCTCCGGCGAAGTTATCCGAAACATAACTGGCGTATAAACGACGCCGCTCAGCGACAAAACACGATCCTTACAAAAGCTGCTACCGGTGGACAGAAAAATGGATATGGCGACGATTTATGAAGAAACGTACAAGTATATTATGTTTCTGAAAGCACAAATCAGTGTTCTGGAATCGATGCCTGTTGTGTCTAGCTCGTCATCGTCGTCGTGTTTGAATTTGAGATCTGGAAACCCTAGGTATGGTGGATTGGGGAAACTGAACAGGCAGCAGGTGCTTGAGGTTATGGTTAACTCACCTGTGTCTCAGTCGGTTTGAAGTAATTAATTTCTTTATTAGGTATTAGGGCTCAGAATCATTTTAATTTGGGAAAGATGATGGAGTGAGTGTTGAGTTTGAAAGGGTTGAGAGAGAAATTACCATTTTACCCTCATGTGCATTGCACATGACAGTTTTTAACTGAGATTTCTAACCAGGTTTGGCCTAAAGGACAAAACGTGCAAGATTTTGAAAGGTTAAGGACACCGCCTGTAATTTGATGTAAACATAAAGGACAAAACTTGTAATTTACTCTTAAGTTTAAATACAATGGCACTCTTATAGTATTAATCTATATTGATATTTTCTTTATCTTCATTAATAATATCTTTATCATTGATTAATAAGTGATCTTAATCACAAATAATTATTAACCTAATGTATTAATATTAATATGTATTAATAATAAATTAAAGAATAAAACGACATTAGATAGATTCAACCACATTTATTAAAAGTTATATTATTTTTTGGAAAGGCGAATTTGTTGCTCCTTTTGAGACTTGAACCCAAGACCTCACACTTAAGTGTATTAAAAGGCGTTGCCTTGCCACCGGACCATCAACCCCAGTGGTTATTAAAAGTTATATTAGATTGATTTAACCACGTGTAACACACAAGTTTCTAATCTAACCTATTAATAAATAAAAAAACAACAAAGAAAAATGTTATAACTTATGTAATACACAAGTTTCTAACCTAATAATAAATAAAACATAAAGTAAAATGTTATAAAAAGTATAGAGTACATCAAAGTTCATTTTTTCAAAAACATATATTAATGAATGTGCGTGTTAACCGACTACGTTATATGTATTCAAGCCGTTTAACACACGTGTTTATTCAATCCGTGCAACGCACAGGTTTTTTAAGATGTAACTTTTTTGATTACTTAGTATATAAAATTATATTTTTTCAACCCGTGTAACACGCAGGGTTCTAACCTAGTGTTTACTATAAATTGAAACATTATATGCAATGATGGATTGCAAGTATTACAAGTTATTGTTACTATCAAGTATCAACAACAATTTCCTAAACCAAAGATAATACATAAAACATGGTGAACACAGCAGTTCTTTTATCATGCTTACCACTCCAAGACGATCTCTAGCTCCAAGCAAGAATCCCACGACAGCAGATATAATTGTATAAAAGATGTGGACGTCTAAAAGATAGATCTGCAATGAGCACAATAGCAGAATACCATATAGTAGTGAAGTTAGTATCATTTATATGTGTTGCGTATTTCATATGTAACAGCAGAATGCCAACTTACACTAAACACAGGTGCCCACAAGCTAGCAATATTCAAGGAATTATGGTTGTCTGTATGTCAAATCATGAGGTTACATCTCAAGCAAATAATTTTTACTATGTATCAAGGACCAAAAAAAAGAATGGTAGAAGCATACACAAAAGGGGTTCATTTTGATAATTTCAATTGTATCTTCAAAATTTCACAAAGTGACTTACTTTTCGATACAAAATCATGCCAAGAATAACGCACATCTTTAATGTCAATTATGGTCCTTGTTGGTTCCACCAAGGGTCTGATCTGCATAACATTAAATGACATAAATACATAAATCAATAAGGCAAAAATAATATATTGCATATATTGCAAGCAGAAGATCAAAACAGTTTAACTACCTGAAGAAAATAGGCAAACGCAAACTTTCCCCCCAATACAACAAGCCAAAGAGGCATATACCTAAATTTACAACACATACCATATGATTATTACTTAAAGAAACAAGTATTAGAAAAAGAAACAACGGGGTGAACTAATGAGATCATTACATGATATAATCAGTTGTTGCTTCATACATGCCACGTCCAACATAATAATGTTCCTTAAAATACAAATCAAACAAGGAGGGTTAGCATTTAAAAAAAAATACAAAACATATCGAAAAGAATTATTTTGCCAACCTGATGAATCCACTTGACTAAACGGACTACAGACGAATTATCACACCGGTTGAACAAAGGTTGACATGATGACAACCGTGCCAAAGAGCTCCAAAAGAAATGAATTCCAGCATAGATGCCTAAAACAGTTATATATATTTTGAAAACAATCGACCCTGAAATTGAATTAGTTGTTTCTTGGAGACCTTTCCTGAAATGAGACAGCATAAAGCAAATCTTGTTATGATTATAAAAGGAGATAAAAAAACATTTGGCATATATGTAAAAGAAAACTAAATAAAAAAAGTACTTACACGTAAAGGTAGCATATAAAAATGGTAATAAAGCTAAACCAAATGAAGCGAACAAATATCCTTGAAACAGCCAAGAGTCTTGTTGTCGAATAGGCACCATACATTATCACAATGTCCAAGGCGCCTAAAGTTGGATAATAAGAAATTAAAAACAAGAACTTTATTAAAAAATATTGTTTATTAATTGAAGGTGGAAATAAATAAACACAAAAACCTACTTTGAAAAAGCTTCATAACAAAAAATGTAGGGCCTAGACTAAGCATTAAGCGTAATGTGTTGGAGTCGAGACTTCCATTGTTGAATGCTATTATTGCAAGTGCCTGTGAAGAAGAAAAAAGTCAAGTATCTGAAAATTCAAAAAGTTAGAAAATGTTTTGATAATGTGGTCAACCTGAAACATCATGAAAAGGAATATCCACAAGCGGTGAAAACTATGATAAAGATGAAAAAATGTCCTGTATTCATCGAATGAGGTCTTTCCACGACGCTTAGTATCATTGGTTTTCAATATATTCTGTAACAGAAAAGTCAAAAGTGATCAAAGAAAGTTACATGGGAAAGCAACATGTGCTCTATGAAAGAAAGACGTTTTTTGTTCAAAATACCTTTGACCTTGGTGATGGCCGCAACAGGAATGATAAATTAGTGTCTAGAGGCCAACCAAGTTTAAAACAGCTACGGGACCTGGAAAAAAGTAGAAATGGCATGAAATGTGAAAAAAATATGTAAGCTATTATACTAAAAATATGTAAAAACATGTTAATTATAGTTATTAGTAGTTAATATTAGGATTTATTTGTATTTAGCTCAAGATAGATTTCTCTAGGTTTATAGGTTTGTCTAGGGTTTCTCGCTTATATATTAAGGGTTCCCCTTCGTTGTAATTACACGATTTAGTAAATTTCAATACCGTTAACAAAACATAAAGCTCACCAGAAGTATTCATTGAAATCATCATAATTTCTCCATGCTGAATGAGGAGCCTTTCCGTTTCCGTTGTTATTAGCCTCCTGCAAAATTGAGTAAAAAGGGGTTGACATCAAAACGGTCAATCTCTGAGTACGGGTTAGTTTGGGCAGACCCAAACACCTTTTGTCCAAAATTTTAGTTTTATGTAATTAGTGAGTATAATATAATTACAAGAAAAACTTTTTCATTTAAAATGGTTTATGGACTAAAAAGATACAATTTGAGCAACTTTTGAGAATTTCCTTTTCAGTTTGTTTTTTTTTTTTTTAATTTGTAGCCCATACGTAAGTAAATGTGTTGAAACGGCCACCTTTAATAATATTCTTTACATGCACATCAACACAAAGCTAAAATCTTGAAATGTTTATATCTGCTAGTATAAACATAGATACGATAATTTCCAAGTGACAAGATTAAAAAAATCTGAAATACACATGACATACCGCAGCGATAACATTATAAAGTGGACAGATGACTTGTTCAAGAAATGAAACACCATTTTCAGTAACACAGCTGTCTGCTGGTTTTGCAAGATGCCGCATCAGTATGTCATACTCCAATTCTACCCCCATCTGTTGATTAAACTTGTTATAGAAATCCAAAACATCTGAACCGATTTAAAGAAAAATCCAAAAATAAAAAAGATTCTTACACGATGGAATATGTAGCATAAGCATTCTGGAAGAAATCTAACATTGGCAGCTTCACCCCATATCAAAAAGTACAAAGAGATAAAAAGTAATTTCTTTTCCTTACTGACATACATACTGCAAAAGCAAAAGATATAAACTAAGGGATTTACAAACTGTGAAAAGAGGTTAATTATTTAAAATAATATTAGATGCCATACTTGCTCCACATTGGTGGGATACCCAAGTAGCTGCACCACTTGATGTAGTTATCAAGAGACTTCAAAAATACATTCTCCACAGCAATCTCATACAGTTTCTAAAACATATTATAAACACCTTATTATCTTAAATATTTCTTTCTTATTTAAAATATAGTTTTTAAAAACTAACTATATACCGGTTCATGTTCATCAGGATTACCAAGTCGAATTTGCTCGTTTGAAAGAAGATTAACTATATTCTCCCGTTGATTCGACACATTATCTTTCTGCCAAACAACAAAAAATTATAAAACAATAAAAATAATTAGGGTCAGTACTCAATATAAAAATTATACCAACTGGCCAACCAATCTTCTTGAATTTCAATAATTACACATCATCATGAACTTCCAAAAATGATTAATTTTCCATGTAAATATAATATTACCGAATTCTAGCATTACAATGTAAACTCGATTTACTCACTTGGGAGATAAATCACAGAATTTGAATTGTTATTGATTGAATTGAAATACAAAACATAAAGTCCTATATCTAGTGTTAGGGTATCGGATCAGAGTAGGCTCGAGCGGAAGCGGAACACACACACACTAGCAGAAAATAAAGAACACGAATTTACGTGGTTCGGTCAAGGTGACCTACGTCCACGGGTTGCAACTAGGGTTTCACATTTATTACTGAGGTGATACCAATTACAAAGGACCTATCAACTATTTATAATACCCAAACCGGATATCAGACTTAACAAAAATAGCGTATATGCGTATCTGTTCCATATTAGCGCATCCCACATATTAGAGCATCTAGTACTAGAGCATACTAGAGCATCTATTAGAGCATCCTTGAAACAGTAGTGTAGCGCATCAAACAATAGAGCATATGCAAATGCTCTATTATGTTCCTGCATCCATGCAAAGCCTACATATCTAACATATAGGACATTACAGAAAAAGGAAACAAATAAATAATAAGGAAAACGTAATCAATCTAATTATTTGATTTCCTATAATTTATCCAGTAATTCATCACTGTCTATCATCCCCCCGCAAGTTGAGGGCGGGGAACGACCTGCAACTTGGACCAAAGAATTAGAAATCTTTGAGTAGGTAGAGGCTTAGTGAACACATCGGCTAGCTGGTCATTCGTTGAAATGAATTTGACCTGTAGTTTTCCTTGAGAAACCTTCTCGCGAACAAAATGATAATCACACTCAACATGCTTAACGGGATTAGCAGACAAGCACATGGCACCTAAGTTGTCACACCAAAGCGTAGGAGTGACTGTTGAGGAGGCAATTCCAAGTTCCTGTAAAAGGGCCTCTAGCCATGTTAATTCAGCCATGGCTTTATATTCAGACTCAGTAGAGGAGCGAGATATTGTGCGTTGCTTCCTAGCATTCCATGAGATGGGGTTCGATCCCAAGTATATAGCAAACCACCCCCCCCCCCCCCTTGGTTTAAAAAAGCGCGCCTTAAGAGCGCTTAAGCGCAAAGCGCATCTAGGCGCAAGCCCCATCGCCTTGTGTGACATAAGGCGCACGATGTACAAGAAGCGCAGCTGAGGCGCACTTTTTAGGGTGAAAATCGACCTAAGGCGCAGCTGAGGCTCACGCTTTTTGTACATGGGGTGTTTCTATGCTTCTGAGTGTTGTACAACAGGCTTTTTATGCTTTTTATGCTGTACATTTATGTTTTTTTTTCATTTTAAAACATATATAAAGCTTAATTATAGCTAAATCATAGGTATTGGATGCTAAACACTTATGGGATATATAAAATAAAGTATATAATCACTTTGCGTACGAAAAGCTCACCGCTTTTGCGCTTCGCTTTTAAAATATTGGTTTTAGACCTCATTGCTTTTGTGCGCTTCCCGCTTTTTAAATCCAACCCCCCCCCCCCGCGCGCGCGCGCACGGAGCAGCGATCATCAGGACAGCCAGCCCAATCAGCATCAGAAAAGGCTCGCAAAGTTGAGTTCCAGTTGACTTCGGTAAAGGCATGTAGGGTGGAACCCGAGCCATGACGAATAAAAAGGCCAAAGTGAGAAGTACCTTTCAGATAGCGTAATATCTGCTTAACAGCCGACCAAAAGTAATGTCAGGTCTGGATAAGGAAGCATATTGAAGAGCCCCCACTATTTGACGACGGTCAGCAAGAGTTGGACTGTCATTGCGAGTGACAATCTAAGAGGTACTCATAGGATAGGGAACTGGTTTGCAATCTGACAAACCTGCCTTCTGGATCAGGTCAAAAATACATTTTTGCTGGGAGAGAATTAAGTGGCCGCCATGACGAATAACTTCAATACCCAGAAAATAGTGCAGGTCCCCAGGTCTTTGACTGCAAAGGAGGTGCCCAAGTTTGCAATAGCATCATTAATAGCATTGGTGTTGTTGCCTGTAACAATAATATCATCTACATAGACCAAAAGTTCCACCATTGTTAAGAATAAAGAGTGAGGGATCCGTTTAGAAGCCAGTGAAACCTAGATGATGCAAAGTGTTACTGAGGCGTTCAAACCATGCGCGTGGTGCCTGTTTCAGTCCGTAGAGGGACTTATGCAGCAAGCAGACATGATCAGGTTTGGATGCATCAATAAAGCCAGGTGGTTGGCGTAAATAAACAGTGTCCTTTAGTTCGTCGTGAAGAAAAGCATTTTGAACATCTAGTTGGTGAAGCGACCATTGATTTGTTACAGCAAGAGACAACAAAACTCGCATTGTTGTTGCTTTGACAACAGGGCTGAAAGTTTCCGGATAACCAATACCAGGCCGTTGGTTAAAGCCCTTAGCAACCAGTCTCGCCTTATAGCGTGTACCATTACCATTTGCATCCCTAAACATAAAAATATAAATAAATGATAAAATTATCCTAAACATAAATAAACAAACCTGCTGCACTGCGTAGGAGATATCTGGCCTGGTAAAAGTTAAGTACTGAAGCGCCCCTGCTAGACTCCGATAAAGAGTCGGGTCATGAAAGAGAGGCCCGTTAGTGGCATTTAATTTAGATGAAAGATCAACGGGAGTTGCACAAGGCTTGCAGTTTGTCATCGAGGCACGTGCAATAATCTCTTTGGCATATTGAGATTGATCCAAAAATAAACCTGTGGGTCGACGTATAACCTTAATTCCCAAAAAATGGTGTAATTGACCCAAATCTGTCATAGCAAACTCTCGTGAGAGTTTCTGAATGATATCATGTAGGAATGCATCTAAAGAAGCAGTCAGGACAATATCATCCACATATAAAAGGAGATATGTAACATTTTGACCCTGGGTATAAACGAACAACGAGTTGTCGCATACACTGCTGCGAAAACCCTGGGAGAGAATATATGTAGCAAACCGGGTATACCAAGCCCGTGGTGCTTGCTTGAGGCCATAGAGAGACTTCTTCAACCTGCATACAAAACCTGGATAACGCCTGTCAATAAACCCGAAGGTTGATGCATATATACAGTCTCATTTAAATGGCCATGTAAAAACTTCACATCTAACTGATGAATCGGTCAAGATCTCGAGACTGCCAATGATAAAACAGTCCAGATAGTAGCCGGTTTGACAACCGGACTAAGTCTCCTCACAGTCAATACCCACAATCTGTGATTTCCCATTAACGACCAACCGGGCTTTATACCTCTCTAAAGTTCCATCAGACTTAAATTTATGTCGAAACAGCCACTTGCATCTAATAACCGGCAGATTCGTAGGCCGTGGAACTAATTCCCACGTCCCATTTTCTTGTAAGGCAGTAAACTCAGCTTGCATACCGCGCGACCAATTCGGATCGGTTAGGGCATGTGTATAAGAGGTGGGAATGGGGGAGATAGAGGGGGTGGGTGGAGTGGTGAATGGTTTTAAGGGTACCAGATTTGAAACGGGTGGTCACAGGATGAGTCGATGGTGGTCGGGAATGGGAGGATGGTTCAGTTGGAGCCGGGGCAGACGGGTGAGCAGAAGCCAAAGGCGGAGCAGGTCGCGGTAGTGGGTTTGAGGGTGCCTTGAATGGTGGTTTAGGCTGGCAGGAATAAGTAAACGGGTATGGGGATGTTGTGGACGGAGGACGTGGTAGGGGTGGAGATGGTGATGGGAGGATGGTGGATAGGGGGGAGCGGTTGAAAGAAAAACTGGGTGGTGGGTTATCATCAAGGAAGTTATACGAGGGGATAGGTGTCGGTAATGAAAAGGGAAAGGTGGCCTCATCAAAGGTGACGTGGCGAGAGATGGTGACTTTGCCCGTGGTGGGATCGAAGCAACGGTATCCGCGGAAATCCGGCGGATAGCCAAGAAAAATACACCGGATAGAGCGAGGGTGTGGTTTATGTGGTTGGGTAACCGAAGTATTTGGATAACAGGCGCACCCAAATACTCGTAAATGGTCATAAGTAGGATGACGGAGGTGAAGGGCAAAGGTAGGTGTATAAAAGTTAAAGCGTGTGGTTGGAAGGATGTTGTGCAAATAGGAAGCCGTGTGCAATGCTTCGACCCAAAAAGATGGTGGAAGGTGGGCATGGATTAAAAGAGAGCGAATGATATCATTAAGGCGACGGATCATTCGTTCCGCACGATCATTCTGTGATGAAGTTTGTGGGCAGGAAAATCCAAATAGAAGGTCGTGTTGGGTAGCAAAGGTCTTGAAGGCGTTATTGTCAAACTCACCTCCTAAGTCACATTGAAAAGTTTTAATGTTTCTGTTACACTATGTGGCAATTAGTCGGTGAAACTTGACAAAGGTAGGAAAACTTTCGGACTTGTATTTTAAAGGATAAACCCAAATAAAATGCGAGTAATTATCGATTAAAACCATGTAATATTTGTACCCAGATTTGCTGAGTACAGGTGATGTCCACAAATCACAATGATTAATATCAAATGGGGCAAAAGTAAAAGAAGAAGATGCATAAAACGGTAAACGTTTACTGTTTGACAATTGACACGAATGACAAAAAGTAGACTTTTTGGTCTTATTACATGGAAAATTGAAAGTACGAAAAAGAATATCTAAAACTTGAGCGCCAGGGTTACCAAGACGATCATGCCATGGCCGAGATGTGGTTGTGAGAAAGCTTGCTTGGGCAGGTAGCTCAGGTTTTGTAATTGGATAGAGGTCCCCGGTGCTATTGTGGCGGGAAAGGAGGCGCCCAGTTTGAAGGTCCTTCAAAGAGAAACTATAAGGGTCAAATTCGATTGAAACATGGTTATCACGAGTAAAACGACGAACGGAAATTAACTTTTTAATAATTTGTGGACAATGTAAAATGTTAGGTAGGACATAGGTGCGGTTGGGAAGGTACAGGTAGCATGTTCCAGACCCTTGAATTGGTAAAGACTTGCCATTGCCAACTAAAAGTTTACTACAAACAGGAAAAGAGTCAGGGTGTTCAATCATACCTTGTTCATCTGTCGCATGACCGCCAGCTCTAGAATCCATGATAGTATTAGGGTCATAAGTGAGATTAATGGAGGCCATAGCAGCTCCAATGTCGGATGGGCAGAGTGCATTGTACGCCTGTTGTGGTGGCCCGAACCCAGGTGAACCTTGCTGATGCTGACTGTAGGTGTTTGGGCCTATATTGGGCTGGTAATAAACATTCTGAGGTGGGCCGGCTTGCGGAGGAGGTGCGGATGGGTAGGCAGAATTTGGGGCGGTTGTATAATGGGATGTGGGTGGGCCGGAGGGCTGCTGATAAGGGGTAGTGGGCTGGTATGAAGGTTGGGTTGGGTAGGGGCATGGTGGTGTGGACCACCAGGCCCACTGGGGATAAGAGGACTGTTGAGGGGCCCATGATTGTTGATATTGTTGCTGTCCCTGTGAGCGGCCAGAACCTCGACCACGACCGCCCCTATAGGAGCAGCCACGACCGCGGCCTCGACCGCCACGATAATACCTTGTTTGGTTTTGAGGTTGTTGGTTGGGTGTAGGTGAGTATGAGGGGTAAGGGTTCGGTGAATGTTGGTTATTGGTGGTTTGGTTTTGGGCCATTAAAACAGAGTTTGAAGATTTTTGTCGAGCCTCAAGACGTATTACCTCATCATTCAGCATATTCCTGGCTAAGTCTCAACCCGCACTATTAGCATTGATTAAAGAGCCGGTCGTATCAAACTCGGCAGGGAGACCGTGTACAAGCTGGAGAACAAGCCGATCCTTAGTGAATGGGTGGTCCACATCTTCAAGTTGGTTAGCAAGGTCCTTCAACCGTTAACAATAATCATCCAAAGATTTACAAGCAGAAAGTGTCGGGTTGCAAAATTTTGTTTCTAAGGCACCCGCACGAGCCTTCTTATTGCTCAAATATTTCTTTTCCAATTTAACCCACGCATTACGTGTAGTGGACTCATTCTCCAATACCGAAAAAAGAAGTTCATCAGATAAAGTGGCATAAATCCACTGAAGAACAAGGGCATCGAGTTCTTTCCAAGATGGATAATCCGGAGACTTGGGTTCGGGTGGGGGTGGGGGTGTCTCATCGATGTGATTGAGTACTTGATACGTCGTAGCGTGTAAACCAAAAAGTTTGATCCAGGCACTATATGTAACTTTCTTACCATCCAAGGTTCGGATTTTGCTTTGTATGTTGGTAACCGAGTATGCGGGGTGTAGAGTGGATTTGATGGCAGATTGGGAGGATTCCTGTTGAGCAGTTTTGCCATCGTCGGTTTTGCCATCGTTAGCCATGGTAGTGTTCGAGAACAGGGGACTGCGATGGCGGAATCGGAAAAAAAAATGCAGGGTTAACAGCCGAAGCTAGGCAGGTAATCGAAAGAAAAAGAACAGCGATTAGGTAAAGAGCCGAGGCTCTGATACCATAAAAGTGCCGAAGATTTTATTAATGTGAATGAATGATATTACATAGGAGAGAATCATATTTATAGATCCAAAGAATAACAAACCCTAGCACAAAATAAGGAAAGAGATAAATCTAGAACATATGCAATATATATCTCTAAATATATACATAACCGGTAATAATCTATATCCGCTAGTAATATGGTCGTAGGTAAGGGAAGCATTCACACCCAAAAACTCGTAGGTAAGAGTAATCAGGTGGTTAATGAAATAGGCATTCAAATGGAGATTTGTTTGAGTTGGTTCTGGAGGCCATGCAATTGATTAGATAAACAGCTGTTTCAAATGCAAAATCCAAAAAACGTTGGGGAGTGTGAGAGTGAGCAAGAAGGGTTAAACCGGTTTCAACATGTCTATGTCAGCGTTTGACAATACCATTTTGTTCACTCGTGTGTGAGCACGAGCGTTGGTGAATGATGCTAAGTGAAGAAAGAAAAGGCGCACGAGGACGAAATTCACCCCCACCCCCCCCCCCCCCCAAACAGATTGAACCCAGTTTAGTGTTGTATTGTTATTCAGACATTTTAACAAACAATTTGAAGGTAGAGAAAACATCAGATTTATTTTTTAAAGGGTAAAACCACATATATCTCAAGTGATGATCCACACATAGTAAAAAGAATCGACAACCAGTAAAAGAAACAGAAGGAGCAAGGCCCCAAACATCGCAATAAACTAACTCAAAAATATTACTACTACAAAAACTCTTGGTTTAAAAAAGCGTGCCTTAAGCGCGCTTAAGCGCAAAGCGACCCTAGACGCAAAGAGTTGCGCCTTATATGACATAAAGCGAGCTCTGTACAAAAAGCGCACAAAAAACGAGCTTTTTGGAAAAAAAAAAATCCCACTGAGGCGCGCGCTTTTTGTACAGAAGGTGCTTTTGTGCTTTAAAGTGTTATACATGCAGCTAAAATGGTTGTACATTATATGATTTATACATTAAATCATATATAAACCTTATTTATTACTATATTTTGGATAAGGGATGCTAAAAGCCTATACGATATATGTAAAAAAATATATAAGAACCTTGCGCCTCACGTACAAAAAGCCCATCGCTTTTGCGATTTGCGTTTCACGCTTTGATTTTAGACCTTGTCGCTTTTGTGCGCTTCACGCTTTTTTAAACCAAGCGAAAACTGGTAAGTTTCAAAGACAGTTTGGAGGATTTCCCCATTTGACAAGAACACAATGAAGAAGACAATTTATTTAAAACTGGTAAATTATTGCTAGACAAAATAGAATGAAAAACTCTTGCATGGGGGTGTCCGAGTCGTTGATGCCAAATTGTTAAAGGAGCTTTGACTGTTTGTGAAGGAGACATGTGGCAAGGACTTCAACTTCGGAAGATAAAGCGAGTAGAGACCGTTATCACTTGGGGGCCCGTGAGTCCTTCACAACAAAGAAAGAAGAATGAAATTCAAAAAACACGTTATTATCTGAGCAAAATTGCTGAACTAATAAGAGATTTTGTTTAAGTTGGGGTACGTGAAGAATATTATTTAAAGTAAAGGTTTTGTTAGGAGAATAAAATTTTGATGAGCCAATACGACAGATAGGAAGAGGATTACCATCGCGAACATTAAGTGAATGTTACCAAAGTAGGCTTCAGAGTTATCCAAGCTTGCAAGATCAGGAGTAGCATAGCCATTCGCACATGTGTCAAGTTTCCAAAGTGAGCCTGATGGGGATCCAGTTTCAGCAAAAGCAGCATAATTAGCCTAAGAAGACTACTGGGCTGATGTGGACTGAGTTGGACATTGAGTATGAATGCGTCCTATGCCACAACGATTGCAGTGACCGTTAACTGTGTTTTGGGTGAATGCCCAAACAAACTGAGAATTTCGGTTTTGATTGTCGGATCCACGGTACTCACCACGACCTCTGGTGTTAGCACCACGTGAGTTGCCACGGTAATTTCCACGCCGGTTGCTGCGAGAATTATTTTGGGAGCAGCTGGAGAAATAGGCTTGTGGTTGTTAGTTGGCCTGATTAATTACGGGGTTGAGTTGGTATCGAAGAAGGGCGGCTTGTTGCTGCAGCGTGGTGAGGGCATGGTTGTGGTGAGGAAGAGGCAGCAGGCCTGCCAAGGGGGTGGGCAGATTTGCAGGTTGTGCAGCAGCCGAGTAAGCCTGCAGCGAGTTTGGTGGCTTCTTATTTATCATGGTCACTTAGAAGGCCATGTAATTCATTAAAAGAAATTGGCGGAGAACGAGTCAGGAGATTAGCTTTGAGGCCATCGTATTCCTCACGTAGGCCAGAGAGTACCAACATGGTGACATCCTTGTCCTTAAATGGTTCCCTAATGTTCGCTAGAGCCGTGGCATATTCTTGGGCACGGGTGAAATAGGCAGCAGATGTTTCATCAGGCTTCATCTCTATTTTCAGCAACTGGGTTTTGAGGGTATATTCCATGGACGAGTTATGCGGAGTATAGGCCCGTTCCAAGGAGAGCCAGAGGTCACGAAAGGTTTCACCTTGAACATGTTGAAAAGACGATTCGGAGATGGTTGAAATAACGACCATGCGAACATGAACATCATTCGAGAGCCAATTGGAGTAGCTCAGGTTGTCCATGGCTACTGTTTCGGTGGTGTCAGCGGTCCGTGATGGAGGGCAGCAGATGGTCTCGTCAACATAACCAAAGAGGTGATTGGTGATTAAAAAGGGGTGCATCATGTTTTTTCCAGAAGCCATAGTTGGTAGGGGTAAGTTTAAAGGCAAATTTGTGAGAGTTATGTGTTGTTTTTTCAGTAGTGGTAAAGGCAGAAATCATTGCCATGGAGCCGGTTGGGTGGTTTGCTATTGATCGGAAAGAAGAAGAGGGGAAGGGAAGGCAGGGGTAGGGAAAGAAGCCGGATGGAGGTTGTTTTAGGGTTAGAAAAAAAAAAGCTATGATACCAAGATAAATCACAGAATTTGAATTGTTATTGATTGAATTGAAATACAAAACATAAAGTCCTATATATAGGACGTTACAGAAAAAAGGAAACAAATAAATAATAAGGAAAACGTAATCAATCTAATTATTTGATTTCCTATAATTTATCGAGTAATTCATCATTGTCTATCATGCACGAACTATTGAAAGGGAACTATGGGTTTATGATAGGAACTGAAAATATGATTAAATTGAAACAAGAACAAACACGATAGTCGGCCAGATTCGGGAGGGGCTAGTCTCCTAAATTCTGATCAGAGATCACAATACAAATAAAATATCTCATACCCCTAAAAAACTAAACAAAACCTTAATATAAAGACTCTAAATCTAATGGCAGTTATGCCCCACTTCCCTCAATTTTTGGATCATCCAAACTTCCTGAATTTTTTAATACTTTCCCTCCAATCCGTTTACCTCTATCCCAATAATTCTGACACAACAACTCTGAGTTTGTATCAATACATCCCACCCGGTGAAACGACTTGTCCTCAAGTCGTGAGGAAGAGAATTGGCCGGCTAAGTCCTTGCGTTTCAAATCAGCCTGTAGTGTACATCTTTATTCCTAACATGAAGAAACTCCTCCCAATTGTTCATACTTTTCTGTTTTCCAAGATTCGTAGACTTTGATGAAATTGATATGCGCTTATGTTCCTTCTCATGTTGTGGCAAACAATCTGTCTCATTTGCATCCACACACATCATCATTTTCTGTTCTTTGATTTTTGGTGGAAAAACAAAGAGTGCGCTCTTTGATGGAAAAACAGAGAATGAGATCTCTTTTGCAAGGGTGGTGGCTAGGATGTCCTTTTGTCTGTTGAGATGGTTATTGATGTAGGTAAAATGGGTAGTTTCGGTGGTGGTAGTGGCGATGTCGGTAGTCTCGGTGATGGATAATGGTTGCTTGGGCGGCAGCGGCGGTGGTCCCGGTAGTTTCGGCGACGACTGTGGTAGAGTCACTAGTTTTGGCGGTGGCGGAGTTGGTAGTTCTGCTGGTGGCGTTGCTTGGTTGGTGGTTGGTTTTCCAAACATCATGGTCTTGAGTTCTTCAACATCTTTCCTCACTTGCGACACTATGGCATCAAGTTTAGTAGCGATTTTAGCCAATTGAATAGCAACAAAATCGGAATTGTTCCGGGTCTGAACCATGTCGATTCCCGGCAATGGAACCAAATGATAGGAACTGAAAATATCATTAAATTGAAACAAGAACAAACACGATAGTCGGCCCGATTTGAGAGGGGCTAGTCTCCTAAATTCTGATCAGAGATCACAATACAAATAAAATATCTCATACCCCTAAAAAACTAAACAAAACCTGAATATAAAGACTCTAAATCTAATGTCAGTTAATCGGCAGTTATGCCCCACTTCCTTCAATTTCTGGATCATCCAAACTTCCTGAATTTTTTAATACTTTCCCTCTAACCCGTTTACCTCTATCCAGCAACAATTCAATTCTGACCCAACAACTCTGGGTTTGTATCAGTTTAAAAGAACGGAAACGAGTTTCGAGGCGTTTTCCCTTCGCCTCACGAGGCATAAGCCTCAAGGCGAAACGAGGCGTAAGGCCGAGGCGGTATTAATAAATAAATATAAAAATTATATATACTATAAAAAAAGAATACTAACTAATTTCATCATCAGATTCATCAAAATCATCAAAAACACACATAAAAAAGACATGAAATGCTTGAAATTGACACAAAAAGTCAAAAACATCAGAAACAATTATCAAAATCCCCTGAGGCGCAGCCTTTCTTAGCGCCACAGCCCCTCCGAAGTGTATATACAATAAAAACCCCATGAGGCGCGCCTCAAAAACGTTTTTTGGCCGTTTCGCCTCGAGGCGTGCCTTGACCTCAAGCATTTTTTAAAACCAATAACACTATTTTCTATTTCTAAACACAGCTTTCGTATCCATATTAGCATCTACTACCAACCTGGAATCCAAAAATATAGTGTAGAAAGTCAAGAACATCGGCACTCCTAGTAGCAGGTATGGGGAAATGTCCTGGCAATTGCGGGAGACCTCTAAAGTACTGTAATGATGCTACTGCAGCACGTACCTGAGCATAAATTCATTGCAAATTGTATAACAAAAAGTACAGGATCGAATAATGATAACAAAAAACCAAATTCACCTCGGGGAAGGAGGTGATAGCATTTGCCAAAGCAGGAGCATCAAGAGGAATAATATTATAGGCAATCAGGTCTTCTGCCATAGCTGCATCAGATACCATCACCCGTCTTAACTGAAAAAATTGGAGCCACCAATAGAAACCAGTTTATGCATAAGTTCAAAACTACAAATTACTGAACAAGAAATTGCATAATAACAGTTATTATAAGTACACAAACCTCTTCAGGAATTAATCCTTCTGCTTTCTCTTTCTCTTCCTTATAAAGATTCTTTAATACAGTTCCCAAGACTTTAAGAGTTGCAAAAACTCTTTTTTTCTTCAGGGTTTTGCGTTCTAGTCTGTTTTAAATAACAAAAAGTGTATAAAAAACATAAGATCATATTTGAAACGAAGAGAGATAAGATACTGAAAAATGAAAAAAGGCATACTCTTGAAAGTTTCCACTAAAAGATGAAGATTCCCTCAATTCCAATTCCTCCTCACGTAGTTTGTCTACGTCATTTTTTTCTCTGTAACGCTTATAAAACTCACGCAAGCGAGTTATGTCTTCACTTCGGTCAATTACAGCACCCCCAATCTTTGCTAGTTTTTGCTGTCATATAGGTATTAGTACAGAATGATAAACCTGTAATTTTGCACAATTAATCGACAAAGGTAAAAAAAAAACTTATTTTCACTGGCATGAAACCATACCTTGATTACTGACATCAAACCGGTTTTAAACTGTAGCACACCTCTACCTTCACTGTCAGGATCTAGATTTAGAGCAAGTGTATAAGCATGCTCACATACTGAAACAAAATAACAGAAACAACAATTATTAGTAACACAAAACATACAAATAAGTTGACGAAAAAAAATTGAAATAGAGATACATACATATTCTAGGGATGTTGGAATCTCCATCTTGAATTTCATCAGCTGCTGTTAAAATGGGATCTATGTCCCTACTGTTTGAAAATGAAGATGGTACATTTCCAGCAATGTCGCCAGCTGGCCGCCCATAAGCATCAGTTCCTGTTCTCTCCCTTCGAAGTGCAGCACGAACCAAACGCTCCCAAAGATGCCCCACGTGAGACATGCATTCCCCTGTATGTGTAAGAAATATAGCCTTTCCAGTTACAACTTAATCTCAAGACACTCTAAAACCATATAAAGGGGGCATAAAGGGAACAGAGAAGTTTATGATAGAACACAAAAATTATACTTACATGTCAAGAGAAAGGGACTAATAACAAAAAAACTTAACTAGGAATGCCTTATCATTCTGTAAAACCATAGTGTAAAATTCCAATTATCAACATAATGATCCCAATATTCATGCAAATGCAATGTTTTCTTAGTCTGTAGAACTAAGTAATTAACATAACATGTAAACAAAAATATCAAACTCAAACTGACAAAGTATATCCCATATGAGCACAGATAGTTCAAAACCGAACCAAACCGAACTGAAAACCGAATTCGGTTCAGTTTCGACAGAAAAAACCAAATCCAACAGTAAAAATTCACAAGTCCAAAAATCATGCAAATTCAGAATCACAAGAGATCATTAACCAACTTCAAAACCGACAAAATTTCAAGTTCACATCCATATCTATAGCAAACAGAACATGTAAACCAATGACGATATTCAATCCGGTAGCACATAACCTAATTAACTTCATATCCAAAAAGTAACAAGGTTGAACACATAAACAACAAGTAATGAAATAACCAGCCCTAACTTAGTTCGATCGACCGGAGTCTATCGATTTAGCATTTATACAGCAAACTCTACTAACATATAGCTAACAACCTTGGTTTAAAAAAGCGCGCCTTAAGCGCAAAGCGACCCTAGGCGCAAAGAGTTGCGCCTTGTGTGACATAAAGCGAGCTTTGTACAAAAAGCGAGCTTTTTTGGAAAAAAAATCCCACTGAGGCGCGCGCTTTTTGTACAGAAGGTGTTTTTGTGCTTTAAAGTGTTATACATGCAGCTAAAATGGTTGTACATTATATGATTTATACATTAAATCATATATAAACCTTATTTATTACTATATTTTGGGTAAGGGATGCTAAAAGCCTATATGATATATATAAAAAATATATAAGAACCTTGCGTCTCACGTACAAAAAGCCCACCGCTTTTGCGATTTGCGCTTCACGCTTTGATTTTAGACCTTGTCGCTTTTGTGCGCTTCACGCTTTTTTAAACCAAGCTAACAACACAATGACATATGATATTATAAAGCAAACACAACTTATTCAAAACCTAATATTTCACAGCAGAAATCAAACTCGGTGCAATTCAATTGTATACGCATGCCTACAATAAGTTAACCAGCTCTCATAAAACCCTAACTCGAGCGTATGAACCCTAACTTCGTGTAATGCTAACAAAATATGATAAATTATGATAAAGTTCACATAAAACCTTAGATGAACTAAAAGCTCACCGAATTGAAGATCTGAATCCACTGATACAATAATCTGCAAACGAAGTGGAGTCGATTAAAGTAAACCCATATGAAATGATATATGTGTGTTTATATATATATTATTGGGTTCGTAGGCTTTAGGGTAGCAGACCCTAGTTAGGCTCACTTAGTTAACTTGTTGACTAAGTAGGAAACCCTAATCTTGCTCTAGATACATCAATGATGTAATTGTACCCTGTGTCATTCATCTGTAAACAGTTGTGAGCATCTAATAAAAGTGAAACCCTAGTTGCAACCCGTGGACGTAGGTCACCTTGACCGAACCACGTAAATTCTCGTGTTCTTTATTTTTCTGCTAGTGTGTGTGTGTGTGTGTGTTTGTTTCGCTTCCGCTCGAGCCTACTCTGATCCAATCCCTTAACAAGTGGTATCAGAGCCGAAAGTTCAGTTAAACACACGGTTATTAAAGGAGAGGGAGAGAGTTGGACGAGAGGTCTAGATCTGTTGTTGCAGTTCTGGTGGTTTTGGGTGTTTGACGATTAGGGTTTCGGTTCTGTTTGACGATTAGGGTTTCGGTTCTTGGAAGACTTGAACGTAGAGATTACCAGTGATGGGTTTCTTGGATGCACTTTGTGGACTATAAAAAGCCTCCGAGTGGGAGATTGTTAGGTTCGTAGGCTTTAGGGTAGCCGGCCCTAGTTGTTAGGCCCACTTAGTTAACTTGTTGACTAAGTATGAAACCCTAATCTTGTTCTATAAATACCTATGATGTAATTGTAGTCTGTGTCATTCTATAAACAGTAGTGAGCATCTAATAAACGTGAAGCCCTAGTTGCAACCCGTGGACGTAGGTCACCTTGACCGAACCACGTAAATTCTCGTGTTCTTTATTTTCTACTAGGGTGTTCGTTTCGCTTCCGCTCGAGCCTACTCCGATCCGATACCTAACATATATATCAATTTGTTGTGACAGATAAGAGTTGAATCTGGAGTTAGGTGCCATTTACGTCCCTGTGGTTTGTCCACTTTGCCATTTCGGGCCATATTTCAAAATTTTACCAATTTCCTCCCTGACATACTTGAAACGTGTCGTTTCAGTCCAAAAAAACAAACCCAGTTAAAACCTAAAGTTAATCAGGGGCAAATTCATTGCAAACTGTATAACAAAAACAATAATAAAAAGTACAAGATCAAATGAGGATAAAAAGATAACAAATTCACCTCGGGGGACGAGGTGATAGCATTTCTCAAAGCAGGAACATCAAGAGGAATAATATTATAGGCAATCAGGTCTTCTTCCATAGCTGCATCAGATTCCATCACCAGTTTTAACTGAAAAAATTGGAGCCACCAATAGAATCCAGCTTATGCATAAGTTCAAACTACAAATTACTGAAAATAAATTGCATGCTAAAAGTTATTATAAGTAGACAAACCTCTTCGGGAATTAATCCTTCTGCATTCTCTTTCACTTCCTTATAAAGATTCTCTAATACAGTTCCCAAGACTTTAAGAGTTGCAAAAACTCTTTTTCTCTTTAGGGTTTTGTGTTCTAGTCTGTTTTAAATAACAAAAAGTGCATAAAAAACGTAAGAAGATCATATTTGAAACGAAGAGAGATAAGATACTGAAAAATGAAAAAAGGCATACTCTTGAAAGTTTCCACTAAAAGATGAAGATTCCCTCAATTCCAATTCCTCCTCACGTAGTTTGTCTACGTCATTTTTTTCTCTGTAACGCTTATAAAACTCACGCATGCGAGTTATGTCTTCACTTCGGTCAATTTCAGCACCCCCAATCCTTGCTAGTTTTTGCTGTCATATAGGTATTAGTACAGAATGATAAACCTGTAATTTTGCACAATTAATCGACAAAGGTAAAAAAAAAAACTTATTTTCACTGGCATGAAACCATACCTTGATTACTGACATCAAACCGGTTTTAAACTGTAGCACACCTCTACCTTCAATGTCAGGATCTAGATTTAGAGCAAGTGAATAAGCAAGCTCACATACTGAAACAAAATAACACAAACAACAATTATTAGTAACAAAAAAAAACATACAAAATAAGTAGATGAAAAAAAAGTTGAAAAACAGGTATATACATATTCTAGGGATATTGGAATCTTCATCTTGAATTTCATCAGCTGCTGTTAAAATGGAATCTATGTCCCTACTGTTTGAAAGTGAAGATGGTACATTTCCAGCAATGCCGCCAGCTGGCCCCCCATAAGCATCAGTTCCTGTTCTCACCCTTCGAAGTGCAGAACGAACCAAACGCTCCCAAAGAGGCCCCACGTGAGACATGTATGCCCCTGTATGTGTAAGAAATATAGCCTCTCCAGTTACAACATGGAAATTATACTTGCATGTCAAGAGAAAGGAACTGATAATAAAAACAGAACTAGAAATAATGCCTTATCATTCTGTAAAACCAAAGTGTAAAATTCCAATTATCAACATATTGGTCCCAATATTCATGCAATGTTTTCTTAATTTGTAAAACTAAGTAATTAATAACACATGTAAACCAAAATATCAAACTCAAACTGACAAATAATATCCCATATAAATTCAAATTGAGATAGTTCGAAACCGAAAACCGAATTCAAATTCAGTTCAGTTGCGAGAGAGGAGAGAAAAAAACCGAATCCAACAGCGAAATATAAGGTCCGAAAATGATGCAACTTGAAATCAAAAGAAATCATTTACCAACTTCAAAACCGACAGAAATTTGAAATTTACATCCGTATCTTTAGCAAACACAACATATAAACCAAATGACGATATTCAATCGGATAGCATTGGAGGTGTACAAACTGGGTTTTTTTTTCAAACCGATTTATTTTTGTTGTGGGCAAACCGGTTTCCAGGGTTCAAACCCCAAACTGGTTAAAGCGATTTCAGTTCAGTTTATAAACCGGTTTGGGAGTTGGGACCAAAAAACGGTTTTTTTAAGCGGTTTAAACCAGTTTTTTTACAACCATTTCGGTTTTGAAACCGGTTTCAAAGATCAAGAATACGAACCCGTTACAAACCGCCGGGTCAAACTGGGTTGAAACCGGTTTTTGTTTTGTTTTTTCCGGTTTCGATCCTAAAACTGGTTTTTTTGTACATGTCTAGATAGCATATAATCTAACTAACTTCACATCCATCCAAAAAGTAACAAAATTGAACACCAAGCAACAAGTAACGAAACAACCAGCCCTAACTTAATTCGATCAACTGGAGTCTATCGATTTAGCCTTTGTATAGCATACTCAACTAACAGATAGCTAATAACACAATGACATATAATAATATAAATCAAACATAACTTATTCAAAACCTAATATCCAATTTCACAGCAGAAATTAAACTCGATGCAATTCAATCATATCTACGTATCTACAATAAGTAAACCAGCTCATAAAACCCTAATTCGACCGTATGAGCCCTAAACATCGAGTAATGCTAACAAATTATGATAAAATTTACATAAACAAAACCCTAGAGGAACAGAAACCCCACCGAATTGGAGATCTGGATTCACAAATACAATAATCTGTATATGAAGTGGAGTCGATTAAAGTAAATCCATATGCAATAATCAGAAACCCCACCGAATTGGAGATCTGGATTCACAAATACAATAATCTGTATATGAAGTGGAGTCGATCAAAATGCAAATAATATATGGGTATATATTGTTGTGAGAGATGAGAGTTGAAAGTGAGACCGTGATTAAAGTAAATCCATATGCAAATAATATGTGTGTGTATGAAGTGGAGTCGATTAAAGTAAATCCATATGCAAATAATATATGTGTATATATTGTTGTGAGAGATAAGAGTTGAAAGTAAATCCATATGCAAATAATATATGTGTATATATTGGTGTTAGACTATCCACTATCACAACCTAACCCAACCCAGTTTTTCATTAAAATATTAATTTCTCTTTCTTTCACTTACACAACCCAACCCAATCCAATTTTTCACCCACATTCATAACCCAATCTAAACTAATATTTTATTATATAAATTTGATAATATTATATATAAAAAACAATGTAAATAATGCAAAAGCAAAAAATATATATTATAATATGTTTCAACCGATTGCAACCATTGGTTGTTTGGACGATCCGTTCGTAGCACTAGAACAACTTTTATATTTATTTAATGTAAATTACTTTTGTCTTTTCTTGATATATGGCAACCGGTTGAGATTAAAGTTCACCATAGTGTATAGTCTTAGGTGCCATTTACGTCCGCCCCCTTTGTTTTATATCCATATGAAAGTGAGACCGTGTGACTTTGGGCATGTTTGGCTAAGCTTTTTAAAACAACTTAGTGATTTATTGGTTTTTTGGAAAAGTCAGTATGAAGTGACTTATTGACTTATTGGTTTTTTCCCCTCACATACACCCTCATTGCCAAACATCATTTTGGAGCTTATGACTTCTCAAAAAGCCAATAAGTCAATAAGTTGTTTCAAAAAGCTTAGCCAAACATGCCCTTTGTATCATGTAAAATCCACTATCAGTAAAAGCGGCAAATATAAGTTAGATAGGTTATAGCCCCGTGTATTACACGGGCTAATTTTATATACTAAATAATAAAAATAATATATCTTTAAAAACCTCATTTATTGTACGGGTTGAATAAATATAATTTTATATATTAGATAATAAAAAGTTATATCTATAAGAATCATATTGTACGGGTTGAGTAAATGTAATTTTAGATACCAAATAAAAAAGTTATATCTTTAAAACCACGTGTATTACATGTGTTGAATAAATGTAATATTTTTACCAAATAATAAAATAATACATCTTTAAAAAATCTCATTTATAACACGGGCTGAATAAATTGAATTTTATATACCAAATAATAAAAAAAAACTTTAAAAATATGCACATTACACGGTTTGAATAAATGTAATTTTCTGTACTAAATAATAAAAAATATATATCCTTAAAAAACCCTGTGTATTGTACGAATTGAATAAATCTAATTTTATATATCAAATAATAAAAAGTTATATCTTAAAAAACCTCATGTATTACATGGGTCGAGTAAAGTAAATGTATAAATGCTAAATAATATTAGTTAATTTTGTTTTAAGTTTCGTAAAATCTATTTGATACCAAACTAAATAAAACATTCAAATATAATTAATTTAAATAAATAATATTATAAATGAGAAGGAGATTAAACTAAATAATAATTATCCATAAGATATTAAACTAATCATATTTAGTTTGAGGATTATTATTTATAATATAAGATATTAAAATAAATAATATTTCTTGAAGGGTCATCTATAATTAATTAGAAGAGACTAAACTAAAATTATAATTATCGATAAGAGATTGGCTAATATGATGACAAGTGTCCCTAAAGTGGTTTCTTTTATTATATAGTTTAGATGGGTGTTTAGGTTAGCTTATTTTGGAACAACTTTTAACTTATTGACTTATAATAAGTTAATAAGTTGGTTTTAGTGGGTGCTTGGGTTAACTTATTGACTTATAATGAGTTTTTGTGTGATGAAAAGTTAAAAAGTAGAAGTCAGGAAATCCTGACTTATTGACTTATAATAAGTAGAAGTTAAAAGGGAGAAAAAGAAGGAATCCCAAACACCCCCCTACTTTGTAGAAAGGATGGTATTATTGGCACACCTTGGGGATTAAGGAGGTGTTTGGTCAAAGGTGTTGTGTTTTCAAAATAGATTATTCGTTTTCAAAACTGCGTTTTGAAAAAGCATGTGGGTACATGCTTCTACAAAACTACGTTTTGGAGGCAGATAATCACTTTTTCATCCAAACATTTTTTTAGATTATTTATGTTTTACAAACGCAATAATCAAATAATCACTTCAAAACGTAATCCCGAACACCCTCTAAATCGACACCCTCAATACGCATCGTATAGGCCTATACGATCCGTATTGAGGTGGGTAGGGATGAGATTTTTTACCGAAATACCGGTACCATACCGGTACCGTACCGAATAATCATAAACGATACCGGTATCGGTATTAGAATTTTCAAAATTCGGTATCGGTAAATAACGGTATCGGTACCGGTAATTTTTCGGTAAAATGCGGTACTAATACCGAATTTTACTAAGGGTTTTTTTTGGCAAATATAATTAATTTATCATAATCTTGTACTAATATAAAACATAGCCATAAGAAGGGTTTTGAGTCAAACAAGTATTTAAAGGTCCTTGTAGTAAAAGAAGGGTGAAAATTGACCAAATTGCCCTTGTAAGCTAATTCAAACGAACGACCTTTAAAGGTGGTTCGGAAACGAGATTTAGGATTAAATAAATGCTTAGAATGAGTATGGGTAGTGAAAGATGTAAATTCTTGGGTCGAAAGACTTTATATGAATCTTTGCCGTAAAATGATAATCCGAGGGGTAAAACTCGAAACATATAGATATCCACATTAAACCCAACACACATATAGTTGTAGTGGAAGATCACTTGATAAGAAATGTAGGAATAAGATGCTAGAAATGAATGAAAGCGATTTCATGCTTTAAAGTGCTTAAAATACCCTTAACGGGTCAAAATAAGCATACGAGCGAGAACGGGTTTAAATTGTGTAATAAACCTATTAGTAGAACCTAATATGGTAGGTAACATTAATTTGAAGAAGTGTATGAGATATAGGAATCAAACAAATATGTTTGTTTGATAAAATGCATAAACGGGTTAAAATTCGGTAAAAAGGTAACGAGTCGAAGGCTTAGAAGTCTCAAAATTTCTTATGTTGGATGTAGGATTTTAACTCCATAAGATGGAGGGTTAAATTACGGACGCGTAGGAAAAAGAATCGGGTAAAACGGATCAATAACGAAGAAGTTATGGTCGTTTCCGTGAAAACTGGCATAGCTGAAACTGAGCTGCAGACCTGCTGAAAAAGTGGCTCCCCCGCGCCACACGAGGGAGCAACATGGCGCCGTCAAGTGTCGCGGAAGAACCCCTTTTTGTTGAAAAATTTGTATTTCAATCAGTTCAGCTTCCTGGACTCGTTTTGACACGTTTTAAACTACGTATGACTGATTCAATTCATGTTTTATGGATTGTAGGTATATTTACAGTACCGAAGGATGATCAAGCTCAACGAAGAACCGAACACGATTAAGTTACAAGCTTCCGCACTATGTATCGTTGTTATGTTAAATGACGAAACTCACACATGTTATGTTGTATAGTTCTAATTCTGTAAAAGTTTTAATGAACCCGTATTTTTCAATGTATTTGAAATCATAATTACCCGTTTATTTTCGTAAATTATACGAAAACCTTTAAATAATAATAAGGGTGTTACACTAAAATATCTTATTATCAATTCCAAACTAATCTACGTCTGCGATTAGTCAAAGATCCAAAGTCATCTTCTTCAAGGTATTCAAACTTCAAAGAACTACTACAATACTATTAATTATCATTCTTCTCCTTTATATTTGCTATTAATTATCATTGTTCTCCTTTATATTTGCATGAGTTTGAACTCATTGTTAATTCAACCAGAAGGGGTCAGTATATTGCTTACATGTCATAGGAATTCGTCATATACTCTTTGTAAAATCATTGTTTTTGTTAAGAAAAACATGATTAAAAGCTCTTTGATTGTAGTAAATTAAAACTAGAAAAAATGACTTTATGAGTAGAGCATATAATAAGTTAAAGTTTTGCCATCAATAAATTTAAGTTATATTTTACTCTAAAAATATCTTTTATTTTTTGTGGTCTATTTTACAATCAGTTTGATTATTTTTTGTATTCGTAAACTAAACATATAATTATTTTAATGCTTGAAATTGAATAGTTTATGAAACAAGTTATGCATATGTGTCAGATTAGGTTGTATTCTTTCATTATTAATTTTTCTTTATTTTATACTTTTCCATTTAGATTTGAATTCCACTAAAGTAATTCTTCTAAGTTGTTTATGGCATCTTCATCATCAGTAAAAAGCATGGAATCCACTGAAGTAAGTTTATTTTTAAAAGCTTTGATTATAAATTATAATTTTATCTTTTCTTATTTTTAGATTCATAATGTCTTTGTGTTTGTTTGTGTAGGGAGACGATACTATTATTGAAGAAACCCCTTGTGTCCAACTTGATAATGACTCGGATTTGGGTAATGTGGAACCAAATTCCAAGAGAAAGAAAGCATCAAATGAGAAAGGAATCCAAAGGAAAGCTCAAAAAGTTGGTAGAGAGAGGGCACCCTATTGGAAATACTTTGATGTGGTTTACCTAGAAGAAGACGGGGTTCAACGAAAGTATGGAAGGTGTAAGTCTTGCAAATCTCATATAAAAGCCGATCCAAATAGAAACGGTACGCTGGTGTTCGCCAACACTCTACTACGTGTGAAAAGATTCCCGATGTAATTGCTAAGAAAAAACAAAATAATTTAGTGTTTAAAAAGGAAGCTAATGGGGAAGGTAGCGTTAGTGTTTGTAAACATGACGAGGTTAGAATAAAAAAAGCTATGCTAGACTTGTTTATTGTTGGTGAACTACCATTTAAGCTTGTAGAAAATCCAGTTTTTGTTGAGCACACTAACGCGTTAAATGGAAAGTACAAATTGCCCTCACGACATAAATTATCTAAGGATATTGGGAAATATTATGTAGATGAAAGAAATAAGTTGATGGCTTATTTAAGTAAACCAACTAACACTATTCACTTGACCACCGATACTTGGACATCATCATGTCAAAGGGTTAACTATATGGTTGTAACAGGTCATTTCATAGATGATGATTGGGTAATGCATAAACGCATTATTAACTTTAGACCCATTCATAGTCATAAGGGGGATGACATGGCTTGTGAATTGTTAGATTGTATTCACAGCTGGGGGATAAAGAATGTTATGACTATGACCGTTGATAATGCCTCTAGTAATGATAAGATGATTAATCGTTTGGTGAAAAAATTGCCTAATTTGTATGATGGTGGAAAACATTTTCATGTTAGGTGTATGGCACATATTTTAAACCTTATTGTGAAGGATGGATTATTGGAACTTAACCATGATGTTGAATGTTTGCGAAAGGCCATTAGGTATGTTAGACATTCCACACAAAGAATAACTAATTTCAAAAAGTGCATGGAAGATTTGAATGTTGACCCAAATAAGTTTTTATGTGCTGATATGCCTACGCGGTGGAATTCCACTTATGAGATGTTGAAAGTTGCCGTAGATCTTAAAGAGGTGTTTTTTGCTTATGAATTTAAAGACAACAGCTATCATCATGATTTAGACAAAATACCTGAAGATTCCGACTTTAAGGTGTGCAAAGCATTGGTTGAGTTTCTAGAAAAAATCAAGATCAAAACGGAAATTGTGTCGGCATCTTCAAAGCCCTTAGCTCACATTTTTTTAGAGAAATCTTAGATGTAGACAAACATCTACGTGAGTGGGCAGTCCACTTGGAGTTGGATTTTTATGTAATGGCGGGGGCAATGCGCGAGAAATATAATAAGTATTGGGGAAAATATGATAGGCTTAATGACTTTATGTATTTTGCTATTATCTTAGATCCCACTATGAAGTTATTTTTTCTTGAACATTGTTTTACAAAGTTGATTAGGTATGACATAACAAAAGAAAATCCTATGTCTAAAGAAGCAATTGAAAAAAAGGTGTCGAGTATGGTGCTAGAGATTGAGAACAGGCTACATTGTTTGTTTAAAACATACAAAGAACGGTTCGATAAGGTTGTTAATAACTCGGCATCTCAAGAAACGCGTAATGAAGATGTTGTGGAATGTGATGGTGAGAATGATTTTTTTGCGGAGTTTCTAAATGTGGATGGAAGTAACTCGGTTGCAATAGAAATCGAGTTAAAGAGGTACTTACAAGAACCGAGAGTTGATTTTAGTAAACGGTTTGACATACTTACATGGTGGAAACATAATGCTATTCGATTCCCAATCGTGTCTCGGATGGCTAGAGGTAAAATGTTTTTATCTTTTTCAAGCCTCTTTACATTTTTTTTGTTACATTAATTATGCTTATTAACAATGTATAATAAATTATTAGATATTTTGGCAATTCAAATTTCCACCGTCGCATCTGAGTCGGCGTTTAGTACGAGCGTTCATGTCTAAGACGCATATAGAACAAGATTGTCAAGTAATATTGTGGAAGCTTTGGTTTGCACTCAAGATTGGGTGAGAAAATCGAGAAAGCCAATTATTGATGACATAGATGATATTTTAAAGGACGACGATATTGCCATAGGTAAAGTAGTTCATATTTATTCAATGGTTTGGTTGTCAAATAATTTGTAGTAACTTTCTTTCTTGGTTTTCTACAGAGATTGAGGATGCGATAAACAAACAAAACGAAAAAGGAAAAGGGAAAATGCAAAGCGATTAGCGATATCAAGTTTCTTTTGTTTGGTTATTTTTAATCAGTTATGAATTATGATGCTTTTTTTAGACATGTTGGAATTTGGATGTTAAAATTCGAACCCATGTATGGTTTCCTTTTGATTTTTTAGTTTTTACTACATACATTTGTCTAGTTTTCCCACTATATTTTACGCTAATTCAGTTAATAACGGATGGATGGATTTACATGATATTTTTTAGGTAAACCAATGGAAAACACAAAAGCGGTACCAATGCGGTAAAATACCGGTATCGTACCGTTACCGAATTGAGAATTTCGGTACGGTATTCGGTATCCACTTTTCCTCAATTACGGTAACGGTATTTTCGGTATCGGTACAGGTACGGTACAGGTATGATACCGATCTCATCCCTAGAGGTGGGTTCAAACTTCTATGTCTGCCAAAGGCTGCCAATGTCCCCTACCAAAAAGTAATACGCATCGTATAGGCCTATACGATGCGTATTGAAGGTGTCGATTTAATTTTTTAATTTTTGCAAGGTAGCTTCCTGTCACACGGTAGCTTTCTGTTACGCAAACGAAGAAAGCAGCACTTTCGACATTTGTCGGTCTTCAAACATCTACCAAACATTATTTGAGAATACCCCTGAATTTATCGAAGCTGTAGAATGAGATCCTCCACTGTTGGGTTATCATCTTTCAACCCCATTTTCCCTAAATTTATCGATTATGTTTTTCAACAGGGATGTAATGCAATGATTTCTCTCAATTGAATAGACAGACACTTGCTTCATATAACTCACTTGAATCGTCTCGGATGTAATAATAGTACGTTTAGCATCCGTGCCTGTAATTGGAATTGATCTTGGAACAGCATACTCTTGTTACCATATGACACGTGATAAAAGCGTTTCTTTAGACATTCTGGGATTATGTTCCGCAAATTAGGAACCACATATTGCTTCAAGATTTACGTCTGATGTCCATGTTTGATCACATTTGACTTCATATGCGGCAGTCCACTGATTTTCTTCCCTCGTGCCTGCACCGTGGTCTTCATATTCTTGGTTCAATACCAACTCATCTTTAGTAGTGTTTGTTTGAGAACCTGATTCAGATACACAACGGTCCTCCAATACCAGATCACCAAGCAAATACACAACGGTTCTCCAATTCCAGATCAATAATGTAAGGAGAAGCGTTGCGATAACGGACATCCATCAAGCTCAAAAAGAAAACTTGTGTTTCCCATAGTCACAAACGATTGCGGTTTGTAAGATCCGGGGTCGGTCTCGGGTGGGCATAAGATCCGTGGGCCCTATTGTCGGATCTGTGACTCCATGGAAGATGTGATTAAGGTAAGCGTGTCGTATCATGTGTCATAAAACGGAACATAATCCCAGATTGTCTAAAGAAGCGTTTTTATCATGTGTCATATTAGAGTAGTATGAGTCCGAGTCCATTGTTGTTCGTGTCGGGTTTGTATTTCCCCGTGTCTGCACCGTGATCTTCATATTCTTGGTTCAATACCAACTCATCTTTAGTAGTCTTTGTTTGAGAACCTAATTCAGATACACAACGGTTCTCCAATTTCAGATCAGCAAGCAAATACACAAAGGTAAGGTTTGTATTTCCCATAGCCACTATTTCCGTAGTACAAAACGGTTGCGGTTTGCACATTCAATCTTCATTGCTTCATTAAAATTAACAAGGCGGTCTCTTTGCTTCGTCCACTATAACTATTTGTGTATGCATTCTTTTGGTAGTTAAAGCGCTAATGAGGTGCCATTAGAAGAAGTACCCAATAAAAAACAAATATGTAAAATTAAACAATATCGATTGCTATAACAGGATGGATGTGACACACACAGAAACATAATATCTGATTGTTTCAGTTTTTTCTGACTGTTTTAGTTATGTTTCAATAAATAATATCTGATTGAGAAGCACTAAATTAACAACGGTTCTCCAATTCCAGACCAGTAATGTAAGGAGAAGCGTTGAGATAACGGACATCAATCAAGCTCAAAAAGAAAACTTGTGTCTCTAGTAGTCACAAACGATTGCGGTTTGCATTTCGCATAGCCACCGTTTCCGTGGTAAAAAACGGTTGCGGTTTGTAGATTCAATCTTCATTGCTTCATTAAAATTAAGGAAAAATGGTTGCTAAAGTTTCGTATTCTATAAAGATCCGAAACATTCCGAATAACTACACAAAGATTTATTGCGTACTCATTATTGAAAAGATTTGTTGAAATCGAAGAAAAGAGTAAAAAAGATGAATTGAGATGTGCATTTGGAAAAAGAAGCCCAACAATCCGTTCATTATCTGTTGTTGTCTAAACTATGAATGCACGCAACGAATTTGACAAATGTGACAGCTTATTAAAAGTATAAATCACCTCCAACCCTTTCCTGGTCAAATAACACACTATAAAGTTTAAACTTATCGTGTGTTGTAGTTTGGAAAGATGACCAAATAGAGATCTGAATAACAAACTGTGGAGAACTTTTTTGTGTTATCCATCAACATAAGCTAAAATACTCTAAAATAAAAAAAATACGCTAAAATACGTTAAAATACGCTAAAATACGTAAAAATATGCTAAAATATGATAAAATACGTTAAAAATACGTTAAAATACGCTAAAATACGTTAAAATACGCAAAAATATGTTAAAATATGTTAAAATACGATAAAATACGTTAAAAAACGATAAAATACATGAAAACATGCTATATTACGCTGCAATATGTTAATATAAGTCATATTACGAAAAAATACATGAGAATACGTTAAAATACGCCGAAATACGTAAAAATACCCTAAAATAGGTTAAAATAAGCTAAAATACGTTAAAATACGCTCAAATACGTCAATAATACTATTAAATACGCAACAGTATGTTAGAATACGTTAAAATACGCAGAAATACGTAAAATACGCGACTAACGATATTTCCACACACGTAGACACATAACACGACACTATGGAGTACAAGTGGATTTCAAACAAAACTGTACGTAATCATAGAATACGATATCCGCACGCAACCGAACGGCACCGAAACGACTTATGTTGAAGGTATACGACATAAAACGACAAAATATGCGAAAGTTCGGCAAAAAACGACACGTATACGCTTTGAACCGAGGGATACACGATAAAACTAAATTTGAAATAATGCCATATACTATCATATAGGCCTATGTTGTATCGTATATCGGCTTAATACGAATCATATAGGCCTATACGATACGTATTAAACTTTGAATTTTCTCAAAAATACCCCTAAATTTATCAGAAAAACAGGGGTATTTCAGTAAATTCATCGTTTAATACGCATCGTATAGGCCTATACGATGCGTATTAAATTATAAATTTCTAAAAAATGTGTTTCAAATCAAGGGTTCCATCATTATAACCACTTGTTTTCAATGGGGATGTAATGCAGTGATTCATCTCAACTGAATAGACAGACACTTGCTTCATAGGACTCACTTGAATCGTCTCGGAAGTACTAAACAACAGAAATAACAGCTTTGGTTTCATCAGCTGCATCGTTTACCGTGGAATGCATCCTTATTTTTTTGTAAAAATCGCACAAACAAGCATGCCTTGAACGAGTTTAGAACACTCGTAATCCTCAACCGGCTTTGAAACCGGACGGAATCTATTAAGAAACTGTTAGCTTTCACGGTGAGTGGAGAAATTAGCGATGGAGAAACTGTTCGACACAGACATGCATCAGGAAAGAAGCATATAATGGTTCCTCTCAATTGAATAGACAGACACTTGCTTCATAGGTCTCACTTGAATCGTCTCGGAAGTACTGAACAACATAAATAACAGCTTCGGTTTCATCAGCTCGAAGAAGTTTCTCTCGATTAGGTGTTCCAATAGATTCTCCCTTTTAACAATGTCCTGTTAATTATGAACAATACATCATATCTTTTATGCCGCCTTCTAAGTTCATGCTACCGGATAATATGTTATCCTCTAACTATCCTTTCATTGATCCTTCCATTAATTCTAACCTACCGATGTCAACCGAAGACGGGAACTTATTTCTAGGAAATGACATTCAAATTCATGAACTTGAATTTCATGGTGACAACAATGGAATCTTTTGCACTGACCATTTACCACATTCTTTCAACTCTAACGATCTTCATGTACTTCTAGAAACGGTCATATGACATTTTTAAGGCATGTAGTCTTAGTGATTTTTAGTTTCTAACTATGTGGTTTTGTTTGTACCTTTCTTGCGAAATTGTGTTCTCGTTTCTTGAAATGGAAGGCATTTAGCAATGAAAGTCAGCATCTTGCAATTGGAGGCGGGATTTCCACGATTCCATTGTCGTCGGATATCACAAGCTTGGAGTCAGAATCCTTGAGAGTTACCACCACCAAACTCACAAGCGAAGAAAGGAAAGAGAAGATCAACAAATACATGAAGAAACGAAATGAAAGGAACTTCAACAAAAAAATTAAAGGTTTAATGACTTGTGCTTATTCAAGTTAGGAGGAGTCTTAAATGAGTAGTGTTTGCGGGTAAAATGAATCAAAACATGACATGAACACGAAAATCATGTCGGACACATGAGCATGAAAATCATGTCAGTCACATGAATACAAAAAATCATGTGAGACGCATGGCACGAAATTCATGTCGGAAAGATGAAACTGAACACGACAATCATATTCATTGACAAAAACATGACCCTTTTGATGCACTTTTTTTTTCTGGATATTACTACTATAGAATTACAAATTTACAATAAAGAATACATATGCATATATAACAAATATGTTTAAACTACACAATTTAATTTTAAATTTTGTAATAAAATATCCAATCAGTTTAGGGTAAGATATAAAGCATAATTTATAAAAAAGGGGTCAACCCACAATGTTAGACTGAAAACTATTTTGTGGGGTGAACCCAAAACTTGACCAAACCAATTTAGACTAAACTCAAGCCCGTAAATTCCATGTCGTATCATATATCCACACTCGTGATTTATATGTGAGTTAAATAAAGCGTTTCAAAGTTACTTATTTTGTTCTATCTATTATGATGATTTGGGAACTCGATGTGTAGTACGCATGCCGAAAAACGTTAGCAGATAACCGGCCAGGGGTAAGAGGAAGATTTGCAAAGCACGACGAGTTTGGGGAGAACAACATAACCAACAGCAATCAAGAAGAAGACACAGATGAAGACGAACAAAATGTCCATGTAATGTACATCGATTACTATACGATGATTAACAAATGTTGGTTTGCTAATAATAAACTTTTTTTTTTTGGTGAATGAACAGGAAGTGGTGAAGGAAGAAGAGAATTTTGAATCATCAGACATCTTGGCACATATAAGTGGAGTAAATTCATTCAAATGCAATTACCCGATTCAGTCATGGATTTGATAGATACCATGAAATATGTTGATTAACCATGTCAATGATACGGGATGTATACATATAGTTCCCAAATAGAGAATTATAAGGAGTGCATAAGCATATGTATTTGTTGCTCAACGAATATGATAGTGTGCGATTACACAATCATCTTATGTATCACAGATAAAACGATGTATTCATGTGTTACATATTTTTTTCCGGTTGTTTTAATGTCGCTCCTTGTGTTGCATATGCTCTAAGTGAGTTCGACATCTATTTTTGTCTTTCATAAGAATATAATGTTCTTATCTCCGTGATTGAAATTGGGTCCTAGTAATCCCACACCCTAAAATCTTAATTTCACACTATGTATACGGGTCGTATAACGTTATACGGCTCGTATAGAATAATTTAGCATGACAAATATTTGGCCGTATAATGTTATATGGCTCGTATAATGTTATACGGCGCGTATACATTGAGAAAATATTAGGCCATATAACATTATATGGGTCGTATAACATTATATGAGGTTTGGGTCGTATAACATTATATGGGTCGTATAAAATTCTATACGGGTCGTATAATGCATACGGCCTTTACATGGACAAAAAAACGTTCCCTAACACTTTTTTGTGCAACGATCAGTTATACGGCCCGTATAACTCTATACGGGCCGTATACATGTAGAGGTGTGCAAATACAATTTTAGGGGTGTGAAAATAATTAAAACCTTAAAATTTTCTAGTCGTTATTTTATCTCTAACAATCACGTGAAGCAACTGCCTCTATTGTTTCCAACATGGATTGTGATTACTTCCAACATAGTCGTTAAAATACAATACAGATAAGAGTTATTTTCATCTCTATAAAATAAAGAGTTAAATGTCATTTTAGGGGCTGTTTGGCTAAGCTTATTTTAGTGACTTATTTACTTATTGACTTTTTGAAAAGTTAAAAGGTGTTTGGGTTAACTTATTATGTGAGAGGAATAAGTAAATAAGTCATTCCATTATGACTTATTTGCTTTTCAAATAAGCAAATAAGTTATAAGTAGCCCAAAATAAGCTTAGCCAAACAGCCCCTTAGTCTATGTTGTTTGGGTCATTTTATCAGTTTAGTCTAAAGGTTTAATTTTTCGTCTGTGTGTCCAAAAAGGTTTAGTCTATGTGGTTTGAGTCATTTTACCAGTTTAGTCTAAAGGTTTCATTTTTCGTCTGTGGGTCCAAAAAGATTTCACCATTTGCCATTTTAGTCAAGTGGGTTAACTTCATTCATTTTTTATGTTAATGAGAAGGGCAATTCGATCATTTTACATGGCCGAATTGCCCTTGTAGTTAACAGAATTACATATAAAATGACCGAATTGTCCTTCTCGTTGACATAAAAATGGATTAAGTTAACTCAGTGGAGTAAAATGGCAACGGTGAAACCTTTTTGAACACACAGGCGAAAATGAAACCTTTAAACTAAACTGGCAAAATAGCCCGAACCACATAAACTATAATGGCATTTAACTCTAAAATAAATTTGACAGGTACAAATTGAATGATAGCAAGCTCACCTTTTAAAAAAAATTCTCACTAGACATCCGCTAAAAAAACTTACGGAAGTTTTTTTCAGAATTTCAAACTGATGTTTTAGGGCTTTTGATCAGAACGATGATACGAGTCAGTTGATGTAAAGCTTATATTGAAACAGTGCTCCAAACGGCTTGATTTTTGTTAATTGGAAATTTTAAACACCCGAATTGAAGCATTATTTCATTTTTTGGAGGCACCGTTTCAAGGTAACAGATCAAAAGCCCTAAAACATCATTTTGAAATTCGCGTTAAGTTTTTCTGACAGAGGCCTAGTTAGAATTTTTTTTAAAGGTAGGATTTCCGGTGGGGATTTTTGAAGGTAAAATTATTATTAGTGTAAATTTTTTTTCTAACGGAGGCCTAGTTAGAATTTTTTTTTTTTTTTTGTTGAAGTAGTAAACAGTTTCAAATATATAAGAATGTCATGTTTGGTCATTTTACATAAATAAGTTAGGGTAAATTACACTTTTCGTCGTTTATGTTTGTATCGGATTGCAGTAGATACCTTTTAACTTCAATAATTACAGTCACAGTTATTTATTTGGAAAACTCATTACATCTTACGTCCTTTGGCTCTAACTTGGTTAAAATTTTCAGTTAACTTTGATCACATAAGGGTAATATAGTCTTTTTACCAATTTTTTACAATTATAATAAATAAAACACAAATACTTTTTAAATAAAACCCCAAATTATCATCTTTAGTGCATCTTCTTGATACACCATGAACACACACGAGTATGTGAGAGAGAGAAAGTCTTGAATAATCCCTCTTCAAACATCAGTTCAACCAAATCCAATCTCTCCAACCTTAACATGCTAATCGATTCCCCTCTTCAACATTAAAACACCCGATTAAAGAACTCATTTGCGTGTGTATCTTATAAAATCTGAAGGGCAAAATTTGAAGTTGGTGATTAACAACGAATTTGATACTTACTTGCATATCATACCAAAACGGATCTGGGTTCTTCAAGAACGATGATTTATGGCCAAAAAGCTAGACCCAGAAAAAAATCAAGTATTTCTTGAAGGGTATGTTAAGAAGGCACTACCAATTACCCTTTTCACCGATTGGTCCAATGACGTTGTGCATAAAACTCCTCACAATTCTCTCTATTCGTATTTGGTCTCCATTGTATATTCTTTGTTTTCTGCTATGAAGAAGAAATAATCCACCATACCATTAGGTTTTGTTCATGTAATAATTCGGCTTATTTGTTAAATAATTTATGTTATTGGCAGGATCCGTTTTGTTTGACTCAGGATAGGGGTGGGGGTTGGTTAGAGAGAGAGAGAGGTGGTGGTGTGTAAGTCCGATTTCTGAGGATCGATCACGAAACCAAATCACTTGTTTATATCAAACACGGTCACGAGTGCGGAATCCCCGTGACGATGCCAAACCAAACACAAAAAGATAACAACACGGAATAATCAACGATTCAAGTCTATTGACTAAAACGGATGAGAACAAGCATCAAACACATACACACAATGTTTGAATGTAACCTCTCAGTAAGGGGTATGCTCTCATGGTTTCACACAGAACCATGTGTGGTTTATATAGGCAGCCCAGCCCAAGTGTAGACGAAACACCAAATGGGTCTGACGAAATACCATGGACAACGAATGACAAGGTCTTTCGTCACCCATCACGACGAAACATAGAGTGTTGACCATGAGGGTCTTTCGTCACACAAGTGAACGACGAAAGACAGCGTCTTTCGTCGATGGCTGCATAAACAGATAGGCTGCAAACAGACAGTTTGCAGCATATCATGAATAAACACACAAACATAAAACTACCATCTAAATGCAACATGCATCGTTCATATAACATTACAGAACAATGAGACAAACTGTCGGACCCAAGTAGAGTAGGAGGATATCCGACTTGGACAACTTACGGACATTACAGACTTGATAAATAAAGACCGTTAAATTACATCGCTAAACAAGAACAAGTTACATACACCAAAATATGCATCAACAAACTCCCCCTTGTCTGTTACTTGGTCTTCGGTCTTCAATCTTCCGTCTTTAGTGTTTCTCGGACCACGAACTGCCAGCATGGATCCCACGATAGTAACAAAAGCAAGCGACGCGTTGAAATCGCAACGCTTGATGCGCGTCCTTGTCTTCGTAAAAGATATCGTGTTGATACAACCTGTTGATGTCGGCCGCGGACATGTTTACAATCCACATCGGATCTAACATCCGAAAGTTCTCTTGATCACCCTTAAACACAATAACCGCCTCGTGCGAATCTGAGTCATAGCACCATAAAGCCATGTCTTCCAAAAAGTTTTGTTTCATAGGCATTCACGGGATCTTGTCCATAACCTTCGCAGGCTGATAAACAAGCTTGTATCGCGCCGTGTTGGTCGATGGATCCAAGGTGAACTTGATTTGCTGATACTGATAGATAGGAAACCGAGGCTTGTACAACTCGTCTTTCCATCCTGTCCTTTTATTCATCTTAATCTTGCGGGCAAACAACGTAGCTCCTTCGAGGTTTGAGCGGTTAATAAGCTCAAGCTTTGTCAAAGCTGCAACGTGTAAAATGGTAAGGACAAAATGCTCAGCAGTGACCGGAAATATTGAATACCATATTCGCGCTTGATGGCCATGCAGTGGATTTCCTTCACGAACATCCAGCAAAGAATCTTTCCATGCAAGTTCCCTTTTTCGTACTGCAGGTAGTCAACTTGAACTTCCGCTGGCAAAGGCTTGGAAACTTTAGATAAGAACTTCTTTCGCCACTCTGTGAACGCATCCGAGGCATTTTCAGAAGTATCACGATTTTTCAGCTGTTCTTCGATGACGTCCACATTCTCTTTCAACCATTCTTCATTAAAAGGAGCGAACTCAGTCCCGTCTTCTCGCACATATGAGGACTTCTTATCATCGCCTTCAAAGACGATCTCTTCCAAATTTTCTTAATCAGCTGATTCCGGCTCACTCGGAATATCATCAATTTCAGCATCATCAATCTCTTTCATCTCATTCATAGCAAGTAACTGCTCATGTGAAAGATCCGCAACGAATTCTCCCTCTTCAAGAATTTCTCCAGTGATAGGATGCACAGCCTGTACAGCAAAATCAGCAGTGCTAGGGACAGAAGATGTACCAGGCAAAGAGCTTTCGACGTAAGAACTGCTTTCAAGTTGTTGTTCAAGCTGTTGTATCTCTTCAACGACTCCACTAGAGGTTCCTTGTGCAGATCCAAGCTGCGAAGGCTTGAAGACAACCAATTGAGTAGAGGTAGTTGCTGGCGGTTGCTCTGATGTGGCAGAAGGGTCAGGGTTCCCTGGATCCTCAGAATCATGATCCCTTTTCTGCAACACTTCTTGTTTCTTGCATCGGTCGCCCCACAAAATATTGTGTCACACCCCAACCAATGGCGGAAACATCGGGATGAGACGAAGTGTGAAGATTGCTAGAGACATCATAACGCTATTTGTGACGATAATTAAATAATTCCCATTTCATTTCATAACTTCAAATTGTCAACATTACATAACTCAAATAACAACAAGTTCAAAAGAAATACATGACAACATAAGCAAAATTGATACAACATATTAAACCTAAACGTCTATATGTGTATCTAGGCATCAATGCTACTTCTTTTCATATCATCGTCATCATCAACCTGTAACATGTTTAAAATACAATTCAATGCAAAAGCAATGGCGAGTATACAAGTTTGGTATGTACATAGCAAAAGATAAGTTTTGAACAATTCCTCATAGCAAGCATGTGATTCAAGATAAACGTAAAAACGTGGCATGTGTCTAACATATCAAACCAAGGAAACGCAACAGGCTCATGACATTACCACAAGTTACGGGTGGCGGGTCGTTAATCCTATAGCGCTACATATGTCACGGTTTGGCTCGTACGAAGTTAATGATAAGTTCAACACATAAGATTCACCCAAGTTTAAATATCAAGCCATCACGTATACAAGCATGTTAATAGGAATGTTCATGTGTTTAAGCAAAATGTTCATGTGTAAGTTGTTGATAAATAAACATGTTACACCCCAAAAGTGGTAAAAGTAAAAGGGGAAAATACGAGTATACTCACAAAGTTTGCATATGCTTTCCAATTATCCAATTATTGACGAGTTGATGAGGTTAAAAGATTGAATGTGTAAGGGTTAAAGTTCAAGTATGCTTAGAGTCGAGATTCGGTATTTAAAACAACATAAAAGTAAGATATGAGAATAACATGTGAAAATAATCATCTTCAACACCTAACACTTGTATGACACTTGGTAACCACAAGGGTTATGATAATGTTTTCATGAGTTGCACACCCATAAGAATCACAACAAGGTTTAGGTCTTAGATGCCGTTCTACTACTTTAACATATAAACACAAGTTCAACATCAAAGGTTCGAATGAGTGTATATATATATCTAGGTTAAGTATTACATATTATTTAGTCCAATAATTCAAGTAGGAGGTAGAAGATTAGGATCTCCATTTAGGCACCTCGTGTATCATAGATGTCATGTATGGGGTAGGAAGAACATGCTTCCATTTAGGAACCCCTTGAATGTTCACCACTTCACTTGATGTAAAGACAACCAAGGAGGGTCACGAACTAGGATTAGCACAATAACATAAACAACCTAACTATAGAGAAATCATCAAATCATGTGAGGATTGTATGTAGGACAACCCAAGTTGTTCCTTAATCACTCATTCATCAAGATCTAAGCTTGACATGATTTGTGGGTTAAATACCCTAACAAAACAGAAAGTATTTGAGGTTTAATCCTCTGGTTTCAAGTGTCTCAACCTTGTTTTTAAGCCTAACCAACCATAGAAGAGGTTGTAAGCATTGGGACATAGGTATGAGATGAGAAAACTCAAGTTTGGTTAAGTTTAACAAAGATTTCATGAAAGCACAAAAAATCAGTGGACTTTGGAGCCTTTTTTCCGGAGTTCCAGGGACTTATTTACTGTGAAAAACCCATGGAATCGAAGGTAAGGAAAATCCAAGCACATAGGAAAAAGAATGGACCAAAACGGATAAGAAATGAAGAAGTTATGCCCATTTTCGTGAAGCTTGCTGAATCTGGCCGAACATGGAAACTCAGCTACGGTTTTGGGATGTTTTTGAAGTGTTTAAGGGTTGTAAAAATGGTAGAGAGGCTGGACATAAGTTGGTATTTATAGGGAATGATTAGGGTTTCAATGGGTTGGGCTTTGGAAGTGTTTAGAAGGGGTTAACCCGTTAAACAAGCCCACAAACCCAATCATATGGGGCTGAATTTTTGTTGATTTGGGCTGCCATATTTCTTTATTTTTTTTTCTTTTAAACATTATAATGAGTAATTTTGTTAATTAAGTTGTGTAATTATATGCAACAATGTTTCCCCTAACTTGTAACAAGGTATAATATGAAATAAAACATGATTTAACTAGGTAAAAAGTGTGATGTATAAGTATGTAATATGTTTGTAAGTGACAAGTATATGTCACATATTAGATGATTAATCGTTGTGTAAATACGCATATTATTGGGGGGGTTTTTAAGTGTCAACAATTTAAGGACAAGCATGGACATGTATCACAAATAAGTACCGTATGCGTATGAATTACGAATAAGGATTCGATGTACAATGAATTCGATCGTATGAGGATGTATGAATATGTAGAATGTGAAAAGAAATACGAATTTTATTTATGATCCAAGTATTAGATTTTACAACAATTACTACGAAAAGTCGATTACAAGAATACAAGATTTCCAAAAATAGAAATACGAACGAATCTTTCTATAAATGGAAAGTACAAAAGAGCCGGGCGTTACATATTGACCCGCTTTCTAACAAACTCAAAGCCTTCAGTTATTCGCTTGACTCCATCAACTATCGTGGTGTTTCGAGAATTGTACCACTCCTTCATATAGTCATGCTTTTCTTTGAGAGCCTCGGCCAACCTCTGAAGCTCGGAGCTTCTTTCTTTCACGCGGTTCATTTCAATACCGTGAGTATTATCCGCCGCTCGCATCTGTTGCAACTGTCGTTCTCTCTCTTCATCTGTAGCTTTCAAGCGAGCATTTTCAGCTTTCAGTTGCTCTATTTCTGCTTGTTGGCGAGTGATCTCTGCTTATTGTCGCCTAACAGTGGAATTCAACGTGTTAATTTCCAATTGTTGCTTGAAAATGTCGGCTCTTGTAACGTTTATCACTTCCGTTTGTCTATTGATTTGACCTGCAACAACTTGCGGTTGAGAGAATAGGAAGTCTACCTTTTCATCCTGCTGCATCTGAGAGAATATACTTTGTCTGCGCTCTGCGATCGGCTGCGAAGTAGTTGCACGAATGGTCGATGCAATATAGCGAACTGGAGCTTGAGGAGTCACTGTAGGAGTTTCAGGAGTTGAAGTCACTACATGAGTTGGTTCTGAAGATCTTGGAGGAGACGACACCATTGCAGAAGCTTCAGTGGCCGTGAATCCAAGGTTTGGATCCATTTCCGCTTCTTGAGAAGGCTATTGTGGAACGGATTGTTGCGTAGATGAAGTACCAATGTACTTTCTTGCTTTCTTCTTTCGACGGACAACCATTTGCTTTTTCTTCAAACGTCCAGCTTCAGTATCCGAAGGAACGTATTCAGCGTCATCCTCTTGTCTAATCCTCCTGGTCTGCCTTACAGCACGTTCATCCAAATAGAACTCGTACCCAGGCTCAGGAACATTGTCATCCGATTCAGTATCCTCCTCATCATCACCGGCTGAACCTGTAACGATTCGCATTTTCATACTTTCTTATTTTAGCAAGTCGTGTTGTACTTTCCACTTTTAGACACTTGTACTCTCGTCGTATTCTAATTTCATTTCAATTTGTAATCTGAGACTGGTGATCATAATGAAAACGAAGTTATTTTTAATCATGTTCATGTTAGACTTGTGTGCAGTTATAATCAAATTCACGTTTGAACGATATATTCTGGATTCTTTATCGACACTTGATACTTGTTAGACTAATTAAAATTCTTAAACTAATGAAATTAGGATCCTAGTACTTGAACCTCGAAAGCCTTGCGAATTAAATCGTTAATCCGTTATAAACATGGTTATTTATTCTTTATATTTAAAAAAAAATAATAATAATAACCTAGTTAGCCTCGTTAAGGTTTTAAAGTTAGTTTAAGCTAACCTAGTTAGTAACCAAGTTAGTGTCAGTTAATATAAGCATGTAAGTTAAGGGGGTTATAATGTAACTTTATTTAACAAATTTGAAATAAAAAAAATAAGGAAGGAACCAGGAATCGAACCCGGGTTCCCACCCTCAAAATAAGCCAATCAAACCGCTGAGCCAAAGTCTTGTTATCGAACTAACTTCCTAACCTTTGAGATTGATGTCAGCGAAAATTTCGTGGATTCTTTCAAAGTTGCCGCTAAAACAGTAAGTTGACAACCCATCTTCTTTCCTTTTCTTTGCTTGATCGCTGATTAATCGGGAGCCATATTACGCGCGGTTCCATCTTTCCCTCCCTTCCTGATTCGTCGAGATTTGTTATTGATGAAGTTACCATGATATACAATATCATTTCCATACTCACGAGTCAATCGAATGCTATAAATACCGACACCCAGGGGCGGACATACCCTATATCAAGGGGTAGCCCGCGTTGCCCCTTGGCTCGGCCGCGATAGTGTAAAAAAATTTTTTTTTTGCGTTTTTCGGTTTTCGTTGCCCCTTAATAAATTTTATGCTACCCCTTTTGTAAGCCCAAAAATTTTTATTCTTCCTAACTAATTACCCAATATTTATTAAGCCCAATTATCATAGCCCATGTCCCAAGCCCTTACCCAATAATCTAATATTTCAAAAAAGCCCAAAAAGAAAAGAAAGAAGAACAAGCGTAGCAGGAGCAGGGACCGAAGAACAAAAAAGAAGCAGCGCAGGAGCCAGGAGCCACTCCAGTCCATCATCCGATCATCGTCCATTCGTCCGTGGTCCGCCCTTTGCCACCGCTGTTCCATCATCGTCCGCCACTGCCAGTCCATCCTCAGGTAAGTGTTTTTCCAAATTCCAATCGGGTTTATGAGAAATTGATTTAGGGTTTGTGTGAAATTGATTTAGGGCTTATTGTTTAATTTTATAGTTATGACTGTTATGTGCAATTATTAATTTGTTATAGCTTTTAGGGTTTATCAGTTTATGTGAAATTGATTTAGGGCTTATTCTTTAATTTTATTTGTCTTATAAAATTAGGGAATTTGGAAGTTGAAAGATGAAAAAACAAATTCTCATTAGTATTCTTTCTAAACGAAAATTCCAAGAAAATGATGATTCGGGTGCAACTCCTAGTTCAAATATTATTGACGATAAGCAAGAAAATGAAGATATTGGTCCAAGTTCAAAGAATGATATTGATATGCAAGAAAATGAAGATATTGAACCAACTCCAACTCCAAGTCCAATTATTACTTTGGCTTCAAGTCCTTCAACACGAAACAAAATCGATTTGAATGATCTTTCTTCGGATCCCTCCGATAGACCGCCTATTACTAGTTATCATCCAAATCAAATAGACGACATAAGAAGAGCGTATCTTGTTAAAAAGGCTTTTCAACCACGGGGTCATGACTTTAAATGGACAAACTATTCTAGTGGCAGAAGATGTTTTAGTGTTAAATGGTTTGATAAATATCATTGGTTGGAGTATAGCACTAAACAACCGTTGAAAGATGTTTTTCTAAAATGAAGCTTATCAAGACGGATTTACGCAATCGGATGGGTGATGAGTATTTGAACAACGCTCTAATTTGTGCGGTCGAAAAAGAAAGTTTTTGTAAAGTAAAAGAAGAGGATGTCATGGCCCGGTTTCAAGCTTTCAAAAACCGAAGAGGAGAACTCATTTAGGTACATGTTTAAATTTATTTATTACCGCGCTACTATCGTTGTTTCGTTTACATTGTATGAAGTACGTTAAAAAAAAAAATTGAAACGTTGCCCCTTAAGTATTTTTCTAGATCCGCCACTGCCGACACCCTACATGTCTCGACCCCACTCACCCATTTGCATACCTCTCTCTCACCTCTCTGCTTCGTTAACGAGTCGTCGGAAGAACCAAGCATCGCCGGAGTTACACCGGAGAAACCGAGTCCGCCGGAACGTCTCGAGTTCGTCACTTCGTTTCGGTATACCTTTTCATCTCCTTTTATGTCATTTTGTAATCTGTTCAATCAATTCGTAATCAAGTAATATGTTTTGATGTTATGCTTTCAATCCTTGTTTTCATCTGAGTTCTTTTTAGTGAAGAAGATAACGTACAACGAATGTTTAAAAATAATAAAAACCCTTATCATACACAAAAGTTTAGATAGATCAGTTGGTTTCCTTGTTGTTGCTGGGTTGCTAGGGTCGCAAGTTCGATTCCCGTCCCTATTTAATCGCTGCAATCTTTTTGTTGTTTTATAAAGGCCAATTGGATTTTAACACCTTTAACTTTGAAGAGTTGGCCGATAACACCCGCAACTAACACTTTGATCTGTGACACCCCAAACTTTTAATTTCGTTTGTCATTTCACCACTCAGTTAAAAAATCAGTAACTGAGTTAGTTTTCAATCCTAGGTGGCATCCTGCGTGTCTTGTTTTTGATGAGGTGTCAAATTCAATATATAACAATATGTTTCAATCCTACGTGGCATCCTACGTGTCTTGTTTTTGATGAGGTGTCAAATTCAATATATAACAATATGTGTATGTATATGTACAGGCAATAAATCATCCCCAAATTCAATATATAAAATCAAACATCATCTTTAAATGAATTTTATCACCGGCGATTATCACACAAAATCAAATCATCATCATCATCTTCCTCGGTTCTTCATCAGAGGCCCAGATTCGAACATCATCATCATCAAAACCTGAATTAAGAAAAGGCCCCTTATCAATACACAAAATCAAATCATCATCATCTTCCTCTGTTCTTCATCTTCATCACCGGTGATGCCAGATTCGAACGATATCTCTGACGACCTTCAACGCCTCAGCCTCAACTCCTCCTCCACCGCCGGTTCTTGTTGCTCATGGCGGAAGAGACATTGAACACCACGGCGGAGTCTACGGCGGTGACGGCGGAAGTTACCGTGGCTCCATCAATCGCTGCTCCTATAAATCACAAAAAACCCCAAAATCAATCATCAATTTCACTCTAAGAAACCCCTAGCTATTCATCATCTTCATCGGTTCACCAACAACCACCTCCCGCCACCACCCTCCAAACCCACAACCACCGATTTACAGCCTCACAAATAAAACCTAAATTAACCTCCGATTCAAGCCTTCAAACAGATCTGCAAATCGGAAAAAAAAAACCCACTGCTCGTTTCCGTTTCGAAGAACCCAAAACCGAATATAATGGTGGTCGGAGATAATGGTTTTAGGGTTTCATGTTTTGTTTCTGTTTCTATAATGACGGAAGGTGGCGGAAGGTGGGGCAGTGGTTAGTGGGTCTATTTCGATGGCGGAAGGTGGGGCAGTGGTGGGCGGTGGTAGTTGGTGGAGTGGTTTTTGATGGTTGACGGTGGTGGTGTAGAGGGGTATAGAGAGATGTAGAGAAAGGGGCGGTGGTGGTTGGTGGTTGGTGGAGACAATGGTGGTTCTTGATGGTTGAAGGTGTCGGTTCTTGGTGGTGGTGGAGAGGGGTTTAGAGAGAGATGTAGAAAGTTGTGGTGGTTGCCTGATTTGGTGTGTGAGTTGAAGTCGTTGATGAATTTGAGTGTGAGTTATAATTTCTTTTCTGGGTTTAATCAAGAATGTGCCAAGTTGTATGGTCGGAATGTGGTTTTTTAACTGAGTAACTGAACATAGTAAAAAATAGTCCACGTAGGATGCCAGCTAGGATGGAAGACTAACTCAGTTACTCATTTTTTAACTGAGTGGTGAAATGACAAACAAAATTAAAAGTTTGGGGTGTCACAGATCAAAGTGTTAGTTGCGGGTGTTATCGGCCAACTCTTCAAAGTTAAAGGTGTTAAAATCCAATTGCCCTTTTATAAAACCAGCACATGAAACAACCCAGTATCAATATAAGTTAAATACAATCGCATCTCTTTCACCAAACACTGAGTAGTCCAGTGGTCACTACATTTTCCGAAGAAGTCGGGGGTCCTCGGTTCGATCCGGGCAGAACCAGTTTTTTTTGGGTATTTTATTGTTTTAATTCTTTTTCTATAAAACATTGATAAATTAACGGTTCACATCTATTTCTTTCCTTTATTTATAAAACCTTAAACATTTATTAATAACCTGAATAATTAACAATTTTATTTCAATCTTTTTCTTTTTAAAATTCCTTATAATCCATATCGATAACAACAAATAATTTTCTATATTTCCTTTTCTTTCTCTTTAATAATAAACGCTAAAATTAATTAAATTACCAAACTATCTTAATTTTATGAGTTAAATTCTAAATATACGGAATATTGTCTAACTTAAATATTAGGATTATTGATCAATAAATAATAACGAGTTCGTCACTTCGTTTCGGATAATCGCCTTGCTCGTTCTCTTGGATATCCTCAATCTTACTCGTGTGTTATTTCAAGAAATCTCCATACGCAACCACAGTGAGTATACTTGATCCCATTTTTATTTTATCACTTTTGGGTGCAACATGTATTCTATACAAAAACACGCAACGCTTGTATGCCATGTAAACTTTTCGTGTCTATATGCTCATTAACCTTGTTAAACTTGTTAATCTTCTGAGACTTGGTAAACTTGTGAGACTTGTTAGACTTCTTATACTCATTAAACTCCTATGCTATAGGAGTACGCACCGCCCTTGAGTGAGTCTTGGGGTGTTTGCGTTGGAAACTTGGGTTTGACATATAGTGACACTGTTTCAGCATATTAGTAACTTGTATTATGTTGTTCATGTTGGATATGAGTACTTAAACTTTTTATTCTACTTTATGCTATGTATCAAACTTGTATACTCGCCAACATTTTTGTTGATGTTATTTTAATACATGCTGCAGGTTGATAGACAAGACGATGAAGAAGCAAGTTAGGGTGGACTAGAAACTTACCTAGAAAATAAACTATGTTTGAAATTTGAAATATTGTTTTGATCATGTTTGAACAATGTATGACATTTTAGCATTTATGAAATTGAATTTAAATTATATTGTCACAATAGTGTTATGATGCTTTTGAGCGATTTGTTCGTCTCATCCCGATGTTTCCGCCATAGGTTGGGGTGTGTCAGAACCAATATTAGCTGTACCAGCAGTCGATGAACCAGCACCAGATACACCAACAGCACCTGCATCACCACCTTCATCATCATCACTGTCGGAAGAACCAGAATCTTTTCGACCAAACTTTTCTTGCATCTTTTTCTTTAACTCCGGCTCCTCATCATCAGATTGACTGTCATTGTGATGCCATTTGTCATCTTCTGGAGCGATGTAGTCGGTTTTATCAAGAGCACCGACAACTTCCTAGGCGGCTCGCTTTCTTTGTATCTCTTTATTGCAAGGCCCCTGAATATCTTCAGTGAATGTTCGATCATAGAATCTATCTTCAAGATGTCATCATCGGCTTTTGGAAGATTGGGATGTTGGACATTCATGATCATTTGTAGAAACCGAAGATACATCCAGAATTTATTCCCAGTCAAAGATGTACTTTGAAATGCTAAACGGTTTGTTCAGCACTAATGCCACCATGAGTCCCACGAGATCGTTGCCTGCCATGTCATAGCCAGCTCGCCTGTTGCTAAGACATTGAATAAGTACGTGTAATAAAAACTTGTACCGCATTGGCAGATCTCCCTTGTTGATTTAACTGCTGAAGATATCACCAGTACACTTCATCCTTAGCAGACAACCACGTGTGCACATTATTGGAATAGAGTACGGTGCATTAGGATCATCTTGCAGTTCTAGAATGGTGTTCATGATTTCCGGTGAGACATTCACATTCACTTCATTCACTTGCCCTTGTATAATTTCAGTTCCATCAACTTCGACAATGCTCGCTGAATTCCAGAATGCTTTGATGAGCGATTTGTAAACTGGAGTTGAAAAGGTGACAACTTTGTTTATCCGCGACTCCCTTATCCACTGCGTGATCTCTTTCAATTCAGTGATTTTCCCTTCCGGATCAAGATAGGCAATCATATTGTGACGCTTTTCGGACATCACAAGTTCTTCCGGTTTATCGGTTATCTTGGTCGCGGCCTTACGTTTCTTCTCTTTTGGTGCCATCTATATTTGTAAACATCCACAATAAGTCACAAAGTCATAAAATGTGCATTAGACATATGTCTATGCAAGTTCAAGTATGAAGTGGACACTTAACATGCAAATATACATATTCTGTTAAAGGGCACCCAAACAGAAAATATTCTAAGTGTTGGGCGACGAAACACCATCACTTGCGATGAAAAACATGTTATCACGACGAAAAACCCTTGGTCAAATAAAGTAAATATTGACCTTTGACCACCGGTGTTTCGTCGTAGTCACTTCGAAGAAAAATGTGTTTCGTCGTCTGAGGGGTTTCGTCGTCGGTTAGGGTTTCGTCGAATTTGGGGGTTTTCAAACCAAAAGGTTTTTTCGCCGACTGTTGTTTAATCGACGGTTGATTCAGGAAAAATCAAACATTTTGACACTTTGTTTAACCAAAACATCAATAAAACAACCTAGAATGTAAAACCGACACCGTATTGACCGAAAAGTACCCAAACCGGTGTAAACATCAAACAATAACCATCCCCTGTTTTTGTTATCTGAAACCCAACCCAACTCAATGTATAAATCATCATTCAAATCCTAGTTCTATCAGTTTTGATCAAGCATAAAAACAATGAACAAGGATTTATACGCAGAAATCAAACAATACGGGGTGTCCGAGGGTTTTTCGAACAGTCGAGCAAAATCACAGAGTTTCTAAAGGTTCGAAACATTTAAACGATCATTGTGTATACCTTGATTTACTTGAAAATTTTAGAGAAAATGAAAGGGTTTTGAGAGTCGGTGAAAGGGTATGGGAGGTTTGAGTGTTGGAGAAGCTAAACAGAGAGGTTTGGTTTGAAAAAGTGAGGTCTCTGTCTACTGGGACCCTTATATACTCATACTCCCGACGAAACTCAGGCCTCGACGAAACACAAGATAGGCACGACGAAACACGTGATTGGGCTTGAACAGTAAGCCCATGACGAAAGTTAATAAGGCCCAGTTGTTTTTCGTCGTGAGCTCGATGAAAGATATGTATTTCATCGTGAACAATTTGAATTAGACCAAGACTTGACCAAAGTTGACCAAGAATGGTTTTTCGTCAACATTTTAGGTCTTTCGTCGACCTATGGGATTTTTGTGAACATTTTTTCTCAAAATTACCAAGTCTTTTGAAATTGCACACTTTTGAACAGATTTTGTTGATTTTCATTGTGATAAAGTTTACCAAATGCAAAGGACATTTTAGGAAGTAGGTTTCAGGCTTTCGGCAGAAAACACCAAGTTTCAACTTCGGCTAATTAAAAATGAACTTTACAAATTACACTAGACTATAATTTATAGTGCGGTAAACTAATGAAAAACTTTAAAAAGCAGTAAAAGACTATACAATAGCAAACTTTTTGCGAGTTTCAAGGAAAAAGAATCATACCAGCTTACGGTCTTTGTCAACATGATTTTTGTTTCAGTTTAAAGCTTCGGATAAGTATACTACCACGATTATCGGTATTGTTGTCCACATAAACTCAAACTGATCAGATGTAATCATAATTAGGAGATATGATTTACGGTAAGGGTTATACTTACAAGTCGATGTTCATCCACTCACGACACATTCCCGTATCAAGGTATGCACGAGAGTTCATCTTACCGGTGAGTATACCGTTTATCATCTGTTTGACCGTATAAAAGAATGTGAGATACTCACTTATTTTTTATTGAAAACAAGCCTTATGTCATAGAATCACTTATTGATGAGGAACTTGATTTTCATATGCATGAGGGCACAGGAGCAAGTCCGTGAACAGGTCAGTACAACGTACAGCAAAGAGACGAACTTGACTCCCGGATAAATGTGATATTTTATCACTTATTTTGTTTGGACATGTGATTGTTGATCACTTATTGAGGTCGAATGCAACATGTACACGTATGTATAGTATCATGGAAGATCTAGACTTCGTCTCCGTTATTGTTCGGTAAAAGATACAACCATGATACCCAGATGATAAGACAGCATCAAGACCGTATATCTCAGAACCTCGGCAATCAATCAAACGAAATTTCGGTACCAAGACCATATGCCAATGAATGGTTTCCACCTGACTTGAAGTCTGATAGGTTTGTATCATCCTGCATATTTTAATCTGATTGTGACCCTGCCGATACATCGTTAGTAGAGATACTTATCATTTCTCAATTTTTTTGTTTTACATTTTGAACATGTTGACCGACCACACCAGTGAATATCATCATTTTCCTTTATCCAAGAAACTCGTTTTTGGTTTTCTAATTTTTTTTGAATTTTTGAATTTCTATTTTTTTGAGTTTTTTAATTTTTCAAACGTAAAGACAGAAAGTAAAGACAACTTTTTGGATTTTTTACTTTTTCAAATGTTTTTGTATTTTCTTGAATTTACTCCCCCTAAAATGCTAAAAGGTTACGAAAACGAAAATCTTTTTGAATTTTTAGAGTTTTTAAAGAAAATATTTACAAAAACGATTAGCCAAAGAAGTTTTACTCGGGTATCACCTTAATACCATTGACCAAAAGAAGATAATCAACACGTGATTTATCAAAAGCTTTAGTGAACAGGTCGGCACGTTGGTGATCGGTGTGAACTTTAACAACATCGATGAGTCTTTTGTAAAAACAATCACGTATGAAGTGATATTTAATTTCGATATATTTGATATTGGAATGCTGCACAGAATTTCTAATGATCTGTAAGGCAGCATTGTTATCAACAAAAATAGGAGTAGATAGGAATTCAAAACCGTAGTCACGCATTTGTTGTTGGATCCACAAGACTTGGGAGCAACAACTAGAGGCAGCAATGTATTCTGCTTCACAAGTTGATGTAGCAACACAGGTTTGCTTCTTGCATTGCCACGTGACCAGACGATTTCCTAAGAATTGACATCCAGCTGTTGTTGATTTGCCGTCGATTTTGCAACCACCAAAATCAGAATCACTGTATGCAATCAGGTCGAAGCTATCATCCCTAGGGTACCCGAGACCGGTGTCCAGGCAACCCTTCAAATAGCGGAAAATCCTTTTAACAGCTCCCAGATGTGAGGCCTTCGGGCTGGCTTGTATCTTGCAAGCAGGCACGTCGGATACATGATGTCGGGCCTCGAGGCTGTGAGATACATTAGAGATCCGATCATAGCGTGATAGTATGAAGAGTTAATGCTTTCACCCTTCAGATCCGGAGTAATCCCGTGATTCTGTAGAAGTGGGGTACCAATGGGCGCTGCATCAGACATCTGGAATCGGCTCATGATGTCACCAACATATTTAGTCTGATGGATGAATATCCAAGACTCGGTTTGTTGAACTTGTAGGCCCAAGAAGAAATTCATTTCCCCCATTGCGTTCATCTCAAATTTTTCTTGCATCACACGCTCGAATTGCCTGCACAAAGAATCATTAGTTGAACCAAATATTATATCATCAACGTATACCTGCACCAACAGAAGATCTCCATCTTGTTCTTTGATAAAGAGAGTGAAATCAATAAGACCTCGTCGAAAACCATTCTCTAGCAGATAGTTGGATAAGGGTGCATACCAAGCCCTAGGTGCTTGATGTAAACCATAAAGAGCTTTGTTGAGCAACCAAACCTGATCAGGGTGAATAGGATCTTCAAAACCCGAAGGTTGTTCGACGTGCACCTCTTCTTGAACCACACCGTGTAAGAAAGCACTTTTGACGTCCATCTGGTAGACTTTGAATCCTTTATATGAAGCATAAGCTAGAAAGATCCGAATAGCTTCCAGACGTGCAACAGGTGCATAAACTTTATTGTAGTCAATGCCTTCGATCTGACGAAATCCTTGAACAACCAATCTCGCCTTGTTTCGAATGACTACTCCACAATCGTCCTTTTTGCATTTGAAAACCCAACGTGTGCCAATTTCCTTGTAATTTTCAGGCCTTTCAACAAGCTTCCAGACATCCAGCTTTTGAAATTGTTGCAGTTCATCCTACATGACTTCCACCCAAGAATTATCCTTAAGAGTATCTTTCCAAGACTTTGGTTCTTCTTGTGAAACGTAACACGCGAAGGACCAAACATTTTGAAGACCAGATTCTCTGATGGCTGAATACAAACCAGCATTCTGGTTGTTTCTCAGCTGATTACGCGTCTGCACACCGCTTTGGACATCTCCAATAATATTCTGCTACGGATGAGTATCATGAATTCTCGTTTCAGGAAAATCAGGAACACGAGTATTAATACCCAAATTGTTAAGATTAAGATCAATAACCAACTCCACACCGGGCATAGGCATAGAAGTGGATGCATTCCCTTCAGCAGTATCTACATTCTGCACATGAGGAGTTTCTACAGAAGCACATTGAACAGGAGCAACCGGAGCTGAAGTGCCTTCATTCACATCATGGTATTCATCATCTTCCGATGACTCATTATAATCAGCAGCATCTTCAAATAACTCGTTTTGAACCGTGTTGTTAACCGAATTAGAAGCTTGGGGGTTAAGAATAATTGGTCTCACCAATGGCGAGTCAGCCGCGTTGTCACTTTCAAATAGCATTTGAGCAGTTGCAGATGCTTCGTCAAAGGTTGGCAGATTAAAGGAGTTGAATAGCCCATCATAATCGAATATCCAAGGATCACCCGGAGCTCTAACAGAACTTGTATACCTATGAACCCTTACTTCACTCCATAACTCAATCTTTTTGGTTGCCAAATTCCATACACGAAAATTCGGAGTATGTAACACCCCGAAAATACAAATTTTTATATTTAAAAATTTAATGTTAGTAATAAACAAAATAAACTAACTAGGAATAAGTAACCTAGTTAGTTAGTTGTCTTGTAGTAATAAAGAAAATTGGTTAATATAACACTCTATGTGACTTGGAATAAAGTAGAGGGGTCAATTGTAGCAAACTTGAAACAAGTTTGTTTTAATTAAAACACTAGACACCAAAACACACACTTTAAGTGTGTGTTCTGGTCGAACTCTCCAGAGAAGCCAGGGGCTCCCCACATCAAAACCTAACTAGCTCAAAAATTGACAAATTGAAGGGCCAAATCAGTCCCAAATCGATATCCAAGCATAAATTAGTGATCACCTAAGTGTAGTGATCATAAGGTATGTCAAAATTTACAATTTGGTTTCATCTCAAATTCTTGATGATTTGTGAAAATCGAAATCTGGGCTTGATTATTTGATGTTTAGATGAGATTAGCAATAAAAAACATGTCTAGGAGTAAACCCTAGTCAATAACATGTCGAATTAGTGTTTAATTTATGAAATTCATGATAATCCATTGATAAGTTAAATGGGTTTTGTAAAAATAAGATGAACACAAGAATCACAACTATCAAAAGTGGTGTTACTTGATTTCTATGAAATGATTCTGAGATTAGTATGCATGCTTGACATAATGGAATTGAATTGTGTGTTTATATTGGGCAAAATTAACTATGAAATGATTCTGAGATTAGTATGCTTGCTTGACATAATGGAATTGAATTGTGTGTTTATATTGGGCAAAATTAACAAGTTATGAACTTGATTTTAAATATGTAAAATTATGCCCGTTAGGTGTTCGTTAAAATGCCTAAATGAAAGATAATTGTTGAAAATCAGACAAAAACGCATGTTTGATGGATATGGCAAATTATGCGTTAAGACTTATAAAAAGGGTTCTAAACGGTTTGTGGATTGAACTCTTTAGGCAAGGAAACCAGGTCTTCAAGCGGACAAGCCGGAGCGGATACACGCTTGAAGGGAACGCTTTAAAGGTACGCGACTTGTCGTCTCTTTACATTTATGTAGACATGCGTAGTCGTAAATATGTTTAATGTTGATATAGCGAAAATGGTTGCGTTTGGTAAGTCAATGAAGTGATGGAATTCACTCGATAACCAAACGGGTCAAAACGAATGGTTAAAGTATGTTTGGAATGTCAATGAAGTGATGTGACTCACTCGACAACCAAACGGGTCAAAATAGATAGCTAGATATGTGTAACGTTGATATAATGAAAATAGTCGTGTTTAGTATCACATTGAAGTGATGGAATTCACTCGACAAACCAAACGTGTCAAAATAAATGTTTGGTTAGGTATGTTTATTGATAATGTTGTTTAAATTAGTCATGTTTAGAATCTACATTAAGTGATGAAATCTCACTAGATAAAGAACGAGTTAAAATAATGGTCGAAATGGTAGTGTTTGAAGTGACTTGAACGTCACTCGTTAAATTTGAGTTCTAAGAAAGTAAACCATGGAATGGAGATGATACACTAAGATGGACAAGCCCGGGAATGGGTAATTAAGGCTGGAAAATCAATGAAGTTGAATTATGCAGGTATGTAACCTTGTTCCGTCACATTATGTTAATTAGAATTATGGTCGTTTGAAATTGTGTTTTTAAGACAAGATATTCGTTAATAAAAGTGACGAAGATCACCATTAGATAAACGAGTCAAAAGCTTGATTAGAAAATGTTTGGTAGTCATTGGAAATGGAGGATTCCATAAATGAGCCAAACGGGTCGATTAATTGTTTAGTAGATAGTAAGAATGTGTTTTGAATAAGTTATGGCGATGGTGGATCACAAAAGTGTAAAACCATGGACTTGGTATTGATACGCTAGTGATCGTAAGCCCCAGATGATGGGTAAATAAGATTAGAATGGCAAAGAATAAGTTGACGAACAATTTGCACACATAGTTAATGGGTCGAATAATCGAAACTAGGATTTTGTGGGCCATTTGTTCATAATCCGGGTTTCGTTAAGTGAAATTTATATGGTTAGATCCGTAATTTTAATACGGACATATAGGAAAAAGAATCGGCTAAAACGGATATGTAAATAAAAAGTTATGAGGAATTAAGCGAAAAAAAAATATAAGAAGGCTGAGTTGGGCGAACCGTGGGTCACGGTCCTGAACCGTGACTCACAGTCTGGCAATTCTGTTTGGAGCTGGGCGAACCGTGGGTCACGGTCCTGAACCGTGACTCATAGTCTAGCAGTTCTGTTTAGAGCTGGGCGAACCGTAGGCCACGGTTCTGAACCGTGACTCACAGTTTGGCTGTAATTTGTTTGTTTTTCATTATTTAAGCAATAGAACTCGTTTTTACTTAATATTAAGATGTCAAAACTAATGATTAATGTGGTTTTGACCATAGGTGATGCTCGTTTGTTGTGGATGTTGATCAAGCAAGGAAATCAAGAACCGAACACAAGTTTTGAATGCTTCCGCGCTAATCTAATCTAGTTTAAAACATGTTGTTTTGTAAACTCTTTTGAATATTGAACATTTTAATCTAGTTAGTCGATATTTTTAAATACTATGATGACGTACATCTTAGTTATTAACTAAGTTTTGTTGGTCATGTATTTCGTATTTAAATAGTCTGTATTTTATGGTTATAAAATAAAATTATAAGACGAGTGTTACAAGTTGGTATCAGAGCTCAAGGTTGTTGACAAAGTGTGTTCGGTTCAAGCTTGATCAAACATCCGGTAAGAATTAATTAGTTAGTAAATTTTTATTTGCATATTAGAAAAAGTAAATTGATTTGATGTGCACGGGAAGAGCGTGTTAACATACGCAAACCCGGAAAGTGCATTAAACATGAATGGTTTATGCAAGTGGTAAACTTGGCTAAACCAAAGCGAATGATGCATATGTTATAAAACGAAATTTTTATAGTGACATAAACATTACAGATTCGAGATGTATAGTGTTGATAAAAGATGATTAGGTAGTATAAACCCTAACCATAGATTGATTATAAAATAAGTACTTATGAAATAAGTATATTTGGATGCCTCGTATGATAATACGGGCAACATCGTATAGCAAGATTAATAATAAATTAGAAATGTTCGAATGATATGATAACCGCATCTGAAGATGACGGGAGATAAATAATCTAGATGGAGGAAGGTTCGGAAGCATGACAAAGAACATGCTAACAAAGAACTTAAATCAAGTGATGACTTGAGACAAAGGAGTACATCAGGGCGAGTATCAATCAGGTACACGTTATATATTACGATAAGACAAGTAGAATGTGATAATTCACATAATGAACGATAGTTGCATATAGGCATACATGACTGGTGAAATGAATAAATTATGTAAAATAAATATTTATATATATATATATATAAGTATATATATAAATAAATAAATACCGACGAGTATGTGAAACCGAGGTAAAAGTAATCTCGATAGATATTGCAATGCAAAGGAGTGCGCCTGCACTCGCACCCGGAATTTGCAATAATAATACATGGCGAAGACAAGGTTATAGACTTGGCCAAACCAAATAAAACATGTAGAAACATCGTCTATATTGATAAACGATGTAGGTAAATTCCATACAACAACATGGACTAATAAAATAAAATGAATTGGTTATGTTATTGTTACAATGGATTAAGTTCAAAAATGAGAAATTAAGGCTCGGACAGAATTATCCCCAAGAAAGAAGCTAAAGAGATAATACGTATTATTCACTGCCGTGAATAATGAAGTATCAATAAATGTGGATTTAGAAACTTGGGTATGGGTAACTATCCAAGTAACATATTATTCATTAAATCCTTGCGAGGAAGAACGATAATTACATTGATGGGTGTGATTGTATAAAAGATTGGTAAAAGGAACGTTTTAAAAGTGTTGGAATGAAAGCGAGTAAACCACAAAAGCCGTATAACAATAGCAGTGGTTTTACTAAATAAGGCTTAAGAAATGAACCGTCGGGACATTGATAAAAGAGACGGATCTAAGGGTTATTAAAAAAAAGAGTGTTCGAATCAAATAAGTAAAATGTTTAATAATAAAGGAAAAATGCAAGTTGGGAAATGGAAACATATTACATTAAAATAATGAGCCCGAGGGAAGGGACAAGAATTAAAGTAAATGAAAATACAAACCGACTAATAAGAATGCGAAGGCGTGGGGATAAAGTTTGACTGTCATAAGTGATGAAATTCACACGGACAAGTCAAACGGATTGAATAAAGAACAAAGGACTTGGTCGAATAAAAGCGAAGGAATTCGCTAAGACGACCAAACGAATTAAAACAAAGTCTAAATGCATACCGGAATGGTTGCTTTGATGATGACTTCGGTAAAATACCCGATAGATGGGTGGGAATTTTGAGTATATGCGTAAACCAAGAGACGGGAACGCGGATTATAAAGTCAAAAGACTCGGATTTATGAGTTATAACTAAAAGAATAATAAAATTTTGCAAACAAAATTTCGATAGGGATGTTCAACTATTTCGAGGTTGGACGAGTTAAATAAAGAATGAAGTTTGACTGTCATAAGTGATGGATTCACACAAATATGTCAAACTGGTCAAATAAAGTATAAATACTTGATAGTCCAATAAGTGTAAACCGAATAATGGAAGCACGAAATATTAATGAACCTATGGGATAGGTCGTAAAAGAGTATAGAAATGAAAACACAGACTGTCACACCCCAATCGATGGCGGAAACATCGGGATGAGACGAAGTGCGTAGATTGTAAGAGACTTCATAACACTATGTGACAATATTAATTAAATTCAAATTTCATTTCAAGACTAATTGTCATACAAGGTTCAAATAAAATAACAACATTGTTTCATAATAAAACATAACAACAAAAATAGATGATTTAAATCTAGGTGTGTATCTAGTCCACCCTAAATCTTGTTTCATCTTGCAATATCACTTCATCAATTAACCTACAACATGTATTAAAATAGAGTTCAATGCAAAAGCACAGGCGAGTATACAAGTTTTGTTACATAGCATAAATAGAATAAAAAGTGCTCATATCCAACATGATTCATAATATGTGAGTACTAGTATGCAATATGGCGTACAATATGTTCAAACCCGAGAATACAACGCATTAAAAGAGCCTAATCCCAAGAGTTTAGCGGGTGGTAACATGTTTAACTTAACAATACACAAAAGAATAGCGGGTGGGGCGTTAATCCTATAGCGCTATAATTGTTAAGGGAGGCTAGCAAAGTTAATGAGCATATAACGTCCACGTAGTTTACATAGCATACGAGAATAACAAGTAATCACATATAGTTTCATGTAAGCATGGATAGAGTATGTTTAAATGAGTTTAAGAGTCATTTGTATAATATACATGTTGCATCCCAAAATGTAAAAGGGAAAAAGGGATCGAGTATACTCACGGTTTTGCAAGCTTTCCAACTTGAATCCGTGAAGAGTTGATTGACGGAGGGAACACCAAGTTATCCTACAAGAGGAAAAGTCAAGGTGTATGAGTAACTGGGAAGAATGATGGGATATTCGGACTTAAGATTCAAGGAATGGCAAAGTAAATATTATGAAAAATATTCACTATGGTATTAGCACTTGTCTTGACACTATAGTAATCCCTAAGGATTGTATGTGATTTCATAGGTTCAAGACCTATTAGAATCGTGACAAGGAACTATACACGTAGTGAGAAACTTATTAACTTGGTAGAAGATTTATATAATCACTATCAAGGGTTCGGTTTATAACATATACATAATAATATATTTAGTCATGTAGGAGGCGGGAGGTTGAACCTTCCACTTTGGTACCTCTTGGTGTCATGTAAGTCAAGTAGGAGGTGGGAGATGAAACCCTCCACTTTGGTACCTCGAATGATTTATTAACATATAGGTCATGTAGGAGGTAGGAAGACGAATCTTCTCCTTAGGAACCTCATAGATATGTACAAGAAATGATACAACTAAACTAAGCAAAACATCAAGAGGTGTGTGGACTTGTATGTAGGTTAGCCTAGGCTAACCATGTAGTCACACTATCTTCAAGTTCAAGACTTGGCACCACTTGTGAGCTAATAACTCGATTAAAACAGAAAGTTTGGAGTGTTTAGACACTCCTATTTAGTGTAAAACATCCTTGGTTTAGCTTTACTAATCATATTATGGACTAGAAGCATAAGAACACAAGCTTGTTTGAAGTATTCAATAGTTTAAGAAAGTTCAAAAAAAAAAAAACAGAAAGTTTATGGACAATTTCAGGGCGCTTCCAGGCCTGATTTCTCCAAGGAGAAACCAAGGAATCAAACCCCATGATTATCCAAGCAAGTAGGAAGAAGAATCAAGTAATTTGGTTGAGTTTTGAGCAAGTTATGCTCACTTTTGTATGAAGGTATGAATCTGTCCGAATTTCAGAATCTTGCAAGAACTTGAGAGTGATTTTGGAGATATTTGAGAGTGTTGAAAGTGTAGAATGGCTTGGAGAAGATGGGTATTTATAGGGGATGGGTTTAGGGTTGATTGGAGGTGTTTAAAGGTGGTTTAGAGCTGATTGGAGGAGGTGGGAACTTGGGATTTCGTGCATAATCGTGGAGATTACAAGCTGCTGTCCCGCCAGACCCCCTTACGGACCGTAAGGGGGTGCTTACGGTCCGTAAGCCTGGACCAGAAAGCACAAAATTTTTATTTCTTGTTTTAATGATTTGCAACTTGTTCCAATGTCACCTAATACGGATTTTATGATTAAATTAGTGTTCCTAGGCATATGTAACATGTTCTAAAGATTGCATAAGTGTAAATTGAGTATGACTAAGCATAAGTTTCGTATAAATCATGAATACCACGTGTTCAATAGTTTATCATAAGTTTGCAAACATCCCGAATAAATACCAAATTGTTTCTTAATTTAAACGTACAAACACGCATGGAGTATGTATAACACGAGTTTAAATAAATGCAAGTTTCATTCATGATTCAAGTCTCGAGTTTACAATGATTGCAAGGAACGACGATTACAAGGGTACAAAGTTCCTAAAAATAAACATACGAATAAAACTTGCTATAAATGGAAGGTACAACGAAGCCGGGCGTTACAGTCTCCCCTCCTTTAGGGAATTTCGTCCCGAAATTTAGGAAGATGTAGCGAAAAGATGAGGGTACTTCGTCTTCATATCGCTCTTGAGTTCCCAAGTGAATTCAGCGCCACGTTTACCTTCCCATCGAACCTTGACGATAGGAATTTCACTGCGCCTCAATAACTTGACCCCTTGATCCATGATTTCGACAGGTTTCTCCACAAAATGCAAAGTGTCGTTTATTTGGAGATCTTCGAGAGGAACTTGAAGTCCTTCATCAGCGAGACACTTCTTTAGATTCGAGACGTGAAATGTTGGATGAACGTTGTTGAGCTCTTGGGGTAAATCGAGTCGATAAGCCACCTTACCAATCCTTTCGAGTATCTTGAAAGGACCAACATAGTGAGGGGCAAGTTTTCCCTTTTTACCAAAGCGAACCACTCCTTTCAAAGGAGACACCTTGAGTAGTACATGGTCCCCAGCGTTAAATTCCATTGGTTTGCATCCCTTGTCAGCATAGCTCTTTTGACGACTTCGAGCCTTGAGTAGATTATCACGGATTTGGAGAATCTTATCCGTTGCTTCTTGTATGATTTCAGGGCCAGTAAATTGTTTGTCTCCAATCTCGTGCCAGTTTAAAGGAGATCGGCATTTGCGACCATACAATGCCTCGAATGGAGCCATTTTAATACTGGAGTGGTAGCTATTGTTGTACGAGAACTCGATCAAAGGTAAATGCACATCCCAACTACCACCAAAGTCGATGACACAAGAATGGAGCATGTCCTCTAGGGTTTGGATAGTACGTTCAGTCTGTCCATCCGTTTGAGGATGAAAGGCCGTACTGAGATTCAAATAAGTACCCATAGCGGACTGAAAGGTTTGCCAGAGACACGAAGTAAATCGACCATCGTGATCGGAAATGATGTCGAGAGGAATACCATGACGGCGTATGACTTCGTCGGTATAGATGCGAGCAAGTCGTTCAACCTTGAAATCTTCGCGAATAGGGATGAATTGAGCGGACTTGGTTAAACTATCGATAATTACCCAAATACTATCGTGACCAGAAGGCATTCGGGGAAGTTTGGTTATGAAGTCCATCACAATGCTATCTCATTTCCAAACGGGGATTTCAGGTTGTTCGAGTAGACCAGAAGGTCGTTGATGCTCGGCTTTGACTTTCAAACAGGTAAGACACTTAGAGACGTATACTGCAATGTCTCTCTTCATACCGGGCCACCAATAGGATGTACGTAGATTATGGTACATCTTGTCAGCACCAGGATAAATTGAGTACTTGGATTTGTGTGCCTCGTTCATAATGAGATCACGTAGATTGTCGCGATCTGGTACCCAGATGCGATCACGATAGTAGAGCAGACCATCAGATTTCGAAGTGAGTAGGTCTTCAGTAGCTCCACGTATTTCTACAGACATGGAACCTTCGTTGATAGATGAATATTGCGCTTCACGAATGCAATTGTGAAGATCGCTCGAGATGTGAAAACAACGAATGTAATCTACATGAGTCTTACGACTAAGTGCATCGGCCACGACATTCGCTTTACCAGGGTGGTAGCGAATCTCACAGTCATAGTCGTTAAAGTAATTCTACCCAACGTCGCTGACGCATATTAAGCTCTTTCTGGTCAAAGATGTGTTGCAGGCTCTTATGGTCAGTGAAAACCACACACTTTGTACCGTATAGGTAGTGTCGCCAAATCTTTAACGCAAAAACAATTGTGCCAAGCTCGAGGTCGTGGGTAGTATAATTTTTCTCATGTATTTTGAGTTGGCGAGAGGTATAAGCGATGACTTTGTCTCGTTGCATAAGAACACAACCAAGACCACGATTTGAGGCATCGCAATACACCACGAAATCATCATTCCCATCAGGAAGAGCGAGAATCGGAGCGTTGCAAAGCAAGTCTTTGAGAGTCTAAAAAGATTCCTCTTGCTCAGGACCCCAAGCAAAAGGTTTCTCTTTTTGAGTCAACGAAGTGAGAGGAACGGCGATCTTTGAAAAGTTCGAGATGAATCGGCGGGAATAACCCGCCAATCCTAAGAAGGAACGGGCTTCAGAAGGTGATTTAGGCGCGGTCCAATTCTTCACAGCTTCGATTTTTGAAGGGTCAACGTGGATTCCTTTTTCACTAATGACGTGTCCAAGGAATTGGACTTCTTTAATCCAAAACTCGCATTTGGAGAACTTAGCGTATAAGCGTTCAATACGTAAGAGCTCGAGTATAAGACGAAGATGACGTTCATGATCGACTTGAGATTTAGAATAAATGAGAATGTCATCAATGAAGACGATCACAAAGCGATCCAAGTAGGGCTTACAAACACGATTCATAAGATCCATGAACACGGCGGGTGCGTTGGTCAAACCAAAAGGCATGACCACGAACTCGTAATGTCCATAGCGAGTGCGGAAAGCGGTTTTGGGGATGTCCTCATCGAGAACACGAAGTTGGTGATAACCAGAACGAAGATCGATCTTGGAGAAACAAGTAGCGCCTTGAAGTTGATCAAAGAGATCGTCGATACGCGGGAGAGGGTAACGATTTTTGACGGTGAGTTTGTTAAGCTCACGATAATCGATGCACATGCGGAAAGAGCCATCCTTCTTTTTGACGAAGAGCACAGGAGCACCCCAAGGTGAGGTACTTGGACGAATGAAACCCTTATCGAGGAGTTCTTGAAGTTGCGTAGATAATTCTTGCATCTTAGAAGGTGCAAGACGATAAGGAGCTTTGGCAACAGGAGTCGCACTAGGTACGAGGTCAATACGAAAGTCAACAGATCGAGGTGGAGGAGGACCATACAAATCTTCAGGAAAGACGTCAGGGAAGTCGCGCACCACTGGAACTTCACTTATACTCTTTCTCTTGCCCTTTTCTTCCACAACGTGGGCTAAAAAGGCAAAGTACTATTTACGTAAGTATTTGTTCGCTTGTGTGCAGGACATCAACTTCAGTCCCTTTGAAGGTCGGTCTCCATAGACGTGCAAAACATCGCCAGATGGAAGGGGTAAACGAACGTACTTCTCGTGACAAGCGATTTCAGCATGGTTCTTTTGAAGCCAATCCATGCCTATGATGACGTCGAAACTACCCAATTGCATGGGTATGAGGTCGATGGTAAAAACGTGCTCGTTAAGAGTAAGACAACAATCGAGGAGAACGGAATCGACTAAGATGGATTTGCCATTTGCGACTTCAACGGAAAATGACTTAGGTAGCTTAGAGCGCGTGCAATTTAACAATGATTCGAATTCTAAGGTCACAAAGCTTTTGTCTGCACCAGTATCAAACAGTATCGAAGCATAACATGGTTAACAAGAAACGTACCGTTAACGACATCATTGTCGTTACGCGCTTGATTTGCGTTCAGGTTGAAAGCGCGTCCACGAGGAGGTTGTTGTTACTCTTGATTCCATTGTGGGCATTGAGGACGAAGATGATTAGCATCCCCACATTTGAAACAAGCTCTAGCTGGTCTTGCGTTTTGAGGAGCAGGTGGAGCTTGTTGTGCTTACTGAGCTTGTGGTGCTTGTTGTTGTTGATAGCTGCGGCAAAAAGCGGTATCATGCCCATAACGGTTGCAATTGGTACAGCGGCGACACCTGGCATTGGGAGGATGGTGATAGTTACAAGTGGCACACTTGGGGTGAATCCCAGTGTACGACTTTTGGGTGTTATCAGGAGCAACAGGATTTGGGTTAACGGGTGGCACAATCGCGTTGCAAACGGGGTTCGATTGCTTTCGCTTCTTCCCCCTATTGCTAGTCGACTGTTGGGTAATTTGGTTGGCTGGCTTGAATGAAACGGGGTTTGCGGCTTGCTTATCGCGAATGCGATTGTTGTTTAGGGAAGCGGCCAAACGGTAGACAGCTTCGATATTGTCGAGTTTGGCTGCCTCGATCGTATCGCACATGCTAGAAGGTAACCCTTTGATGTACTTCCTTATCTTGCGGTCGGTGGTCATAACGAGGTGAGGAACAATGAAGCTAAGTTGTTTGAAACGGGTAGTGTAGGCTAGGTTCTCATCACCCACTTGCTTTAGAGCCCAGAATTCTTCTTCTAACCTTTGTTGCTCATGCGGAGGGCAAAATTCTTCCATCATGAGGGTCCTGACTTCTCCCCAGGGCAAAGCATAAGCCTCTTCGTTCGAACGGATGTTCCTTTCGTTCGTCCACCACTCGAGAGCTCGGGCTTGGAATACCCCAGTTGCACTACGCGTTTTGAGCTCTTCGGGGCATTCACTGTTGATGAACGTGACCTCCATGCCATTAAACCACTCGAGCATGGCGGTCACCCCATCGTTTCCAGTGAATGGTTTGGGGTTGCACGATGAAAAGTGCTTGAAGTTAAACGAAACGGGCTTGCGTGCTTCGACCTTAGAGTCGACGGAGGAGTTCGGAGTTTCGGAAGCTCGAATTTCGGTAACGACCTTTGGGACGATGCGCACAATTTGATTGGCCATGAAGACCATCATCTTCTTCTTGGAACGAGACCTTGACTTCTTAGACGTTTTGGAGTGACGAGAAGACATCTAAGATTCAAAAGAACGAATAGGTGAGACTTGATCATAATGTTTGTTTAAGAAAATTGTTTTCATAAAATGATTCATATAGCATAACGTGTCACATAGCATAAAGGGTTCAACTTGATTCACATAGCATACAAAGGTTTAGACGTCTCATATAGCATAATCATTAATTTCATATAGCATAATGTGAATAAATGAAAGCATTGTAAATTTAGTTGGTTCACGAGAGATTATTATTGTTTTTTATTGCGATAGACGTGCGAAATGAGTAAAAGTTTGAAATGGATGAACGTTCAAGTATAAAATCACATATAAATAGAGATACATAAAAGAGAGGCTCAATAAAACATTGGATTGTTTCGGGTAGAGAAACGTCGACTATTCCAAAGTGGGTCGAAAGCCTTTCGAATTAGAGAAAACATGCTTTGGCCTATAGGTAAGATACTCTCGTCGAGAAGCGATTAACGGTATCTTACCCTTCCAGTTACTACACGTCTCTAATCGATTGAAACAATCGGGACTTTGGCGAGATTGAAAATCGAGGAATGGGACTTAATCGACGAGATGCGGGTTTCACCCCTAACTTGACGATTTCGTACCCTAAATGTGGTTGGTACTCGTCGGGTCAAAATAAAATTTCGACACTTTGACGAGGGTCCACTAGAGTTGAAATGGAAATTACCATTAAGTTGTGGATTTCACTCCTAGCTTAATGGTGAAATTTCGTGCAAAAATAGTTTAAGGTAGAATGAGAGTCGTTTACCAAATTGTGGGTTTCACGCCTATTTTGGTAAAGTCGTCTCGTTTATGTTACAAGAGTATTCAAATAAACAAAAGTGTATTCATGTTAGCCTTAGGAAAGGCATATAAATTTAATCAAACAAGAAGTATAGCTAGCAAGCATGCAAGGTAGAGTACATAAGTTTTAAACATCAAATAAGAGACAAAGTTCCTAAAACTATAGACTAGGGCAAAGCATTCCTACTTTTTCCTAATTCCCTATAGTTATGGCTCTGATACCAATCTGTCACACCCCAACCGATGGCGGAAACATCGGGATGAGACGAAGTGCGTAGATTGTAAGAGACTTCATAACACTATGTGACAATATTAATTAAATTCAAATTTCATTTCAAGACTAATTGTCATACAAGGTTCAAATAAAATAACAACATTGTTTCATAATAAAATATAACAACAAAAATAGATGATTTAAATCTAGGTGTGTATCTAGTCCACCCTAAATCTTGTTTCATCTTGCAATATCACTTCATCAATTAACCTGCAACATGTATTAAAATAGAGTTCAATGCAAAAGCACAGGCGAGTATACAAGTTTTGTTACATAGCATAAATAGAATAAAAAGTGCTCATATCCAACATGATTCATAATATGTGAGTACTAGTATGCAATATGGCGTACAATATGTTCAAACCCGAGAATACAACCCATTAAAAGAGCCTAATCCCAAGAGTTTAGCGGGTGGTAACATGTTTAACTTAACAATACCCAAAAGAATAGCGGGTGGGGCGTTAATCTTATAGCGCCATAATTGTTAAGGGAGGCTAGCAAAGTTAATGAGCATATAACGTCCAAGTAGTTTACATAGCATACGAGAATAACAAGTAATCATATATAGTTTCATGTAAGCATGGATAGAGTATGTTTAAATGAGTTTAAGAGTCATTTGTATAATATACATGTTGCATCCCAAAATGTAAAAGGGAAAAAGGGATCGAGTATACTCACGGTTTTGCAAGCTTTCCAACTTGAATCCGTGAAGAGTTGATTGACGGAGGGAACACCAAGTTATCCTACAAGAGGAAAAGTCAAGGCGTATGAGTAACTGGGAAGAATGATGGGATATTCGGACTTAAGATTCAAGGAATGACAAAGTAAATATTATGAAAAATATTCACTATGGTATTAGCACTTGTCTTGACACTATAGTAATCCCTAAGGATTGTATGTGATTTCATAGGTTCAAGACCTATTAGAATCGTGACAAGGAACTATACACATAGTGAGAAACTTATTAACTTGGTAGAAGATTTATATAATCACTATCAAGGGTTCGGTTTATAACATATACATAATAATATATTTAGTCATGTAGGAGGCGGGAGGTTGAACCTTCCACTTTGGTACCTCTTGGTGTCATGTAAGTCAAGTAGGAGGTGGGAGATGAAACCCTCCATTTTGGTACCTCGAATGATTTATTAACATATAGGTCATGTAGGAGGTAGGAAGACGAATCTTCTCCTTAGGAACCTCATAGATATGTACAAGAAATGATATAACTAAACTAAGCAAAACATCAAGAGGTGTGTGGACTTGTATGTAGGTTAGCCTAGGCTAACCATGTAGTCACACTATCTTCAAGTTCAAGACTTGGCACCACTTGTGAGCTAATAACTCGATTAAAACAGAAAGTTTGGAGTGTTTAGACACTCCTATTTAGTGTAAAACATCCTTGGTTTAGCTTTACTAATCATATTATGGACTAGAAGCATAAGAACACAAGCTTGTTTGAAGTATTCAATAGTTTAAGAAAGTTCGAAAAAAAACAGAAAGTTTATGGACAATTTCAGGGCGCTTCCAGGCCTGATTTCTCCAAGGAGAAACCAAGGAATCAAACCCCATGATTATCCAAGCAAGTAGGAAGAAGAATCAAGTAATTTGGTTGAGTTTTGAGCAAGTTATGCTCACTTTTGTATGAAGGTATGAATCTGTCCGAATTTCAGAATCTTGCAAGAACTTGAGAGTGATTTTGGAGATATTTGAGAGTGTTGAAAGTGTAGAATGGCTTGGAGAAGATGGGTATTTATAGGGGATGGGTTTAGGGTTGATTGGAGGTGTTTAAAGGTGGTTTAGAGCTGATTGGAGGAGGTGGGAACTTGGGATTTCGTGCATAATCGTGGAGATTACAAGCTGCTGTCCCGCCAGACCCCCTTACGGACCGTAAGGGGGTGCTTACGGTCCGTAAGCCTGGACCAGAAAGCACAAAATTTTTATTTCTTGTTTTAATGATTTGCAACTTGTTCCAATGTCACCTAATACGGATTTTATGATTAAATTAGTGTTCCTAGGCAAATGTAACATGTTCTAAAGATTGCATAAGTGTAAATTGAGTATGACTTAGCATAAGTTTCGTATAAATCATGAATACCACGTGTTCAATAGTTTATCATAAGTTTGCAAACATCCCGAATAAATACCAAATTGTTTCTTAATTTAAACGTACAAACACGCATGGAGTATGTATAACACGAGTTTAAATAAATGCAAGTTTCATTCATGATTCAAGTCTCGAGTTTACAATGATTGCAAGGAACGACGATTACAAGGGTACAAAGTTCCTAAAAATAAACATACGAATAAAACTTGCTATAAATGGAAGGTACAACGAAGCCGGGCGTTACACAGACCAGTGAAACCAAAGAGTTACAAACATTAAGATAAAGAACCCGGGGAACGGGTTGAAAGGAAATAGAGGCGTAAGCCAAATAACGGTAAGCGGAAAACAAACCGACGTGTAAATGACGTAAGAAGTCATAGAGTCGGAAGATTAGTTTAAAAAAAACGAATGTAGCCTTAAACAACGGTCAAGGTCCATAGAATTCAAGAATGAAAATGAATGATTTCTAAACTTAAAAAGGTAAAAGATCTAATAAAATAGCCTACGAGGCTAAGTGTAGGAACCTACGGGTCGATAATGTAAAGCGTGGGAACTAGTGATGATTCACCGCGTAATAATACTAATGGAAAGGAATAGATCTTTAGTCGTCAATTCCCCGATGAGAGTAATTGACATAGTTAAAGAGCAAAATGTTAAACTAAAATTCATTTTTAGTCAAAAGCGACGATTTAACAAAACTTAAGAAGTATTAGATCAGGAATTCACATAAGGCCGAGGATGGCAATATGGTACACCCAAATGACGGGGTATGAAGTAACGACGACTAATCCATCTAGCCGGTAAAACCATTCGAAGTCAAAGAAAGGTTATGAACTATGTAAAGCGCTCGTCAATATAAGATTAGCGTGAAGTAAACATGTTGACAGGCTTAGTGACCGGGTGATCAAATAACAACTCGGTTAAATAGATGAAAAGGATAAGAAATACATGATAAAAGTACGGCCCATGAGGCATTGCACATGGAAAACGTACACGTCAATACAAATGATAACTATAGACCGAAAAGAAGGAATGCCTTAAAAATGAAACTAAGTTCGTTTGGTTTAAACAATAAACTACGTAAGGAAGGTTTCGGGAACGAAACCTCTTTAAGGGGGGTAGACTTGTAACACCCCGAAAATACAAATTTTTATATTTAAAAATTTAATGTTAGTAATAAACAAAATAAACTAACTAGGAATAAGTAACCTAGTTAGTTAGCTGTCTTGTAGTAATAAAGAAAATTGGTTAATATAACACTCTATGTGACTTGGAATAAAGTATAGGGGTCAATTGTAGCAAACTTGAAACAAGTTTGTTTTAATTAAAACACTAGACACCAAACGGGTCAAAATAAATGTTTGGTTAGGTATGTTTATTGATAATGTTGTTTAAATTAGTCATGTTTAGAATCTACATTAAGTGATGAAATTTCACTAGATAAAGAACGAGTTAAAATAATGGTCGAAATGGTAGTGTTTGAAGTGACTTGAACGTCACTCGTTAAATTTGAGTTCTAAGAACGTAAACCATGGAATGGAGATGATACACTAAGATGGACAAGCCCGGGAATGGGTAATTATGGTTGGAAAATCAATGAAGTTGAATTATGCAGGTATGTAACCTTGTTCCGTCACATTATGTTAATTAGAATTATGGTCGTTTGAAATTGTGTTTTTAAGACAAGATATTCGTTAATAAAAGTGACGAAGATCACCATTAGATAAACGAGTCAAAAACTTGATTAGAAAATGTTTGGTAGTCATTGGAAATGGAGGATTCCATAAATGAGCCAAACGGGTCGATTAATTGTTTAGTAGATAGTAAGAATGTGTTTTGAATAATTTATGGCGATGGTGGATCACAAAAGCGTAAAACCATGAACTTGGTATTGATACGCTAGTGATCGTAAGCCCCGGATGATGGGTAAATAAGATTAGAATGCCAAAGAATAAGTTGACAAACAATTTGCACACATAGTTAATGGGTCGAATAATCGAAACTAGGATTTTGTGGGCCATTCGTTCATAATCCGGGTTTCGTTAAGTGAATTTTATATGGTTAGATCCGTAATTTTAATACGGACATATAGGAAAAAGAATCAGCTAAAACAGATATGTAAATAAAAAGTTATGAGGAATTAAGCGAAAAAAAAATATAAGAAGGCTGAGCTGGGCGAACCGTGGGTCACGGTCCTGAACCGTGACTCACAGTCTGGCAATTCTGTTTGGAGCTGGGCGAACCGTGGGTCACGGTCCTGAACCGTGACTCACAGTCTAGCAGTTCTGTTTAGAGCTGGGCGAACCGTAGGCCACGGTTCTGAACCGTGGCTCACAGTTTGGCTGTAATTTGTTTGTTTTTCATTATTTAAGCAATAGAACTCGTTTTTACTTAATATTAAGATCTCAAAACTAATGATTAATGTGGTTTTGACCATAGGTGATGCTCGTTTGTTGTGGATGTTGATCAAGCAAGGGAATCAAGAACCGAACACAAGTTTTGAATGCTTCTGCGCTAATCTAATCTAGTTTAAAACATGTTGTTTTGTAAACTCTTTTGAATATTAAACATTTTAATCTAGGTAGTCGACTATGTTTAAATACTATGATGACGTACATCTTAGTTATTAACTAAGTTTTGTTGGTCATGTATTTCGTATTTAAATAGTCTGTATTTTATGGTTATAAAATAAAATTATAAGACGAGTGTTACAGAGTAGCATATCCGAGGAAGAAACCCTCGATAGCTTTGGCGCCAAACTTTCCGTTCGGCTCAATCATAGTGCATGGACCGCCAAAAGGTTCTAGGTGAGAAATGTCTGGTTTCCTTTTCTGTAGAAGTTCGAAACAAGTCTTGTCATGCCTTTTAACTGTGAGAACTCTGTTTAGCATGTAGCAAGCAGTAGACACAGCCTCCCCCCCCCCAGAACTGAACAGGAAGCTCTGACTCTACCAACATCGTTCTTGCAGTTTCTATTATCGTCCGGTTCTTCCTCTCAGCGACACCTTTTTGTTGTGGAGTGTAGCGAGAACTGTATTCATGAAGAATGCCCTTTGAAGTACAGAACTCATCCATTATACGGTTTTTGAACTCAGTGCCATTGTCGCTTCGGATCCTCTTCACTTTCAACGTGTACAAATTTTCTAGCAAAGTAAGAAGATTCTTGAGGATTTCAGGAGTTTCACTCTTGTGTGCCATAAAAGCTACCCAAGAAAATCTAGAGTAGTCATCAGTAACCACTAGACAAAAAGCATCCCCAAATGTTGTCTTGTGTTTCATAGGTCCAAAGAGGTCCATATGAAGACGTTCAAGAGGCATGCTAACAGTGTTGACTTTCTTAATCGGGTGAGACTTTTTCGTTTGCTTTCCCTTTTGGCACGAAACACAGATATCTTGTAGATGAAAATTCTTCACAGGCACACCATTGACAAGATTGTTTTTCACCAAATGGTTCATTTTTCTTAAGTGAATGTGCCCCATTCGTCTGTGCCAAGATATAGACTCCTTCTCCGTGGCTTTCGAGAAAAAAAACATGTTACTTGCGCAGATGTCGTAATCACTTGGCTCATATCAAGAATATAAAGATCATTAACCCTTGGAGCCGATAAGAGAATCCAATCTTTTGGAATTCTGAAACCAGGCTTCAGCACATAACAACCGGTATCATCAAAATGCACGGTGAATTTCTTATCTCATATTTGCTAAACACTCAGAAGATTGTGATCAATTTGACGAATATAATTGATCTTATCGAAACACACAACACCATTAGAGATCATTCCTTCTCCAGTGATATATCCGCCTTTGTCTCCAGCAAATGCGACATAACCTCGTCTAATGTTTTTCACATCATATAGAAGCCGTAAGTTGCCCGTCATGTGCCTAGATGCTCCACTGTCAACAATCCAATGACTATTAACAGTTCCTCCTGGAACATCCTGCACATTTCATTTGACGATTAGTTGAGGATGGGGACCCAAGCCTTAGTGGTCTTGGGTCGTCCCTGAGCATCTTGATGATTTTCAAATACAACACCTCCCCCTGAACTTTTACCAGTTTTAGGTTTCCAAGTTTGATGTTGTTTACCAGTTTGAGTTTTATGAAAAGATTTTGAAACTTCTGGTTTTAACGATTGTGATGAACTTGGTTCCCTTTTAACAGATTTGACTTCAGATTTTAAAGCCTTTTCAACTGCCTTGTCGTTCTGACGCCGTTGTTTTGTTTCTTGTTCTTTAACGGTTCGTTTATCATGTTTTGGTGAAACAGAACGATGTTGTTGGTGACCTTTTTCAGGAGGGGCTCTCTCAACAAATTTCTCTTCGGGAGTATTTGTACAATTTTTGATGATATGTCCAAACTCCCCACACTTAAAGCAAGTTATCCTTTCAACAAACTTAGGAGAATCCAATTGACGAACTGATGTCGAACCTGTAGAACCAGAGGTACTTGCTCTTTCATTACACCCGTTTGTGTGTTGGGTGTAGTTGTTTTGACTATTGCGTTTTAAAATTTTGATTTGTTGGACAAAATCGGTGTTTGATTTGTTTTCAAAAGTCTCAATTTTATCAGTACCCTTTGATGCTACAAATTTTACATCACCGTTTTTCTTCTTGTAATGAGCTCCTTTTGTTTCAAATTTAGATTGAGAAACTTTAGGCTTTTGAGCTCGTTGAACTGGTTGTTTACCCTTAGAAGCAATCAGTTGTTGCTTTGTTGGTAATCTTTGATTTCCAAATTGTTTTCTAATTTCAGATTTTGGAATTGGATCACATTGAGTTAAAACAACTCCTGGAATTGTCTTTCCCAAAAAACTTGCTTGTATTATCTTCGAAAACTTTATCAATCAAAGATGGATTGACGTTTTTAATTGGAAAATCCTTGTCTGTGTAAATTTTAGCATCACCGACCAAAGTATACAACACATTATTTCCCTTAACGGCAGACACAGATTCCTTGTCATCCTTGACATCCTTGACAGGATCTATCACTTGTTTGGCAATGGGTTGCACAGCAGGAGGAGGAGGATCACAAAGAATATGATTCTCAATTGGAATTTCTACTCCTTTCAACTTATCAAGTGATTTATCCTGATCACTCACATCTGATTCATCATCAGACGACTCATAGTCCTCAATAATTGGAGCACTTTGATGCGTCGATGTTGAAGTTTCTGTTCCATCAGATGAGGTACTCGAGGAACTGTCCGATTTGAACCCTAATCCAGTAGTAACTTCCTCATAATCAAGAGGCACACTTGGTTTAAAACGAGGCATTTCCTCTTCATCGGGCATTCGAGTATAGTTGTGTCTCAAAGGGGGCGGACACGACTTATACCCAACGCCTTTCTTGTTCCCTTTCAGCTGTTGAGCGTCTATGATGTGATCAAGCACATATCGGGAGTTAGAATAACTCTCCAATTTGAGCTTGATTGCATTATGCTCGCATTTAGCAATGACTAGCTCTTTCTTGGTTTCCTCAATGATATTAACAACAACAACAACAACAACAACCATACCCAGTATAATCCCACATATAGCGAAACTATTGATAGGGTCTGGGGAGGGTAGGATGTAGGCACGCCTTACCTCTATCCCAGGGGATAGAGAGGCTGCTTCCAGTGAGACCCCCGGCTCCAAAAACCATAACCAAGACATAAGCTTCTAAAAAACATATATAAGCATGCCACTACTACAAAAGATAGAAATAAAAATAATAATGTAGTTATTAATACCAATTTGTTTGTTGAAAACAATTTTTGTCAATTCGGAAACACTTTTCTTTAAAGTTTCAATTACAGATTTAAAATCCTTTTCATTTTGAGCTAAGGCCATGCTTGCCACTTTGCACTTAGACAACTCAATAACCAAACTTTGATTATGACTATGAATCTTTTCGGATTCCAGTTTCAAATATGCACACATATTACATACACTAGGAGTAGGAGTGTCGGATTTTACCTGACTGGTCGATGCAGAGACATTTGCCATAAAGGCAGTCTGATAAGAAAAAGATCCGTCTTCAGAGAAGAACTTCTCCATTTTTTTTGATGCGACAACAGCCTTCTTAATCAGAATAGATTTCTGACACTTTAACTCCTCTGCTTCATTCAACAAGTCATCAACATCAGAATTCACTTCTTCCTTCACTTTTGATTCAGAATTATAACCTCCCGAATTTGAGCTTTCTTCATCCGAACTCCCGCTATACCCTGAACTATCATCACTTTCAGAGAATTCTTCTTTGTGAACATGCTTGATGTGATTGATGATCTTTGCATAGCATGCGGTTCCTCCTCCTTCTTGATCACCATCTCCAAACTGTACAGACCAATTACACCCTTCATCAGCTTGAACGACTAATGCTCAGTTGTTGTTTGAAGGTCCATACTGGTTTTGATTGGTGGTGTTGTTCACAGCTACCATCCTTCTTTCACGGTTATCTTGATTTGCATTGGAAGTACTCGTCTGATTTTGGAATGGATTGTGATTGCCTTGTTTGCTTGGTCGAGTGCACTCACGTTTGAAGTGACCCTTTTCGCCGCAATTGAAGCACGTAACAGCATCCTTATCGAAACCGTACTTCGTATCCTTCTTGCTTTCCAAGGAAGTTCTTCCTGTTCGACTCATGTAATCCTTAGCCCTTCTAACAGCACTTGCGAACGCCCACTGGATATCCATCAACTCCATTTCATCACGGTCTATCTGTTGATAATCTTCATTGGTCAAATTAATGTTTCCAATTTGACCTGCGACCAATCCGCAGTAGGCACTGACCATTGTAATGATTAGTTCCATATGCTCCTTTGCCAATTCGATGCTAACTTTCGAAAGGTTTGAAGTATCAACTCTAACTGTGTTGGGGTTTTGGGGTGGAGGGTTGTTACTATAACATGTTTGCTGTTGTTATGGTTGGGCTTGTGGTTGGGATTGTGGAAGATAAACACTTGGATCAAACTGAGGTTGAGTAGTGGAAACTTAAGGTGGAGGTTGGGGTTCAGGTAGCCAGGCACTCGGATCGAGTTGAGGTTTTAAGAAAGCATGAGCTTGAGCAATAACATGCGCTGGTGGAAGATAGGCACTCGGATCGAAAACCTAAGGTGGAGATGACTGGGGAAAAGGAAAGGAGCTTGTATTTGTCATAAACGCCGTTTGTAGCTTCGGTTGCTGACTGGAACTGGAACTAGCTGTAGGATTAAAACCTCCAAGATACATTTCCATGTTTTGAGGAACTGCAATCCTTTTAGCTTTCCGGATTTCCTCTTCATTCTTGTGCTCCAACTTCTGAACGAACTCATAGATACTGACAGTATCCAAAATGCCCGTATGCTTTAAAAGTTCAATGAAAGGGACTCCACTTTGGAGGTAGAGCATCAGCAAACCGTGCAACCATTTCCTGTTGAGTTGCAAGAACAGCATAAGAATACATTTCATTAATCAAATGATAAAAACGAGTTGTCATATCATTTAAGGTTTTGTTCTCCAAGAATTGAAATGATTCAAATTCCTTCTTCAACAAATCGTGGCGTGTCTTTCTTGTAGCCGCATTCCCTTCTCCTCTTGCTACCAAGGCATCCCATAAGGCTTTTGTGCTAGTACAATAACTGAATTGATGATAGATGTCTTTGTGGAGTGCTTGTGTAAGAATAGCAAACGCCTTCTTATCCAGATCATATGCTTTCTTGTCATCTTCTAGCATATTCGCCAAGGTCGCCACACTTGATCCTGCTTCTTCGAGAGCTGTGTTGTATGGCGAAGTGAAACAGGTCCATAATTCAGTGTTTTTCCCTAGAACGTAAGTGTGAAAACGACCCTTCCATGACGGATAGTAGTTCATATGATTTAGCTTTGGCGGGCGATTGTTGCTACCTGTTTCACTCTCACTTAACAACAGATTCTGAATGCTTTGATTCTGGTTCGACACCAATGCCCATTGACTTGCACTTATAGATTGTGGTGGCATAACATTCCTTAACCAAGCGGCTGCGGAGGTCTGATCTTGACCTGGTCTTGTGTCCGTGCTCCAATCCCATGGACTCGTACTCATGATTGATGTATAAAAGAGAATACCTAGACACACACCTCAAAACAAACTGTTAAAACACTTTTGCAAAGCCTCTGTTAAAAAAAAACTGACAAGTATCCCACGAAACACTAGATCTTTGGCGAAAAACCAAATTTGATGAAAAATGGTTTTTCGTCAAACACTCTTGCCACGAAACACAGGGTCTTTCGTCAACAGTACCTTTGACGAAACACTAGGTGATTCGTCGAAGTTGCTTTTGATGAAACACTAGGGGATTTCGTCGCTATAGTCATTCGTCGAGATATGGTCACAGACAGAGACAGAAAGTTGGTGAGATTTTTCAAAGGAAATCTTATCCTTTTGTACTGTCAAAGACACCCGATTCAACCTACCAACATACCCATCTTACCAACCCAAGCACGATCTACTATATTTTAATCAAATTATCCTTCTCTTTTAATTTTAAAATCAAGAAATACTTTGAAGGTCACTTGAAGATATGAAAAACACTGATGAATGTATGAACTTTCCGGCCAAGTTTGTCACACCCTGCTAGTAGCGGAAGCGCATTGTGTGTGACGTAAGAAAGGTAATCATTGCATCCAAATGTATTAACAACATGAACCAACAACGATGCCATAGATATATAACTTCCAACGAATATTTACATATTTTCCCAAAAGTAGTTTCAAGTACCATACATGTTCACAACCTTAGACATAACATAGTTATCAGTTTGTTTTACACATCACAAAAGATAGTTTTAACATAAAACTTAGTAAGGTTTTGTTTCCTATATACCCATACGAAGTTGGGATATAGAAGACAAACCCTTCAAAAGTGGCAATCGTTGTCATTTGTTTTCCCAAATCCAATAGTGAATCACCGGCTCAAGACCTGTTTCCTGAAATACATGTAGTTTTAAAAAGTCAACAAAAGTTGAGCAAGTTCATGCAGTATTTGTTATCATATGAAATCTCGTAAATGCTATCTTGTAATCATGGTATGTTCTGATTCATTCGTGGAGTTTGTTAAGGATCTATCAGTGGGTAGCGAGCCCCCTAACATAATGTACCATAAGTAAATAACCAAACCGAGAACACTTTGTCATCATTTGGGATCACAAAAGCACTCCAGGGTATACCAACCAGGAGTGGGGTGTTCCTCAAGCCCAATAGATCTACACCTTTTGCACCTTGGTCACTAAGTGATTAATGGTTACTAATGTTATCATCCTACTTATGCACATTGATCATGTTATCTACTACTCCGTAACTAACATACCAATAGTTTTAGCATGTATTTCCCCTCGATGTTTTTGAAAACAAAACATAGAAATCAGTGAAAGGAGGGACATGAACTCACAAGTTTGCGTTCTATTTATTATGATATCGAAGTGAGCGTCCGTACGTGTCAATAACCTACATGTGTACTAATCTCGTTAGACACTAGGTCTTTCGGACCTCGTACAAGTTGTTCATCTTGAATTCTTTATTATGTTCTCGTTTGTCATTTTTGGAACAACTTTGTATTTTAGAGCGTTGATAGTTTACTCGCTCGATTGTTATGTGTATACATATATTCTATACGTATTGAATTCGTAAACGTATTCATGTATTCTATGTGTATTGACTTATGTGTGATCGGCTTCGTTCTTCACACGTCCTCGTGCAGTGCACACATGTCATTGAGCATTTGCTTATGTCATTGGGCCGAGCCCATGTCACTTATGTTATCGTATCTAACCATGTTTTAATGTTATTGGGCCAAGCCCATGTCATTGGGCCGAGCCCATGTTATCTATGTTATTGGGCCTAACCCATGTTTTATTGTTATTGGGCCGAGCCCATGTTATATTGCCATTAGGCCCTAGCCCATGTATTAAGGAATTTGGGCCTAGCCCATTACTAACTTTGATAGGCCCAATTCTAACTTCATGAGTCCATTAACATAATCTTGCAATTTTTACCAAAATGTTACTGTTGGGATTGAACCCTACCAGAGGAACAGATAATTAAAGCCAAAACTGGATCAGAGCAGTGGATCCAGAATAAGCAGATGTTTACATACAAGTCTCTCCCCTTGAAAGTGATTTCAACATCTGCTGACCTCCTATCTGCTGATCGTGCAAACTGCTGACCTACAACTGCTGCTCAAGTAAAGACCTGATGAAAGATTAAAGCCCTGCTGATTTAATCTACTGCCTTGAGTCAAGCACTGCTAATCCGGACAAGTACTGCTGGGTTCACAGCAGTGGAATGTTGCAGCAGCTGATCTATAGTCTGTCTGTAATGTAATGTAATAGCAGTAGTTAACATAGCAGTGTTTGTATAGATCAGAGGTTAGAGTTTGTTAGGAGGTTAGATGTCACTTTCATGGTGACGTCAGCTAAGATGCTCAGTGGTTTGCTAGTGCCTATAAATAGAACAGTGCTCTGTACTGTTCTATTAGCTCTTTGCAATACCGTCTTCTTTTGCACGAACAAACACTGAGCTCTGGCTGAGGGGGAGTTTGTATTCAAGCATTACTTGTAATCGTTGTTGAAATTAAATTCAATCATTCGGTTCCTTGTTGAAAATGTCTTGATCAAAGCAATACTCTCGTTTGATTGTATGCAAAGTTTGTTTCCATATTAATTCCGCTGCACAACTCTTCCATTTTCATCTTAATTTCAAACGTAAAATACAATCAGAAACAAACTCAGATCCAACAGTTACCAAGTAGCAAACTTAAATAAGTTCATTTTTCCTATGAAAAATACTTGGTAATTTTTATAGTTTTCGACTTTCCGGATTCTTGTTATATGTCACTTACATATGTGCTCGTTTAAACATCCAAAATATGTTATTTTAGACTCGACTTTGTAGTAACTTGTTCACGATGTCGATACGCCCAATTTGTCGTCATCAAGTGTTATGTATCTCCGTTTCGACCATTCTATTTAATTGTCCGATTTTACTAGCATTTCTTGGACCATGTAGGAACATGTATGTGTATTTATTTTGATCACCCTTTAGGTATCTACTACATACACATATATAGCACACATTGCAAGCACTTAGAAAGTTTCCAAAAATATATAATTTTTCTTACCAAAAATTATATTTACACCTTGTTATATTTTTACCCATTTATTTTTGTAAAAATATAAGTTTATGTTCATAAGAACTTCTTGAATATTTAAACCTTAAATATTCCCATCAAAGTTTCCATAATGACGTTTAAGACCACTAATCGCGTTTAACATTGTTAATCACCCTTTAATCCCCTCTTTAATCGCGATTAGTTTTTTAGAAAAATTCGCCATAGTTTCCCCTAAACTATGACGTTTCCCACGTTACAAAAACGCGTTTAAATCAATAATCAATTCACTAAATCACCATTATTCACCAAGTTTCTTTTAAACATGTTTATATGTTAACATAACTTCCACATTTCATGAACTTTCATAATACCCTTTTTATACATAAAAGTTAGACCTTTTTAAGGTGATTTTCATAATAAACAAGTTGTTTAATTTATCTTGTAAAAACAAAGTTCAATAAACTTCCCAAGATTAAGCTTTAAACCCATCTAAACACTTGTTTCTTTATGTAATCCAAAAATTATATGATTAGTTCATGAAATGAGTATGATGATCTTTCTTGATTTAAACATAACCATGTTTAAATCACATATTTATGTTCATCATGATAAGATGAACACAAATATAAAATACTACATGAAGCTAACAACATGATCATCATAAATACAAACTTTAAGCTACTAATCTCAACAAAAATAACATAATCAACAAGATCACATGAACATATTAACACTAAACAACATAAATCAACACATAATATATTCATATTTAGTGTTTATTAGCTTTGTGTTTAGGGTTTTTGTTTATGTTAAGCTTTAATTTCAAGATCAACAACTTGTACCTCTATGATTAACTAGTAAAATAAAGCATAAATATTATGTTTAGAAGACTCACAATCTTGTAAGTGATTAAACAAGAAGAATAGAAGAAAATAAGCTCCAACCAGGCTCCTAAGTGTTCTCCATGCATGCACCAAGTGTAGATGATCTTGTAAATGGACTTAGTAGGCTAAATTTGTGATGGAAATGAATGAAAAAGAAGAGTGAAAGGGGGGTGTTGGCTGCCGTAAATGATGAGGGTGTTGGGGGGTTTTCTTTTGTTGAAATCTCTAAGTTAGAGATATGTAAGAAAGGTGATGATGATATAAGGTAAAGTGTGTTACAATTTTTCAACAACAACTATCAAGAACCATACCTCTAATCTCTAAATTTTCAACAAAGATCATGAGAGTGGGGCCCACTAAAATCGGCCATACATGAGTGGGGGGGGGGGGTAATATGAAATTTTTTTATAAAAAATTAATTAAAACTAGATATTTTGATCATTAATTAAGGTAGGGTGATTAGGGTTTAAATCACACCGTTAGAGGGTAATTAAGGTTTCGGAATCAAAATTATTATTAACTAGTTTACTAAACTAGTAAAATTCATGTCTTGATGCTTAAAATGCTTTTCATTTCGTCGTCGGCTCGTTTACGGTACTTTTATGTCGTACCGACAAGAAATTTCGTAAGTTGTTTTCTTGCATCCGAAGGTTGTATGAAGTGATTCCGAGTCCCAAATTTAGCTTAACTAGCTCGCTAGATTCTTCGTTTGCTTGTTTCGTGACCAAAAATGTCGCCTACTAGTTCGTCGAGTCGCTAACGGACTAGTTTAGTGCATAGTGATGTAACGCCGGAAACTCGTGATTATGAACATTCCGTTGATATCATCTTATTGTTTTAGTGTGCTTTTCATCAATTGACATTATTCTGAAGTCCCGAAAATGCTCTGTTATAGGTTCAGACGCGTTAAAAATGCTATATTTTAAGCCGAAACGGACATTTTTGAGGTTTGGGCGTTATACCGGAAAGTCTTATTTCTTTGCAAGATGTGTTTTTATAATAATGTTTTCTTATATAAATGGACTCAGTTATGTTATCCGAGTGTCGTTTTTCAGTGTTTCGGTCTGCTTTCACGGTTTGCTGGCATGAATAGTGTAACCGTGAATAGTGCACGCAGCACTTTTTACCAACACTTTTAGGACATTGTTTGTTTGGTTTCACATTACGACAAAAACCAACATATGTTTTAGCTTTGTTTTCTTGTCCTAACACTGTTACCCAGTATACGACACAGTTACGTACAATGTTCTCAGACCCGGACCGGACCGGCTGGTCGGGCCGAGGTTCGCTGCTTGCACCGGGCCGGTTCACCCTTACGGACCGTTTATGCAGTAGACCGGCGGTTTGGCCGGTGACCGGCGGTTCGGCCGGAAATTGGTTGAAGGTCGGACCGGATCCCGTACAAAAAACACGCTTCTTTTTTGTGTTCACACTCATAACATCCATCGCTTCTATTTGTCTTCAAACCCTACAGAAAGAAATGATTTTTTTAGTGTTGTGTTTGTGCTCGGGAAGAAAGAAAATGGAGGTTTGTATGTGTATTTGAGAAGATGAAGGCAACAGGGTTTTAATTTTGATTGTGTTTGAAATGAAAATTAAAGAAGGAAAAAGTTGTCTTGGGCTCTTAAAAAGTCTATAGTCAAGACGTAGGTGAAAAGAAAAAGTTGGCATTTGTAAATATACATATATAATATATAATTGCCATGTATAGGAAAGACACATTATTTATTTATGTATTAAATATATGATGTATATAATATTATATATATATATACACACATCCGGTTCGACCGGTCCGACCAGTGAACCACTAAGAACACCGGTTCAATGTCCGGTCTGGTTTTAAAAACATTGGTTACGTAATTAAATTACGCAAAATGCATGAGATTTAGAAATATCAATAGTGATTAGATTGTACGGAATTACCAGTTATTTGCCAGTTGTCACATTCTCCCCCTGTTAAAAAGAATTCCATCCCGAAATTCAAGTTGAGCCATCCTTTGCAGGAGTCTTCTTAAACAGGTGGAGATATTTTGCCTTAATCTGATCTTCACGTTCCCATGTGTACTCGGGTCCGTGACGTGAATTCCAGTGGACCTTGACTAGTTCGATATTACTTCTCCTTGTCTTGTGGACCTTCCGGTCCATAACCTCAATGGGTTCTTTGGTAAACTGGAGCGTGTCGTCTATATGAATTTCATCCGCTGGAATGATAACTGTATCAACGGTCGGACTTTTCTTGAGATTCGACACATGAAATGTGTCGTGTACATTACTGAGTTCTTCTGCCAGTTTCAACGTGTACGCGACGGTACCGATCTTTTCTAGAATCTCAAATGGCCCGATGTATCTCGGGTTTAGTTTTCCGCGTTTCCCGAATCTAGCTACGCCTTTCCAAGGCTAGACTTTTAGCAAGACTTTGTCTCCGACCTCGAAGGATAATGGTTTACGTCTTTGGTCCGCGTAGCTTTTTTTTCTGTCACGAGCCGCTTTGATACGGTCTCGTATCTTTGCTATCTTGTCAGTAGTCTCTTGGACTAGTTCAGGGCCAATGAGTTGTTTGTCTCTGACTTCCGCCCAACACAGCGGTGATCGGCACTTCCGTCCGTATAGTGCTTCATATGGGGCGGCTTTGATGCTTGTGTGATAATTGTTGTTATAGGAAAACTCTACCAGAGGTAAATGAGTATTCCAGTTTCCGCCCAAATCCATCACACAGGCGCGAAGCATGTCTTCCAATGTTTGGATGGTTCGTTCGTTTTATCCATCGGTTTGCGGATGAAATGTTGTGCTCAGATCCAGACGAGATCCAAGCGATTCTTGAAATGATTGCCATATCCTTGACACAAAGCGACCATCACGATCCGAGATTATTGAAATAGGCACTCCATGACGTGCCACAATCTCGTTGAGGTAGATTTCGGCTAACTCCGTGGTACTGTCTTTTTCACGAATAGGTAGGAAGTGAGCCGACTTGGTTAATCGATCAACGATAACCCATATCATGTCATGACCTCGAGAGGTCCGTGGGAGTCCTGTAATGAAATCCATTGATATCTGCTCCCATTTCCAAACAGGAATCTCGGGTTGTTGTAATAACCCAGATGGCTTTTGATATTCGGCCTTGACCTTTGCACAAGTTAGGCAATTCCCAACGTAGGTCACTATATCTTTCTTGAGTTTAGGCCACCAATAGTATTCTTTCAAATCCTGATACATCTTATCAGATCCTGGGTGTATTGAATATCTGGACTTGTGTGCTTCGTCCAGCACTAAGTCTCGTAGGCCACCAAAGTAGGGAATCCAGATCTTTCCTCTGAAATATAAAGTGTCATCTTTGTTTGTTTCCATGTGTTTCCTTGCTCCTCGCAAGTATTCTGCTCGAATATTTCCTGGCTTTAGGGCTTCCCGTTGTGCGTCGCGCACTTGAGTTGTAAAGTTTGTCTGGATTGTCAACTCTAAAGCTCGTACTCGTAATGTTCTAACTCGTTCTTTCTGGCTCAAAGCATCCGCTACAACGTTTGCTTTCCCCGGATGGTATCTGATTTCGCAGTCATAATCGTTCAACAATTCTACCCATCGCCGTTGGCGCATGTTTAATTCCTTTTGGTCGAATATGTGTTGAAGACTTCTATGATCAGTGAATATGGTACACTTAGTACCATAGAGATAGTGACGCCAAAATTTTAAAGCGAATACCACTGCACCCAACTCTAGGTCATGAGTGGTATAATTCTTTTCATGAATTTTCAACTGTCGTGACGCGTATGCGATGACTTTTTCATGTTGCATTAATACACAACCCAAGCCTTGGTGCGATGCATCACAATACACCACAAAGTCATCGGTGCCATCAGGGAGTGATAAGATTGGCGCTTGGCATAGTTTATCTTTGAGCGTTTGGAATGCCATTTCTTGTTTTTCACCCCAATCGAACTTCTTATCCTTTTGAGTGAGTGTGGTCAGCGGTTGAGAAATTTTAGAAAAATTCTCTATGAATCTTTGATAGTATCCCGCTAAACCCATAAATTGTCTTACTTCTGTTGGGGTCCTTGGAGTGTTCCAGTTCTTTATGGCCTTTATCTTAGTTGGATCGACGTGTATTCCGTTCTCGTTCACCACGTGACCGAGAAATTGTACTTCGCAAATCCAAAATTCGCATTTTGAGAACTTGGCGTACAATTGTTCTTTCTTAAGCAACTCCAGAATAGTTCTCAAGTGTTGTTCGTGTTCCGCCTCTGTTCGTGAGTATATTAAAATGTCATCAATGAATACGATCAAGAACTTGTCTAGATATGGCTTACATACTTGGTTCATCAAATCCATGAATACGGCGGGAGCGTTTGTTAACCCGAAAGGCATAACAATGAACTCGTAATGCCCATAGCGAGTCCTAAACGCTGTCTTAGGAATGCTTTACTCTTGAATCCTCAGCTGCTGATATCTAGATCTTAGATCAATCTTGGAATAAAAGCTGGGAACATTGCAACTGATCGAACAAGTCGTCGATCCTCGGTAAAGAATACCGATTCTTTGATAGTTAGTTGATTATTAAGTCCTCTATAGTCAACGCACATTGATGCGTGTGAAGTGTTATATATATTAGGTGTATATTTTAAGCCCCTTTAACACTTATTTTTAGCCAAGTTTTAAATTTATAAAACACGATATTTTACTAACACTAAACACACATATGGGCAAGTGCACCCATCGTGAGCGTAGTATAGTGTTGGCAAGATACCGAGGTCGTCCAAGGACACAAGAGCTTTTAGTACCGGTTTATCCTCAACGTCTAATCAAAATAAAAAGTTTAGAAAAAATGTTTTAAACTAAGAAAAATAAAAACTAACTAAAATGCTGAAAATAAAAATAAAAAGAAAAACAGATAGACAAGATGAATCACTTGGTTCCGACTCGTATCTAGTGTAACCTTTGATTATTTCCGCACTTTTGCACATAATTAAGAGATTATCTTAGTTATTGTAGTAGGCCCCTCTTTTGAAGGTGACGTTACCCTCACCCCAGTAGTTTGAGTCAGCAAGGATACAATCCTAAAAGGGTGGATTATTGGAAGATAATGAATTAAGTTATTAATGCGATATTATGGTAGGCCCCTCTTTTGGAGGTGACGTTACCCTCGACTAAGTAGTCTGAGTCAGCAGGGATACAGTCCTAAATAGCCGGGTTATAGTATTAATAGTAGTTAACTTATGAGGGGATCAAAGAGTTTGGACCCCCGCCATCCAATACCGTGAAATATTGAAGGAGGTCCTACTAAATTTGACCCAGGTCCATTGCAGGACCTCTAAACGCTGAACAATGGCAAGACCTTTACCAAACCGTTCCCTTAACCCCCGACCAGGTAGCCAACATACCTCCATATAGACCGTGGAGATATGAATGGTGAAAATCTTTTATTTTATATAGACAGTACAATAATTTCAAGACACCACGGACAAACGATAAAGAAAGATCACCTTCAACATAAGCAACTAGTTATTAAAGTCATTAATACGAAACCAAATAAAAAGTGCAAAAGATTAGAAATAAAAAGTATTACACTAGACACTTTGTCTTCACCAAGTGATGTAAGAGACTTAGGCAAACATGGCCTTGATTGTCAAGAACTCTTACGATCAATCTTGGATCCCGAGACGACTCACACACTCTACGATGGACAATGGATGATGGTGGTGGATGATGGTGTTATGGTGGTGGTGGGTGGTGGGTGAAGTGTGAGAGAGGTGGTGTGCCAAGGGATGGTTTGAGCTTGAGCCAAGCACATCTATTTATAGGCTGAACAGAAGCTCGGGCACGGCCCCGTGTCCAGTGGGCACGGCCCCGTGTCCACATCCTTCTCTTTCTTCATTAAATGCAGCTTTGTCTTATTAGTTGACCACGCCCCCGTGTCCGCTGAGCACGACCCCGTGGTGCAGAAGAATCTTTGTACTATGCAGATTTGCTGGATTGTGCGAATCTTATAGTTGACCACGGCCCCGTGTCCACTGAGCACGGCCCCGTGGTGGGCAATAGAAGCTTCTACCACTTTGTCTTTTCTGCTGACACTTGGGCACGCCCCCATGCTGGCTGAGCACGGGGCGTGTTCAGTCTTCTGTCTTCTTGTTTTGCTTGGGAAGATGCTGTCGTGGGGTCGGGCATGTCACGTCTTGTTCCTTTTCTTGTATTTATGTTAGATTTTGATGTCTTTTTGCTTCTTTTGTTAATTTGAGCTCATTTAATCCTGAAAATACAAAAGGAAGACAAAAGCACACTTTTTCCAACATTAGTACTAAAAAGGGGTTAGTTTTATGCCTCATTTGATGAAATTTATATGTTAATATTTGAACACATCAAATACCCCCACACTTGAATCTTTGCTTGTCCTCAAGCAAAACTCTTTAATATGTGGCTATTTACACTCCCAAATGGAATGGGTAGAGAAGAAGGTTTTTTGGGCTTGTCGTAGAGTGTCGGGATTTCCAAGATTCTTTATTTAATTTTATTTTTATTTATTTACAATCCTATTCGTCATGATTTATTTAAAACTTTTCATAAGATAAATTACATATTAGGGCATAACATGCCTTTGTAAAATTCTATTTATATATGAGTTCACATACCTCACGGGGATCACTCAACACTCGGCCGAAAATGTATTTTTGTGGATCACTCGAGAGCGGCATGGAACTTACTCCTACCATAGGCTTGCCAAGCAATCAATCCTCCTCCTTTTTAACTTATATACCTTTGTAAATATCAAGAGGACTTTGTGGGTTAAGGGTTAGGCTTGGGTTAAAGGTAGGTGGTTGGGTTGGTGGTTAGTAAAAAGGGCGAAAAGCGTAACAAGTGTCGGTTTTCATATGACTTTCTATTTTTGTAACTTTTATTTTGATGTAGCTATTTATTCAAACAAAGTTATTTTTGATGAACTTGTTTGTTTATTTTCTTTTGCTTCATCATCAACAACAATTTTTTTTTTCAAAAGTCATATAAAGAACCGAACTTGTTACTAAAACAAAGGGGTAAAAATGAAAAAGGTTTTGGTGGGTAAAAAGGGTGTTTGGTTTGGGTTATGAAATGAAAAGGTTTAGGCTCAAAGGGGCTAACTAGGGGGATTTTGGGTAGGTGGTAAAAAAAAAAGAAAAATAATGGTGTAGAAATAAAAAGGGTTAGTCCTAATGCCTCCATCATTTACTTACTCGGGTCTAAGTTGGTAAGGACCGGGAATGTATCGTCATGGCAAGTTCTAGAGTCGTAAGAACCAAGCGGCTATTCACACAAGAAACGAAAATGAGCATTTAGTCAAATGATATGTAAGTGTTTGCTCAATAAAGGCTCAAAACTCACTTTTGTGGGAATGGGTTTTTATGTGATCAAGTATATATAATTAAATTTTAACTAAGCTTGTCATGCCTTTTCATAATTTTCTTATGTTGGTTCTTTTTATCACGACGCTATCGGTTGTAAATTCGTAAAAATATAACCTTTTTAAGAACTTGAATTTCCCGAATTAAACCTAGACAAGTAAAAAAAAAAATTGGGGTGATTAGCGGTTCCAATAGAGTTTTGTGTAAGACTTGTATTTAGGACTTGTAAGTTTCAAGGTTTTAGCATCCCCCCCCCCCCACACTTAAATTACACATTGTCCTCAATGTGTCCCAAAAATAAGTTTTTAGGTTGATTGAATGTGTAAAAAGGTGTGAAAAGCAAAAATTTTGTGTTACTGGGCGCTGAACACGGCCCCGTGTGATCCGGGCACGGCCCCGTGTGATCCGGGCACGGCCCCGTGTTCAAGTGCCAGTAACAAAATTAAACAAGAGAAACAGAAGTCTGGACACGGGGGCGTGTTGGGTGAACACGGCCCGTGTCCAGTTACCTGAACTGGGTCTTTTTCTGCAGACTGTGCAGCACGGGGCCGTGTTGGGTGGACACGGCCCGTGCCGAGCTTACTGCAAACGAAGAAATTTGTCGGACGGTTCTGCTTTCCTGTATGGAGTGCTGGTTCAAGTTTCCCTTGCATCCTTTGCCATCTCAAGTGTGTTTTATTCCTAAAATTAAAACTAACTAGAAAACAAGAAAATTAATCTAAACTAAACTAAGGATAGTTCCGTGGAATGCCTCCATGGTGCGCCATGTTTATAAGGGTCCTTGGCTAGACCCAAAGCCTGGTCACATGTTACCCAAGTGGGATGTATTGCATCCCAAGTTACACCGTCGGAGAGCGTCATCCAAGCTTGAGTCTATGACCTTCATGTAGTTGACCGGGTCTTCTTCCTCTATCTTCTTTCCACATTCAAACTTCACTTCCTCGTCCCCAAACTTTAATGTTAACGTTCCGTCATTCATATCTACCACTGCTTGGGCGGTGGCTAGAAATGGCCTCCCGAGGATGAGAGGGACTTCGGTGTCTTCTTCCATGTCTAGGATGACAAAGTCAGTTGGAAAAACGAAGTTGTCAACGTTGACCAGTAGATTTTCAGCGACACCTTGTGGAAATTTGACGGACCTGTCGGCGAGTTGTATGCTCATCTTTGTAGGGCTAGTTACTCCTAGGCCGAGTCGTTTGAACATTGACGTGGGCATGAGGTTAATGCTAGCCCCAAGATCGGCTAATGCATTACGAACGGGGGACTCCCCAATCGAGCAAGGAATTGTGAAGCTCCCGGGATCGATTTTCTTTTGTGGAAGTTTGTTGAGTACTAAAGCGGAGCATTCTTCGCCTAAGTTAACTAATTGCAATGATTCAATTTTCCTTTTGTGAGTGAGGAAGTCCCTCATGAATTTTGCATATTTAGGCATTTGGGTTAGGACCTCAATAAAAGGAATATTGACATGCAATTGTTTTAGTAAACTTTCGAACTTTGCGAATTGCTCATCGGTCTTTTGACGATTTAACCTACCGGGGTACGGAATTGGAGGAGTCTTGGTGGGCTCTTGATTTGGTGAAGAAGCCTTTTCTAGTTGAGGTGTAGGTGAAGTCGTACTTTGACGTTGACCCCCTTCAACTGGTGGTAATGGAGTATCCTCGGGACCCACGGTTCGGTTTCTCAATGTGATAAGGTGTACTTGTGCCTTTGGGTTGGTTTCGGTATTACTTGGTAATGCGCCTTGTGGTCTCTCGGAGAAATTTTGAGCTAGTTGATTTAATTGTTTTTCAACGTTTTGAATGATAGCTTGTTGATTTCTAAAATTCGATTCCAATTGTTGGAATCGATCCGAGTTTTTCTTTTCGGTGTCGGAGATGAGGCGAGATACGGTATCTTCAAGCCTTTCTCTTCCACCTTGTTGTTGAGAGAAATTTTGTGGTTGTTGAAAATTAGTTCGTTGGTTTTGTTGGTTACTACTATTGTCGGGATCTCTCCAACCAAGATTTGGGTGGTTACGCCATCCTTGGTTGTAGGTACCCGTTGGAGGACCCGACGGCCTAGGTCTATTATCAATGTAGTTTACCGTTTCTGTTTGTTCATCTAATTCTTTCATACAACTCCAATTTTCGTGTGACCCACCACACCCTTCACAAGCCATAACCGAGGCCGTTTTTTGTCATTTCTAGCTTTTTGATTTTCGAAGAGAGGGCCTCGATTTGGGCTTGTAAAGAGGTGCTTTCATCAACCTTATGGGCGCCCGGGGTAATAGATTTATTACCTCGGGGAGTGTGCCATTGAAAATTGGTTTGAGCAATTTCCTCAATTTGATTATATATTTCATTTGGGCGACGATTACCTAAAAGTCCCCCGGAGCTTGAATCAAGTGTTTGTCTTGTGTGTGGCAACAACCCATTGTAGAAAGTGGATACTTGTTGCCACACCGCTAGACCGTGATGAGGACACTTTCTTAGAAGCTCCTTGAACCTTTCCCAAGTTTCATATAAGGATTCCCCATCCTCTTGTGAGTATGTATTAATTTCAGTCATTAATTTAGCCGTTTTAGCAGGAGGGAAATCTATATCTCTAATAAAGCAAACCATTGGGGGACACATGTCACCCAATGGAGCAAGCCACCTAAGCATCCACATAAGCAATGACATGGCAAAAGGCTAATAATGTGACAAGTGGCATACCTCTCGGATGGGGATTCCATTGGCTTCTCACATACGCACTCTCATCTCTCTCTCTCATTACTCTAACCGTTTCAAAGAAACCCTAATAGGCGATTTTGGTTCCTGCGTTCTCAATCGATCCCATCCAATACGAGGTTTAATCAATATTCAAATATTCAACAGTCATCGTCATCGACGGTAATGATTCTGATATATTCTTCATCATCTTATTAATCGAATTTGTTCGAATGGGTTGTTGTACTTTGATTTGTGATGTATTGTCTGTTATGTGAGGATGTATGAATTTATTGTACATGATTTGAAGATCGATTAGCTTATTCCTTTTTTCTTAGGGTTTTAAAACCCGATATGATGTTGTTTGTTTATATGATTTGAATATCGTTTTCTTATACGGATTTGCTGGTCTGTAAGGGTTTCTTTGAAAGGTAATTATTCCGATATCTTCTTCTTCATTTTATTGATTTAACAATCGGTGTATATATGTTTTGTCTATTGGGGTTTTTCAATCGAATATTTTGGTTTTTCAATTTTGTTCGTTAAATTGTAACCGTTTGTTATGTTTGAAGTTTTATTCAATGCATTAACTGAATTTGATCTAATTTTGCAGGAAATCAAATCCTCGATGGTTTTGTTATTTATTGATTTACTGAATGAATGTTATTTGAATATCGATTTTGGATTCTCTGTTTATATAAAACCTGATATCATGTTGTTTGTTTATATGAATTTCAGTTTCACTTTAAGATGATGACTAGAAAAGGGTGTGGTCTGCAACTGAGATGATACGGACAAGATTTCTGTGGTTTGATTACCCTTGTGTCATTCCTTCTTTGTTTCTTCTGTTCCCCCTTTTCTATTTTAGAGTTTTCGTCAAGGCTATGATGAGTTTGAAGTTCTTATTAAATATTGTTGAATATGGAACCTTGGCTTGGCAGGGTTGAAGGATGGTAGACATTCATATGCAACCTCCCTTGCAGCCATGGTGCTTTAATTTTTTTTTAATATCTGAGCCTGACTGTAACATCTTTTCGACGAGCGAATGGAATTCACAAAATAAGTTCTGATTAAATATTGTTGAATATGGAACCTTGGCTTGGCAGGGTTGAAGGATGGTAGACATTCATATGCAACCTCCCTTGCAGCCATGGTGCTTTAATTTTTTTTTAATATCTGAGCCTGACTGTAACATCTTTTCGACGAGCGAATGGAATTCACAAAATTCATCATAGACGGTATTTTTTATTGATCGTATGTTAAACTCAATTTTATGTTGTTATTTACTTTTCATACGTTGAGAGGCGATATGGTTTACGGATTCGCTGCCCGTGTGTGGAAGAATGACAAAAAATCGTTTGTGAGTTTTTATATTATAAGCTTTTTATTCCAGTAAATGACAGTAATTTAATAAATCCGTTGTGAAAACTAATCGTCTAATTAGCATTAACGATACCTATCTGTTATTTTAACAGAAACTTCCGGCAAAATTTGGTGAATGGATTCAGAAGTTTGATTATCCAGATAAGAATGCAGTCATTCGCACCATCGATGGTAATAGTTTTTAAAATATATTTAGGGAATTTCGGATGTTGTTTTTAATTTTTTTTGAATATAATGATTATTTTATTTAAATTGGTATACGTGCCTAAATATTTTCGGCTTTTTTGGAATTTGTTAAATGTCTAAAATAATCAAATGTTGGTGCTAATATTTTTTTTTTTTTTTGGAAGTAATTGAATTTTCTTTAAATATGTGTATTAAACGGGTTTCTTAAATTAAAGTGTCAGTTTTGTAATATATAAATAGTCCTTTTGATATAAATTTAAAAAAAATCAAATTTATTATGGAAGTGTTTTTAAAACCGTTTTTGACCTTAATTATTTTCGGTTGTAATAGTGACTTTTAAAACTCTTAGAATCATGCCATACGTAAGTAATTAATTAATTATATTTATAGAATGTTTTCGGTTGTAATGGTGACCTTAATTATTTTCGGTTGTAATACTGTCCTTAATTATTTTCGGTTGTATATGTTATTCTTTTTGATTTCATATTTATAAAATGTTTTAAAATGAATGACTATTGGTTACTTTTTTTTAGGTAATAAAATCATATTTTTCGTTGATTTTTTTAGATTTGTAAGTTTTTTTATATTTAATTCCATTTCTTAAAATACATCAGCATAATTTCGGTAATAATCTTTTCTAATAATAAACTGATTTTTAGACTTTACAAAAATAATTTCCCGAAATCTGTATATATATTTACTAAGTAGATTCATTTTAATTCAATTAGTAACCATTTTCTAATATCAATCATCTATTCTCAGATCATATTTCATCGAAATGGATGAAAACAATATTACTTTTCTAAACAATCTTGATTGGAGATCCAAGTTGTTTACCGTAAAGGTGAAGGTGTTGAGACTTTGGATTCGCATGAATCCAAAGAGAGAAGGAGAAACCCTTGGTATTGAAATGGTGGTTATGGATGAGCAGGTTTGTTTTAATGTCATATGTTTTTAAAATTTTAGTTTAATTTTTATATTGTTCTTTATACTAACCAATTTTAATTTGTTTTTTTTTATTAGGGGACTAGGATGCAGGCAACTGTTTGGAGCAAGTTTATGAAAAAACAAGAAATTTTGCTTAATGAAAATGAAATTTATTACATTTATAAATCTCAACTTTCTGTCATTAAGTCAACTTTCAAACACTTTGTCAAAGAACATGCTATTAGTTTAAACTTTGATACATCTGTTAAAAAGTGTGAGAACTTTGATGGAAGTGTATATGGTATTCGGTTAGCATCATTTGAATCCATTAAAGCCGGTGAAGTCGATGTCAAGTATCGAGTTGGTTTGTATTTCATCATATCTATGACAACAACATGCTAAATTAAAAAATTATATAAATATTGAATTTTATTTTAATTTTATGTTTTTTTTTCTGATTACATTTCTTATTAATCAATTTTTTTCAGATTTTATTGGATATGTAGATGAGTGGTCTGAACCAGAAATGACCAAAACGAAGATGGGAAAAGATAGCAAATTCTTGAATTTGCAATTGCTGGATGAAGAGTATGTTTATTAAATTCTAATTTAATTTGATTGCAGCTTTTGTATTATATATTTTTTACATGATTTCCTTTGATGTGTTTAATTTATATTTATGTAGGGGTATTAAGTTAAACTGCACTTTATGGGATGAGTACTGCGATGAGATGTTTGGTTATATTCAGATGCATAAAGAAGAAGTTCATGTTGTTTTGCTTGTGCAGTTTGGTAGTTTCAACAAGTATAAAGGTTTTTACTGTTTATAAACTTTGTTAATATTATTTATATTTTTATATTATTTACGAAATTGAATATCATAATCTATTATATTAATTTTTTTGCCCAGGGAAGACAACGCTATCTAATGCTTTCCATATAACAAGGCTGTTTATCAATTCTGACATAGAGGAGATTCGTTCATTCAGAACCAAGTAAACAGTTTATAAAATAATATGAAATACTTATTGATGTTTTTAAATTTTTTTTTTATTGTAAACATGTTTGTTGAGAAGATATGTAAAACATCCTCTAATGGTCAGAAGTCAATTGGTTCATCTGGAAGCACAAGTCTTGCGGATGACTTTTTAGTGAAGCATCAGTTTACCAATTTCCGTGATATTACGCTATTTGATCAGGTTTGTGTCAACTTTTTAATATTTTAAGTAAATACATTAAACAAATTTTTTGAAACAAATTTATATGTATAACTCTATTTTGTTTCATTTTATTTCAGCCTTGTGAGGTGATAGTTCTTGGTACGATCATGGGTGTGGATGATAAAGATGATTGGTACTACCTTGGTTGTGAAGAGTGCAATCGGAAGGTGGAGACAACTATGGTCATCGAGGAAGCAGAAGACGGTTCTGAGGAACCGAAGTTTAAACAAGTTTTACTTTGCTCAAATCCTGAATGTCCTAAGGAGGTTGTGAATGCCACACCGATGTAAGTTATTTATATTTTTTTGTATTTTTATAATATTTATGCTTATGTTATTCTACTGTACAATACTAAATTGTATTTATTTTCTAAAATACTTTTTGTGCATTTAGTTTTAGGATTCCGATTAGAGTACAAGATCATGCAGCTATTGCCTCCTTGACTTTGTTTGACCGTGAATCTAGAAAAATGTTGGGTATGACTGCAATTCAATTGCTTGAGAAGTCAAGAGTGGATCAGGTAAAGTGTTTCATATCATTATTTACTTAAGTTGTTATTTAAGGTGCATATTAGTAATGTTTAAATCGGATTATTATGTTTTTTTAAATAATTTTTTATTCACTTTTATTAGGCATCTTTGGTAGAGAAAACCATTCCCTATCAGTTTAGAGCATTCAATGATAAAAAGTATGCTTTCAAGATTCAATTTAGTCAATTTAATATTGACAACCATATTGATGGTTATGCTGTTCATAAGTTGGTGAATGATTCAGCAATAATTGAATCGTTGGAGAGCCGAATTCCAGTTGATCAGGTTAGTTAAATACAAACCTTTTAATTAAATATATGTTAGAAATTTAAACATTTTTGTTGTGTCTAGCCTTATTATTTTTTGAATTGCAGGGTGTGGACGAAGCTGCTGCTGATGTTTCACTTAGTGATATATCGAATCAAAACCCTTTTGCTCTAAAGGTATGTATTTGAAGTTAATGTTACGAAATACCAAATGCTTTAAACATGTTATATAGTTTCTAATTTTGAATATATATCATACAGGATGCTGTGGATTCTATTGGTGATAGCTTCACACCCGATTGCACATCTAAAGATTGTTCCAAGACTTCGTCCGCGGAACTGAAGCGCAATCTTGCTGACGTGTATGAAGTTGAAGAAAGCACCTCTCTGTCATCAACAAAGGTTAAAAAGGCTGGTGTGTCGGATGTCCAAACTGATGAGGAAACGATTCTGTTGGTTCCGAAGATCGAGAAGTAGTTCATGTTTGAAGTATTTTTACCAAAAACAATTTCTTTCTTTCGAAATATTGCTGGTTTTGTTTGGTTTGTTTCATACATTGGTTTGGATTGATTTGTGATGGTTGGTTGCTTTGGTTTTTTTAAACATATGGTTGTTTGTTTTTTTATTTGAAATATATCGTTTGTTTGTTTTAATGGGTTTATTAGGCTTACCTATACTCCTTTAACCTTTATCTTTTGTTACTTTATCTTTGTTTTATTTTGTTGCATGTATAAAATGTTCCTAAAAACATTTGTTTATGTTTTTGAAATTATAAATTTTTAAACCTTTATCACAAGGCCATAAAGGTTTTGAATGTATACATTTAGTATTTTTAACAAATTATTATTTTAAAACTATTAATATTTTTTTTAATATGTTGCAAATAAAGATTTCAATAATCTAATTGTCCAATTTAATTTACTTTGTATCATTATTATATACGAATTATAAGTATATTTTCGGAAATCCATTTATTTAAAAGTTATAATTTATTTATTTTTGGAAACCCCCAATTCTTTTAAAATTTAGGAAACACTTAAATTGGTATGATTTTGTTTCTTTTTTTAAGTTTTATAACCGTAATTTTTTACTTTTTTTTAAAAAAAATTCGGCAATTATAGAAATATCTTTCAAATAATTTGAATTTAAATTATTTCCTTTTTTATAGTTATAACCGATTTTTGTTTTAAAATTATAAACTTTCATTTTTTTACAATATATTCACCATTATAAAATCCCTCTTATTATTCATAATACACACTCAAAGAAACCAAAAAAAATTTCTACAACTCTAAATCAGAAAACTCTCTGACGACCTTCATCATTTTTGAACTTTTGACGTTTGGTTATTTCTCATACGCGTAAGTGTTATCTATTTGTAATATACTTATACATTTGACTTTTTGTAATACCTATTTTAATGCATTTGTATATTTTACATGATACAATATTAGGATATGCCTAAACGCGCAAAGCCTCAAACTTTACCTTCATTTCCAGTTCCTACTGGTGTTTACCCTTCTAATAGTACGTTTAGTTAGTTCTTATTGTTGTTTACAAATATAATATGTAATGATGGTAAGTAATGTTATTTTTAATTAAATTGTTGCAGGTGGTCTTGGTAGAAGTCCTTTGCGTAACATTACGAATGGTAATGTTTGCAATTATTTGGACAATAATTGAAGTTTGTTTTCGTAAATATTTACATTTTTTTATGCATTTTATTCTTTAGTTCATACTAATCAAGTTGAGCCTGAAGACTATGTTGAACGTAGAAAACTAAGGAAACTGTTTTTGGATAATAAAAGACGAAATGCAAATAATAAATCTTCCACAATGGATGGACGTATTTTGCCAACCACACCTTTAACAAATCCCTACGAGACGTGTACGTCAGGTTGGTTTTAATTAGTTACGTATTTAAATTTTGTTTACTATGATTATGAGTTTTTTTTTTAATAAGAAATTCTGCAATACTTAAACATATATGATACGGTAAATTGGACTATTTTTTTTTCAGTTGAAACTGGAAGAAGTCCATTGGGTAATATTACAAATGGTAAATTTTATATTTTTTTTACACATGAATGCAAGTTTTCATTTATAAATTGTTTAACATCACAAATGCCCAAAACTTTGGTTTTTGCAATACAACTTTTTATGTATAATTTGATTGTTTATTTTTTTTTTCTATTTTTTTTTTAGTTGTTTCTAATGATGTTGAGCATCAAGAATCAGCTCAACGCAGAAAATTAAGGAAACTATTTTTGGATACTAAAAGAGGAAAGGCAAATAATAAATCTTCCACTTCACGAGACGTCATTCGTTCTTCCAATGTTTCACAATCCGTTACAAATGCTTGCCGTGTTGTAACACCAATTCCTTCATCGTCAAATTTTAATACCTTGGATCGACCTATTTTGTCTACCACACCTTTAACAAATCCCTACCAGGCATATACATCAGGTTGGTGTGTTTTACTTACATATATAAATTTTTATTACTAACATTATCTATATCATTTTATTCGGTAATTTGGACTTTATTTGTTGCAGTTGAAGCTGCAAGGAGTCCATTGGCTAATATTACAAATGGTGAATTTTTTATTTTTGTACACATGAATACAATGTTTCATTTATAATTTATTTTAACATTACAAATGGTAAATTATTTGCTTTTTTACACACGAATTCTTTACTTAATGTATAATTTGATAATTTATGAATTTTCATATTTTTTTCACTTGCTTCTAATGATATTGAGCATAACAAATCAGCTGAACGAAAAGAATTAAAGAAAGTACATTTGGATAATAAGAGAGCTAATGTGAGTAACAAATCTTCAAGTTCACAAAATGTAATTCGGTCATCCAACGTTTTAGTATCCTCTACAAATGATTGGTGTGTCGCAACACCAATTCGTTCATCCTGTTATATCAATACCATTGATCGACGTATCTTGCCAAACACACCTTTAACAAATCCGTACGAGGCGTATACATCCGGTTGGTGTTACTTACTTACATGTTTAATTTTTGTTTATTATCATTATGAGTTTGTTTTTTTTAAATAAAAAATTATGTAATATATAAACATGTTTCATACGTTAACTTGGACTTTTTTTTGTTGCAGTTGAAAATGGAAGAAGTCCATTGACTAATATTAACAACGGTAAATTCTATAATTTTTTACACATGAATAAAGTTTTCCATTTTGATAATTTATGGTATACTATATTTTTTTTTTCAGTTGCTTCAAATGATCATGATCATCAACAATCAGCTGAACGAAGAAAATATAGGAAATTACATTTGGAAAATAAGAGACATAATGTGAGTAACAAATCTTCCACTTCAAAAATCGTTACTCGATCATTAAGTGTTTCAGCATCTAATACAAAAGAAGGCCGTATCGTAACACCAATTAGTTCATCCTCTTTTATTCATACCATCGATCCACGTTGTTTCCCAACCACACCCATAACAAGTCCGTCTGAAGCATCTACTTCAGGTTGGTGGTATTTATTTATGTCTTTCATATTTGTTTATTTTTAATCTGACATTCTTATTAATTTTCGTTGCTATGAACATATAGGTGTCAAGAGGATACAAAGAGTAAAACTAAGGTTGTCTACTAAAGGTCGCTGTGTATATCCTGTTCCAATGGTTGATTTATCTTCCGACGATCATATTATTCCTAAAAAAATTGCTAACGATCCATATAAAGGCGTTTCTAACAGTAAGTATCTTATACACTCACTACTTAAATTCCATTTAAGAACGTCATTATATTAATTTCATAATAAATAGCACAAAATGATATGTTTTTTATTTTGTATAATAGATTATTTGGATCATGGTGATCAAGTAGTTGTATGTGCCGTATGTAACGCTAAGTTGTGGAAAGTTGAAGCCGGAAAATGAAGGGTTTACTTAGGAAGAAAATCTTATATGCTTTGTTGTGGTTATGGAAAAGTACATCTTCCGAATTTTAAAGAGACGTGTCAGGAATATCAAAACCTTTTCAAGAGTTTAGACGACAAGAGCAAGCATTTCTTACTAAATATTCGTCGTTTTAATTCTATGTTTTCCTTCACTTCTATGGGTGGTAAAGTTGATTCGAAAATCAATAGAGGAAATGCTCCATATGTATACCGAATTAGTGGCGAGAATTATCATACACTTGGAAGTCTTCTTCCTAAAGAAGGTGGTGAACCAAAGTTTGCGCAGCTTTACATATACGACACAGATAATGAAGTGTGTAATCGCAAAACCGTATTTAGGTATCCCTGAAAACCATTTCGTTAATTTTTTTTATTTTTTATTTTGTTTTATGTTTATATGAACACTTACTGATACTTTCATTGTTTTCTTACAATTGCATTACAGTAACTCAAATCAACCAGGTTCTGCAACTTCAGATTTGCTTGACACTGAATTAATAGAGTACCTTAAGCTTATTTTAGATTCAAATAATCAGCTTGTGAAAACCTATAGGCGTGTACGAGATCGGTTTGTTGATAATCCTCACGTTGATTTAAAATTACGACTTAAGGCAAATAGGTCTAAAGATGGTCGTACATACAACCTACCGACGTCGTCCGAAGTTGCTGCGCTTATTGTTGGAGACATTGAGGATGCTCTTGATAATCGTGACGTAGTTGTTGAGTCAAAGAAAGATGGTCTACAACGTATTAGCGAGCTTCATCCATCTTATCTTGCGCTTCAGTATCCATTGCTTTTCCCTTTTGGTGAAGATGGTTATCGGGTTGATATTCTTCATAGAGAAGGAAGGGCATCAACGAAGAAGAAAGAGTCAAAATGTACGATGAGAGAGTATTTTGCTTACCATGTTCAAGATAGAGTCAATCATTTCTCTTTGATTCTCAATGCTCGAAGACTTTTGCAACAGTTCTTGGTTGACGTGTATACGATGATTGAAAGTGAACGATTACTATTCATACGTCTGCAGCAAAATAATCTGAGATCTGAGACATATCAGAACCTTAGAAAGCTTGGACAAAATGGTAATCCTGATATGTCAAACGTTGGAACACGCGTACTACTTCCGTCTTCGTTTACCGGTGGATCGCGTTATATGAGGGAGAATTATTATGATGCGATGGCCATTTGTAAATGGTATGGCTACCCTGATTTTTTCATTACGATAACGTGTAATCCGAAATGGCAGGAGATTAAAAGATTTCTGAAGAACACGAAGATTAATCCGGAAGATAGACCGGATATTTTATGCCGATTGTTCAAAATTAAGCTTGACGCGATCATGAAAGACTTGCGAGAGAAATCTTTATTTGGCAACGCATCGGCAGGTACGCATCCATTTAATTGAATTAGTTTATTATAGTTTTTGTTGTCTGCTTCTTTGATAACCATAACTTAAAAATTTGTATAATATTAATTATCCTATTGCAGTTGTCTATACCATAGAGTTTCAGAAACGAGGCCTACCGCATGCCCATATCTGTCTGTTCTTAAATGACGAAAGCAAGCTTCCTTCAGTTGAGCATGTTGACAACTTTATTTCTGTCGAGATACCTGACAAAAACTTAGATCCAGATCTATATACTCTTGTGAGCGATTATATGATTCACGGACCTTGTGGTGTTGCAAAACCAAATTGTCCGTGTATGGTTGACGGTAACTGTTCGAAGAATTTTCCTAAGAAGTTCTGTGATCAAACTACTCTAGATTCGAATGGTTATCCGGTGTATTGACGTGCGGATTCAGGTTTTTTTGTTGAGAAATCTGGTATTCAGCTTGATAACAGAAGCGTGGTTCCGTATAGCAAAACCCTATTGAGACGTTATCAGGCACACATTAACGTCGAATGGTGTAATCAGGCTGCGTCCATAAAGTATTTGTTTAAATACATTAACAAAGGACCAGATATGGCAGAATTTGGTTTTGTACAAAATGCCGATGAAGGTCAGCGTGAAGATGGAAAAGATGAAATCAAAGAGTATTATGATTGTAGATATCTCTCTGCGTGCGAAGCTTCATGGCGTATATTTGCATTTGACGTTCATTATCGCTATCCATCCGTAATCAGGCTTCCGTTTCATCTACCAGATAAACAAAACGTTATATACGGCCCTGATGACGATCTTGATAGTGTTCTTCGTAAACCATCTGTTGCTTCTACGATGTTTTTGGGGTGGATGGAAAAGAATGAGAAAGATCCGTTGGCACGCACCCTTACTTACGTTGAGTTCCCAAATAAATTTGTTTGGAAGAAGGAAGAAAGGATATGGGATTAACGGATAATAGGTAATACCATTGGTCGAATTCACTGTGTTAATCCTTCTATGGGCGAGGCATACTTTTTAAGAATCCTTCTTAATAAGGTAGTAGGTCCTAAGTCTTTTGAAGAGATTCGTACTGTGGATGGACAAGTCTTCCCAACATTTAGAGATGCGTGCTACGCTAGAGGCCTTTTAGATGATGACAAGGAGTATATAGAAGCTATCAAAGAGGCTTATTTCACAGGTTCAGGATACTATCTTCGTAATCTGTTTGCTACAATGTTGGCATCTAATACATTGTCTAGGCCAGAACATGTTTGGGAAAACACATGGGAGTACCTTTCAGATGGTATTTTATACAATCGGCAAAAGCTTTTGAGGATTGAAGGTACGCAAATTGTTATTTAATATTTTTATAGTTATGTCTTATATATAAGTGTTTATGAAGTTGTTTTTGTTATTTATAAGAATTTTTATAATTTATAAATTTTTATATAATCGTAATAGGTTTGTCTCTTCCAGAAGAACAAATAAGGAACCTAACGTTGCTGGAAATTGAGCGTTACTTACTACGTAACAACTCAAGTTTAAGTCGGTTTCCATCTATGCCTCAACCCGATAGTGAGTCAATATATTCAGCAGAGAACCGTTTAATTGCTGATGAGCTTCGGTACGATGTAAGCGCTACTGCCGTTGAATTTCATAATCATTTAAGTAGCCTAACCGATGAGCAGCGTTTAGTGTTTGATGAGATAATTGAAGCAGTTAATAGTAATGTGGGTGGTGTGTTTTTCGTATATGGCTACGGAGGTACTGGTAAGACGTTTCTGTGGAAGACATTATCTGCATCCATTAGATGTAAAGGAGATATTGTACTAAATGTTGCATCAAGTGGAATCGCATCTCTATTGTTACCTGGTGGCCGTACTGCACATTCAAGATTTCATATACCTTTGAATTTAACAGAAAGCTCGACGTGTTTTATTAAACCGGACGATGACGTTGCTGATTTATTAAGGAAAACAAAATTGATAATTTGGGATGAAGCACCGATGAATCATAAACATGCGTTTGAAGCACTTGACCGGACAATGAAAGATATTTTCAAATGTGAGATGACTTTTGGTGGTAAAGTTATGGTGTTCGGTGGTGACTTTAGACAGATACTTCCGGTTGTACCAAATGGCAGTAGGCGAGAAATTGTTAATGCTTCAATCACTTCGTCGTATATTTGGAGTAGTTGCAAGGTCCTCGCGTTAACCAAAAACATGCGGTTAACCGTAGGTGCCAATGCATCTGATATCGAAGAGATTAAAGCTTTTGCCAATTGGTTGCTCGAGTTGGGCGAGGGAAAGATTGGTGACAGTGACGATTCTCAGGTGGTTATAGATATTCCTGAAGATTTGTTAATCAAGTGCTCTGAGGATCCTATGTCAGATCTGATCGACTTTGTATATCCTTCACTTCTTCAACTGTACAAAGATAAAGATTTTTTTGCTGAAAGAGCTATATTGGCACCAACAAACGAGGTTGTTCAAGAAATTAATGAAAGATTGCTTGCTTCGTTTCCTGGAGATGAAGTGGAGTATCTGAGTTCCGATAGTATTTGTCAAACTGATAAAGGAAAGAACGAAGCACATGCGAGACTATATTCTCCCGATGTTCTGAATGGTCTTAAAATTTCTGGTCTGCCTAATCATCGATTAGTCCTTAAAGTTGGTGTACCTGTAATGTTACTTCGTAATATTGATCAACAAAATGGTTTATGCAACGGTACGAGACTACGGATTACTAAACTTTATAAACGTGTTATAGAGGCTGAGATTATATCTGGCGGAAACATAGGGACCAGAACGTTTATTCCACGAATCAGTTTGACACCGTCGGATAAAAGAATTCCGATCAAGTTTCAACGACGACAATTCCCGTTAAATGTATGTTTTGCAATGACTATAAATAAAAGTCAAGGACAATCTCTATCAAGGGTTGGATTGTATTTGAAATATCCAGTTTTCTCACATGGTTAACTTTATGTTGCGTTATCAAGAGTTAAAAGCAGAGTCGGTGTGAAGTTGCTTATACTAGACAAAGATGGGAATGTAACGAGTAAAACAACAAATGTAGTCTACAAGGAAGTTTTTTCCGGCATTTGAATATTTTTCTGTTTTTTTCTTCCAATGTATGTATTTGTACACAACATTTGTATTCAAAGTAAATAATATGGTTTTGGTGGAAGCCCGCGTATTACGCGGGCATTAACCTAGTACTTATATAAAAACTTTTGGGCAAGTTCATCCCAGGTGTTTACCGAGCCAACTGGGAGGGTGTTAAGCCAAGCCTTAGCTCGGTCTTTTAGTGAAAATGGAAACATTCGAAGGCGGATGGCGTCATTTGATGCTCCATTAATCCGAAAGGTATCACATATTTCTAAGAAATTAGTAATATGCAGATGGGGATCCTCGTCCGCAAGCCCATGGAAGGTTGCGGAGTTTTGGAGCATTTGAATCAAATGCGGCCGAAGTTCGAAGTTATTGGCTTCGACATTTGGTGCATTGATAGCGGCGCCGAGATTGCCTACGGTGGGCCGTAGGTAATCCATGAGGGTACGTTGATCCGCCATTGGAAGTGGGTCCCCCGAAACTTTCTCTTGATTTTTAGCTTTAAGTCTTTTTCTGAGAAAGCGTTCGGGTTCTTCTAGAGGTTCTTTTATGTCTCTACTAGAACTGGAGCTCATGCACTACGTAGGAGGTTCAAATGTGGCGCCTAGGTTCCAAGTCCTGCAATAAAAACAGAAAAGAACGTTGGTCAGAATGTTCACCACGGCCCCGTGCTCAGCGAACACGGCCCGTGGTCAGAGGTACAGTGATTGTCTTCTGGATCCCTGTTACTGGGAGTTGGACACGACCCTGTGTTACACCGACACAGCCCCGTGTTCAGCTCTCTGTAACTCAGAAAATAAAAACTTCCAGTGATGATGCTGGGCACGGCCCGTGTCCGACCAGGCACGGCCCGTGCTGAGCTCTGCAGAAACTGAAAAATCTAAAAAAAAAATTCTAAAAAAAAATGAAAAATAAGAAAAACGATTAGGCCGTTGATTCCTAACTTTCTTAAAATCCTTGTGTCCCCGGCAACGGCGCCAAAAACTTGATGCGTGTGAAGTGTTATATATATTAGGTGTATATTTTAAGCCCCTTTAACACTTATTTTTAGCCAAGTTTTAAATTTATAAAACACGATATTTTACTAACACTAAACACACATATGGGCAAGTGCAGCCATCGTGAGCGTAGTATAGTGTTGGCAAGATACCGAGGTCGTCCAAGGACACAAGAGCTTTTAGTACCGGTTTATCCTCAACGTCTAATCAAAATAAAAAGTTTAGAAAAAATGTTTTAAACTAAGAAAAATAAAAACTAACTAAAATGCTGAAAATAAAAATAAAAAGAAAAACAGATAGACAAGATGAATCACTTGGTTCTGACTCGTATCTAGTGTAACCTTTGATTATTTCCGCACTTTTGCACATAATTAAGAGATTATCTTAGTTATTGTAGTAGGCCCCTCTTTTGAAGGTGACGTTACCCTCACCCCAGTAGTTTGAGTCAGCAAGGATACAATCCTAAAAGGGTGGATTATTGGAAGATAATGAATTAAGTTATTAATGCAATATTATGGTAGGCCCCTCTTTTGGAGGTGACGTTACCCTCGACTAAGTAGTCTGAGTCAGCAGGGATACAGTCCTAAATAGCCGGGTTATAGTATTAATAGTAGTTAACTTATGAGGGGATCAAAGAGTTTGGACCCCCGCCATCCAATACCGTGAAGTATTGAAGGAGGTCCTACTAAATTTGACCCAGGTCCATTGCAGGACCTCTAAACGCTGAACAATGGCAAGACCTTTACCAAACCGTTCCCTTAACCCCCGACCAGGTAGCCAACATACCTCCATATAGACCGTGGAGATATGAATGGTGAAAATCTTTTATTTTATATAGACAGTAAAATAATTTCAAGACACCACGGACAAACGATAAAGAAAGATCACCTTCAACATAAGCAACTAGTTATTAAAGTCATTAATACGAAACCAAATAAAAAGTGCAAAAGATTAGAAATATAAAGTATTACACTAGACACTTTGTCTTCACCAAGTGATGTAAGAGACTTAGGCAAACATGGCCTTGATTGTCAAGAACTCTTACGATCAATCTTGGATCCCGAGATGACTCACACACTCTACGATGGACAATGGATGATGGTGGTGGATGATGGTGTTATGGTGGTGGTGGGTGGTGGGTGAAGTGTGAGAGAGGTGGTGTGCCAAGGGATGGTTTGAGCTTGAGCCAAGCACATCTATTTATAGGCTGAACAGAAGCTCGGGCACGGCCCCGTGTCCAGTGGGCACGGCCCCGTGTCCAGTGGGCACGGCCCCGTGTCCACATCCTTCTCTTTCTTCATTAAATGCAGCTTTGTCTTATTAGTTGACCACGCCCCCGTGTCCGCTGAGCACGACCCCGTGGTGCAGAAGAATCTTTGTACTATGCAGATTTGCTGGATTGTGCGAATCTTATAGTTGACCACTGCCCCGTGTCCGCTGAGCACGGCCCCGTGGTGGGCAATAGAAGCTTCTACCACTTTGTCTTTTCTGCTGACACTTGGGCACGCCCCCGTGCTGGCTGAGTACGGGGCGTGTTCAGTCTTCAGTCTTCTTGTTTTGCTTGGGAAGATGCTGTCGTTGGGTCGGGCATGTCACGTCTTGTTCCTTTTCTTGTATTTATGTTAGATTTTGATGTCTTTTTGCTTCTTTTGTTAATTTGAGCTCATTTAATCCTGAAAATACAAAAGGAAGACAAAAGCACACTTTTTCCAACATTAGTACTAAAAAGGGGTTAGTTTTATGCCTCATTTGATGAAATTTATATGTTAATATTTGAACACATCACACATCCGAAAGGTTCCGTCCTTTTTCTTGACAAATAGCATCAGAGCTTCCCAAGGTGAGAAACTCGGTCTAATGAATCCTTTGTTAAACAGCTCCTAAATCTGAGTAGATAATTCCAACGTCTCCGAGGGAGCCAGTCGATATGGAGCTTTTGCCACTTGTGCCGCTCCTGGCACTGGATCGATACGAAATTCAACTTGTCGTTGTGGAGGCAGTTTTGGCAAGTCCTCTAGAAAGACCTCAGAATATTCCTTCACTACAGGTATGTCCTCCACCTTGCGCTCCTCGGCCTTCTTGTCAACCACATGGGCAAGAAAGGCGATGCATCCTTTTCTCAAACATTTTGGAGCCTTTATGCATTTAATAATTCGTAGAGGCGTGTCTTGATTCTCCCTGTGCCCTAAAGGATGTTCTCTCGTCAGACAGGGGGGCGCGAATGATTTCCTCATGACATATGGTTGCGGCTTGGTTATCGGATAACTAGTCTACGTCAAAAAAACTACGTTGTAACAACCCAATTGAATGAGTGAAAGGTCGATATTAAATTTTCGTGCTCAAAGTTCGAGTGTGCATCCGTTAATTTCTTCTCCAGGCTCAACTAATTTATCATCGGCCAATCCTATAGAATGAGGGGACGTCTAGTTTACTTAACTCTACGCCAAGTATATTTCGAATTCTATGGGGATGCAACTAATACCGACACTGGTATCGAACAAAATGAATGCAACGGGTCGGTTGGTAGGAAACATATCGGTGACCCTTAATGACTTCACATGACTCCGCTAATTCCCCATTAGTTAACTTGATAGGGTAAGACATGTCTAACCTACATGACTCTATTTCGTGTATATGCTAAGTAGCTAAAGACACTAAGTTAAACCGACGTTGGTATCCAAAGAATTGATACATACTGGTTGTAGAGTAGAACGTGCCCATGGCAACAATGGGATTTGGGGAGTATTCATAGTTCTATCCATATACTTACTTATTCACTTGCTTGATTCGTCATTAAACATCCATGCTTGTAATGATCTCTTTTCCACCGTTAAAATCTCCTGGTTCTTTCTTGAGTATATCTAACTCATTAGTTTCCGTTTTATGCTCAGTCTCACCACACTGTTACTCTTGGCACTTTTGCAAGTACCCCCATTGTGAGAGTTTCACTTATCTCACTCAGAATTTTTTTTCTTGGCAAGTTATTAGCGTACTCCTTGATGCCAACTTCATATCTCAGGGATAAACCCCTAATGTAGCGCTCAGTGTGTTTGGATTCAGGTGTTATCTAGCATGCAACAATCCTTGGGAGATCGTAGAGGCGTCGGGGGTAACCAATAACATTTGTTCTAATCATGAACGAGTCCTAGTGTCCGAGAGTTCGGCTTCCAACCTTGGATTTTTTCCGCTAGCGAGTAATACTCTTCTCGTGTAAGATACTTGAGTTCTTCCCACGCCAACCTTTTTGCTGTGTTACTCCCTATAGTTTGTTCTTGGAGATTCCACCAGATTATCGTCTCATTTAGCAGAAGGCTATTCATTTACCAATTTGTTTAATTAGGAGCACATTTATTAGCACGGTTAACTGACTTATTGTCTTTATTTAGCGGTCATGACTTACCGCACCTCCCGTATCAATGAGGTCTCACGGCTTATAATCCATAAAAGCCTTAGAATTAAAATCTGGTGTGATTGCGTCCCAAGTGTGGCATTGCTACTCGTTCTCGTCCCATCTGGGTTTGAACCACTTGAACTACTGGTACCATCAGTACCATCACTAGTGTCGACTCCACAACCTCATGTTGTGCAATTTACGCAACCTCATGTTGTTCCATAACAACTCTAGTTCGACTTTAATAGTAGGGTGTTGATTAACTGGCCCTTCTGGGCGTAGATTTTCTTTTTGGCGCCATGTTATTTTTGATACACAGTATCAAAGGATCTAGACTTGTATTTGAACAGATTTAGCCTATTATGCGCCTAAGAATTAAGAATATAATTGGTCATGGAAACCTCAAGACCGCATTGTTCATGCATGCTTGAACAACGATAACATGAATAACTGCAACCTAAAATGTGTAGTACCTCTTGCGTGTAATGGCCATATGCCTAAGTGGGAAAAGGGGTAATTCGTTGAGGAGTAGAAACCAAACGGTCGTATCCATCCTTATAGATGTATTTCCTACCTCATGGTCCTCGATCGTCCAAAGTAGGAAATACTTCGCCGCACTACCCGTGTGATGAATACGTTGATATCTCTTGAGCTCCACGAGCTTCAACATAATTGTTATAATTTCCATAGATGTCGAATAAAATGCAAGGAAGGGGTTGTAGCATGGCTCATGCCATATCATCCCTTAGAATAAGACAAATGTCAAACGACGGAGTTTAATGTAATCATTTCCGATAACTAAGATAAGGTAAGGTGTCATGGACACCAAAGAACCAGCCCATGTACAAGAAATCTAAGAATGTTGAGGAAAATCCTCCATGAGTGGCTAACAAGTTTTGTTTGCTTTCGATGACTAGTGTCGAACGACTCGTGTTATAGATCGAATGTTAGGTGCGAATAATACGTGTGGTCTTCCTGTATCGTAGAGTGTTATAGTAACCATCCCGGTTAGTGTTCTACTAGATAGAAACTTGAACAATTTAGGAATTTCGAATGGATAGTGATCGTTAGCTTGACCCGTAGAGCCCACCAGGATTTACATACACTACAAGTTGTTATTACGTGGGCCCCCGTAATAATAAATTGTCTTGCATGGTCACCCTAGCATTTTCTCGTTCAAACAGACGATCAGTCAAAGAGAGGACACTGTTATCTATATACCTTCAACATAGGAGGGACCTTCGTGATGGTCCACGTGCTAACACCCATTGTCATTATTCGTGAGAGGGCACAACGTTAGCCGAAATAGAAATAAAGAGAATCCGCAACAATAACCACTGGAGGGGAACCTTCAAGATGAGTACCTCATCTTCCTTGTCCTGACAGGAATGTAATCAATCATGACTAATATGAGTCTCAGGGACCTCGTCCCACTAGTAGAGTTATTGTCCAAGGCTGCCACCTCCGCCTCGTCGTCACTACCGAAGCCAGACATATACCATCTGAGGGAAAGAAACCATCTTCCGTGGGATCAATGCTTTAGGGTCTCTCTTAGGGACCACGCCCTCCATAGCTTCGTAATAGCCACGAGGTCGTCATTCTCATCGCGTGGGTCAATTGTAATAATAGAATTCGTAGTCGAAGGTATTTTCGTCCTTGGCAAATATTCCGTACCACACATATATAAATACATTATATATATAATCACTAAATCTCATGTTGTTTTTGTTTCTCGTGTTTCACATGTAATCCTTAATGTTTTCAAGTCTATTCCTTATAGACTACCCATGTAATGATCCTTCTTGTTACTTATGATTGAGCTCGCGTGATAGATCCTCATGTTATAGTGACACAATGAAAACCTTTTGTCATTTTTGTCATACTTTTGAAATCACTTTTGTAATGTCATTGACTTTGTTTTCATGTGAGAGCCCTTCGGTGATTGTAGACCAAACTTTGTAAAAGTTTTTCCCCGGTTCACTACAATCGGAGCTCTGATACCAATCTGTCACACCCTGCTAGTACGGAAGCGTATTGTGTGTAACGTAAGAAAGGTAATCATTGCATCCAAATGTATTAATAACCTGAACCAACAACGATGCCATAGATATATAACTTCCAACGAATATTTACATATTTTCCTAAAAGTAGTTTCAAGTACCATACATGTTCACAACCTTAGACATAACATAGTTATCAGTTTGTTTTACACATCACAAAAGATAGTTTTAACATAAAACTTAGTAAGGTTTTGTTTCCTATATACCCATACGAAGTTGGGATATAGAAGACAAACCCTTCAAAAGTGGCAATCGTTGTCATTTGTTTTCCCGAATCCCATAGTGAATCACCGGCTCAAGACCTGTTTCCTGAAATACATATAGTTTTAAAAAGTCAACAAAAGTTGAGCGAGTTCATGCAGTATTTGTTATCATATGAAATCTCGTAAATGCTATCTTGTAATCATGGTATGTTCTGATTCATTCGTGGAGTCTGTTAAGGATCTATCAGTGGGTAGCGAGCCCCCTGACATAATGTACCATAAGTAAATAACCAAACCGAGAACACTTTGTCATCATTTGGGATCACAAAAGCACTCCAGGGTATACCAACCAGGAGTGGGGTGTGCCTCAAGCCCAATAGATCTACACCTTTTGCACCTTGGTCACTAAGTGATTAATGGTTACTAATGTTATCATCCTACTTATGCACATTGATCATGTTATCTACTACTCCGTAACTAACATACCAATAGTTTTAGCATGTATTTCCCCTCGATGTTTTTGAAAACAAAACATTGAAATCAGTGAAAGGAGGGACATGAACTCACAAGTTTGCGTTCCGTGTATTATGATATCGAAGTGAGCGTCCGTACGTGTCAATAACCTACATGTGTACTAATCTCGTTGGACACTAGGTCTTTCGGACCTCGTACAAGTTGTTCATCTTGAATTCTTTATTATGTTCTCGTTTGTCATTTTTGGAACAACTTTGTATTTTAGAGCGTTGATAGTTTACTCGCTCGATTGTTATGTATATACATATATTCTATACGTATTGAATTCATAAGCGTATTCATGTATTCTATGTGTATTGACTTATGTGTGATCGGCTTCGTTCTTCACACGTCCTCGTGCAGTGCACACATGTCATTGAGCCTTTGCTCATGTCATTGGGCCGAGCCCATGTCATTTATGTTATCGTATCTAACCATGTTTTAATGTTATTGGGCCGAGCCCATGTTATCTATGTTATTGGGCCTAACCCATGTTTTATTGTTATTGGGTCGAGCCCATGTTATATTGCCATAGGGCCCTAGCCCATGTATTAAGGAATTTGGGCCTAGCCCATTACTAACTTTGATAGGCCCAATTCTAACTTCATGAGTCCATTAACATAATCTTGCAATTTTTACCAAAATGTTACCAAGTAGCAAACTTAAATAAGTTCATTTTTCCTATGAAAAATACTTGGTAATTTTTATAGTTTTCGACTTTCCGGATTCTTGTTATAGGTCACTTACATATGTGCTCGTTTAAACATCCAAAATATGTTATTTTAGACTCGACTTTGTAGTAACTTGTTCACGATGTCGATACGCCCAATTTGTCGTCATCAAGTGTTATGTATCTCCGTTTCGACCATTCTATTTAATTGTCCGATTTTACTAGCATTTCTTGGACCATGTAGGAACATGTATGTGTATTTACTTTGATCACCCTTTAGGTATCTACTACATACACATATATAGCACACATTGCAAGCACTTAGAAAGTTTCCGAAAATATATAATTTTTCTTACCAAAAATTATATTTACACCTTGTTATATTTTTACCCATTTATTTTTGTAAAAATATAAGTTTAAGTTCATAAGAACTTCTTGAATATTTAAACCTTAAATATTCCCATCAAATTTCTCATAATGACGTTTAAGACCACTAATCGCGTTTAACATTGTTAATCACCCTTTAATCCGCGTAGTAGGCGCCGTCTGCCTTTTGTTCTAACCGTTGTCTTGAGCCGCGTAGGGCTTCAGACCTGACGTTTTCCGGTTTCAATGCTTCTACCTGAGCATCTCGTATCTGTGAAGGAAGACTGGACTGAATAGTGAGTTGCAACGCTCGTACACGCCTAGGTGTAGTATCCTTTCGACTGAGGGCGTCGGCCACCACATTGGCTTTGCTCGGATGGTACTTTATAGCACATTCGTAATCGTTCAGTAACTCGACCCATCGACGTTGTCGCATGTTCAATTCTTTCTGCTTGAAGATATGCTCAAGACTCCTGTGATCGGTGTAGATGGTGCACTTGGTGCCATACAGGTAATGTCGCCATATCTTGAGCGCAAAAACAACAGCTCCCAGCTCTAAATCGTGCGTAGTGTAATTCCGTTCGTGAATCTTAAGTTGGCGTGAAGCATAAGCAATAACTTTATCCCGTTGCATCAACACACATCCAAGACCTTGGATGGATGCGTCGCAGTAGACTACAAAATCATCCGTGCCTTCAGGCAATGAGAGGATAGGTGCGCTACAAAGTCTATCCTTTAAGTGCTGAAACGCTGTTTCCTGTGTATCACTCCAACGGTAAGCAACACCTTTCTGTGTCAGTAATGTAAGCGGCTGTGCAATCTTTGAGAAGTCTTTGATGAACCGTCTATAATAACCCGCCAAACCCAAGAATTGGCGTATTTCGGTTGGTGTGCGAGGTGCAGGCCAGTTCTTGAACGAATCTACCTTGGATGGATCGACATGAATCCCATCCTTGTTTACCACGTGGCCTAGAAAGTGGACTTCACGAAGCCAGAAGTCGCATTTTGAAAACTTAGCGTACAGCTGTTCCGTTCGAAGGAGTTCCAGAATAAGTCGTAAATGCTGCTCATGTTCCTCCCGATTCTTCGAATAAATTAGGATGTCGTCGATGAAAACAATAAAAAACTTGTCAAGATAAGGTTTGCACACCCTGTTCATAAGATCCATGAAAACTGCAGGTGCGTTTGTTAACCCGAATGGCATGACCAAAAACTCGTAATGGCCGTAGCGAGTTCTGAATGCTGTTTTGGAGACGTCCTCATCCCGGACTCTCAATTGATGATAGCCTGACCTCAGGTCAATCTTCGAGTAATAGCTCGACCCTTGCAACTGGTCGAATAAGTCATCAATGCGTGGAAGAGGATAGCGATTCTTCACAGTCACCTTGTTCAGTTCGCGGTAATCTATGCACATGCGAAAAGTACCGTCTTTCTTTTTCACAAACAATACTGGAGCTCCCCAGGGCGAAGAACTAGGATGAATAAAACCCTTTTACAAGAGTTCTTGCAATTGCTTAGACAGTTCTTCCAGTTCAATTGGAGCTAAGCGATAAGGCGCTCGAGCTATAGGTGCTGCTCCTGGAGCTAGCTCGATCTGAAATTCGACCTGGCGATGGGGTGGTAACCCAGGTAACTCTTCAGGAAACACTTGAGGAAAGTCGCGTACAACCGGAATATCCTCTAACTTCTTCTCTTTCGTCGATGTATCTGTAACGAGTGCTAAAATAGCTGTGTGGCCCTTTCGCAAACACTTCTGTGCCTTCAAGAAGGAGATGATGCCACTCACGACACCACTCTTGTCGCCTTGAACTTCGAGAGGTTCTTTGCCAGTACGGGGAATACGAATGATCTTCTCCTTGCAGAGGATCTCTGCTTGTTGTTGGGATAACCAATCCATACCAATGACGACATCAAAACTACTCAGAGTTATAGGAATGAGATCGATAGAGAAAGTCTGACCAGCGAGGTTAAGATTACAACCCTGAACTATGTGTGTGGCTTCTAGACTTTTACCGTTAGCTAACTCTACGACATGTTTGGTGTTTAAAAGTGTTGGTGCACGTTTAAGCATTTGACTAACTTTCAGAGACATGTAACTGGTATCCGCACCCGAATCAAATAATACAGTAACATAAAAGTCGTCGAGAAGAAACTTACCCATAACCACATGAGGATCGTTCCTTGCGTCACTCTGACCAATCACAAATGCACGACCCTTAGCACCATTGTTGTTGTTGTTTCCCCCATTGTTGTTCCCATTGCCCTGATTATTGTTGTTGTTGTTCTGATTCTGATTTAACTGGGGGTAGTTCCGCTTGAAGTGACCTTCAGCTCCACACTGAAAGCATGCCTTATTTCCTTGCTGTTGTTGTTGTGGCTGGTTTCGTGGAACTGGTGGCTGTTGTTGCTGGTTCTGATTCGCAGGCCTTGAGCTCCTGCAATCTTTAGCTTCATGACCTACCCTTAGACATCTCTGACAGCGGCCTTTACGGCACTGACCACTGTGGTGTTTGTTGCACCTGTTACACAGTGGATGAATTCCCCGATATCCACTCTGCCCCTGACCACCAGACGATTGCTAACTCGGACTCTGGTAATCACTAGTCTTGCGCTGCTGCTGTGCTTGAGACTGTACAGTAGCTGAACCCCTGCTGGAATCCCCTTCCCATTTCCGCTTGTTGTCACTGGGATTAGCAGGAGTAGCTGGAGTGGTAGCGGTAGTAGTAGCGCTGATACGTTTAGGCAGCCTGTTCTGTTCGACTGCCTGATCGGTGAGGCGATGAGCTAACTTGACAATCTGTTGAATGGTGCCAAGATTCGCTGAGGTTACGTGACTTTGAATTTCCGGTACCAGACCATTGAGATACAGTTCGATACGCTTAATGGGAGGGTCTACCATAGTAGGACACAAAATAGCCAACTCATTCGATCTTCTGGTGTACGCTTCAATTTCTGACCCCGTCATTTTCAAGTGGTAAAACTCTACCTCCAGCTTATGAATATCATCACGGCTACAGTATTCCTCTTTGATCAACTCCTTGAAATCATTCCAGGGTGTGGCGTTAGCAACAGCCAACCCTAACATCTGAACTTGAGCATTCCACCAAGTCAGCGCAATGCCTTCTAGAGTACCAGTGGCGTACTTCACCCTGCGAGCCTCAGGGCATTCACACATTTCAAATACGGACTCGAGCTTTTCAAACCAATGGAGGAGTCCAACCGTTCCTTCCGTGCCACTAAAAGTAGTAGGACGACAGTCCATGAAAGTTTTGAAGGTGCAAACAGGTGGCTGAGCGTGCTGACCTCCTTCTTGTGCGGCTGCAAGTGCCGCAGCAACTCGTTCGTTAATAAGAGCCGTCAACTGGGCTTGTGTCATGTTAATGCGTCCAGCCATGATCTTCATAGCAAATATGACATAAGTGAGAGAGGTTCGCGAGTAGTGCGATAACAGAAGAGAGTAAGCACACAAGTGTTCTCATGCAATAGTGTTAAGTTAACCTAAGCATACCCTGAGCAAAGTTCTATGCAATTCTAGTATCTAGGCAACAAAACATGTACCATATTACCTAGGATGTTGAGTCTTGCACGTGGAGCGAGGCGTCGTTGTGGATCGTTGAGCACTGTTCTGGTTATAGTCTGGTTTTAATAAAAACGTTTTCCCCTTATTAAAACCGAGTTCTCTATAACCAATGGCTCTGATACCAATCTGTCACACCCCCAAAATCCACACGCGGAGTACCACCGCTTGGAGGCGTGACAAGACCAGGATCAAGCCACCAATCATATTGAACATATAAGTAAATAGTAAAAGTCATTCATCGATACGATAGGTGCTTTCAAAACCAAACATAAACAAGTGTGTAGCGGAAGCAATAATGTAAGACCCAACATAAGTTTAAGTACAAAATGTCATAATGTTTTAACAACACATTCACGATCCATGTCCACAACGACCGTGCCTCCCGTGCAAGCTCCAAAAGTACCTAAGGTCCTGCAAGGCATGTAACAGAGAGTTAACAACTAGTTGAGCGAGTTCACAGTTGGTTATTTAGATATAATGTTCGCATCGTAAATCGTATGCTTGTTTAGTAATCATGTATCGTATGTAATGGTATCGCGGCCCTCTAGGCATGTTTGCGAAGTTTAGTGGGGGTTTCCCATATGTTCTCTAGACTAGGTGTATTTGTATCGCGGCCCTCCAGGCATGTTTGCGAAGATTAAAGTATAGTTCGCGGCCATTCCAGGCATGTTTGCGAAGATTGTTCTAGTATCGCGGCCGATCCCGGCATGTGTGCGAAGAGAAGTTATGTATAACTAGTCTAGTAGTATCTACCATTGACCTTCCTCTCCCGAGGCCTATGGTATGTAATTCCGATAACTCTTAAGCATAAATAATCAATCAACCCATTCCCAACCCCGGGAATCCCATGCCTTGGTAGAAGTGTGAACTCACCTTAGTTTGCTCGGTATGCTAAGTTAAATGCTCACAATAAATCAGTCAAGTCCTATAGTGCACGTATACTCAATCAGTTCACATTGTTTGTAAAGTTTCACATGGAACTAGTGTCACAGTAATATCATGGAGTGTTTGACAGTTCATATCATGCAACATAAGCAGTTAATTGCATCCATACATTTAACAGAGTTGGCACCTAGCAGAACTAGCAAGTTAACTGAGTGAATAAAGTTAACAGATTTCATGGAATAACATAATTAATCCACTTCATTGGAATAAATAATAAACAGAGTAAGTCAGTTAACCCAGTTAACAACTTAACAGAATTGTCATCTAACAGAGTTACTCAAACAATGAAGTTATCAAATTACATATTTAACAAAGATAAATAAACTAACTGAGTTATTCCAATGGTTAGTTAAGTTAAATAACATAATTAATAACATTAATAATAACAGTTAACATGTTGCCAAAAACACATAAGTGCCGAAAACACCCTATGGCCGAAAACCCTTTAGAGCCGAAAACACTTATGTTCGAAATCCCCTTGGCCGAAATCCCTATTGAGCCGAAATCCCTTATGTTGCCGAAAACACATCTGGGCCGAATTCACTATATGGGCCGAAATCACTTAAGTGATTTCGTCCAGTTTAAAATGGTGGGGGTGTTTTCGTTGGGATCATCATCTTCAACAACAGCAGTTAACAAAACCCAGCAACTATAATCATCACATAACAGATTCAACCATTTGTAGGAACAATCAATCCAACAGAAGCTAAAACATTCATTTAGATACTTACTCATCTAAATAATCAGGATTAACATCCAACAACATCATAGTTTTTAACATTTAACAGGAGATCTAGTTATGCATTTATCAACTGACTATCTACGATCACTTTATCTCGAAGATTAACAATCACCATTAACAGAAAACAACGATCTAAACATTAAATCATCAATCAAAATCAGATCATAAGATCATAATATCTCACAGTAGCAGTCAATATAAGATATCATCTTAACATGTAAATCACTAACCGTAGATTAAACAGGGGTTTTGGCTTCAAATGAAGAATTCTGTTTGTTGGGTTTCAGAGGTAGAGAGAGAAACAATGGGATAAGGTTTGACAAGTGAGTAACTTCTCCGGGAAGATTGTTTATAAAATAATTATATATAATACCCCACTGGGCCTAAAGCCCATTTGTTGTTTTCGTTGGTCACCAGTGGACGAAAACACACAAGGTGTTTTCATGAGTAGGTGATTTCATAAGGGGGTGGTGTTTTCATATTAGCAGGGGTGTTAGGCCAAACATCCATAATAAACTATACAATTCCAATTAACACAAATTACACTATTATCATATACTCAAATATAATATGCACTCCAAATATAAAATATCATCGCAAAACTATTTAACGTTTTACAAATGTAAGCGTTGTGAAACAAACAAGTCGAGTAACAAACAACAAAAAAAAAATTAACGTGCAATAAATGCGAAGATAGAAATCTTGGAAAGATAAATACTTAACCAACCTCTTAACCTACCCTTAACCAACCTTAGACAATTTTTTACGGTAGAAACGGCAGATGGGAATTCTGTTAACATAGATAAGGTTTTGCAAAAAGGAAAGATAGAACTTTTAGGCCATAAATTCTCTGCAAACCTGTTACCGATGAAGTTAGCTGGATTCGATGTCGTGTTAGGAATGGATTGGTTAGTAGCCAACCATATCCTTTGTGATAAGAATTCCATAGAAATTCATGCACCCACAGGAGAAGTAGTGATGATTACAGGAGATAAGCCACGTAAGCCAATGAAATTCATTTCAGTAATGAAAGTGGCCAGTTATTCAAGAAAACAAGGAATAGTGTATATGATTTCGGCAATCATCAACACTAAAGGTAAGGAACTTAAGGAGATTCCAGTAGTATCAGAATACACGGATATATTTCCAGAAGAATTACCTGGATTACTACCCGATAGGGAAGTAGAATTTAGAATTCATCTAATTCCTGGAACTACATCGATAGCCAAGGCACTTTATCGGTTAGCACCTACCGAAATGTTAGAATTGAAAAAGCAGTTAGATGAATTGCTAAGCAAAGGATTTATACAACCTAGTTCATCCCGGTGGGGAGCACCAGTATTGTTTGTGAAAAAGAAAGATGATTCGATGCGAATGTGTATCGATTACAGGGAATTAAATAAGATTACAATTAAGAATCGATACCCATTACCTAGGATTGATGATCTTTTCGATCAACTTCAGGGAGCTAGATATTTTTCTAAGACAGATTTACGCTCAGGATACCATCAGTTGAAAGTACAAGAAGAAGACATACCTAAAACTGCTTTCAGAACTAGATATGGTCATTACGAGTTTACAGTTATGCCATTTGGACTAACAAATGCCCCTGATGCATTCATGGACATGATGAATAGAATCTGTAAACCGTATTTGGATAAATTTGTAATTGTCTTCATTGACGATATACTTATTTATTCCAAAAGTCAGGAAAAGCATTGTAAACACTTGCATGCACTCTTAACTTTGTTAAGAAAAGAGAAGCTTTACGCCAAATTCTTGAAGTGTGAATTTTGGCTACAAGAGGTTCAATTTTTAGGACACATGGTGAATCACGAAGGTATTCACGTAGATCCCTCCAAAATAGAAGCAATCACCAAATGGAAGGTCCCGCAATCAGCCATGGAAGTTAGAAGTTTTCTAGTATTAGCCGGATACTATAGACGGTTTATTAAGTATTTTTCCAAAATAGCGGTGCCATTAACTAAGCTAACCTGTAAATCAGTGAAGTTTGAATGGGGATCTAGACAAGAAGAGGCTTTTAAGATTTTAAAGCAAAGATTAACAAACGCCCCAATTCTTGCCTTACCAGAAGGGACAGAAGATTTTGAAGTTTACTGTGATGCTTCTAAGCTAGGATTAGGATGTGTGCTAATGCAACGCAAGAAGGTAATTGCGTACGCCTCAAGGCAATTGAAGAAGCACGAAGAGAATTATACGACTCACGACTTAGAACTAGGAGCGATAATTTTTGCCCTTAAGATTTGGAGGCACTATCTGTATGGAAGTAAGTTTACAGTCTATACGGATCATAAGAGTTTAAGATACATATTTGGGCAAAAAGAATTAAACATGAGGCAAAGGAGATGGATGGAAATTCTAAGTGACTACGACTGTGATATTCAATATCACGAAGGAAAAGCAAATGTAGTCGCAGATGCCCTAAGTCGTAAGTATCATGAAAAGCAAAAGCGAGTTCGTGCTATTAGATTAAATCTACAGTTAGATTTGATGGGACAACTGAAACACATTCAAGAAACAACAATCAAGGATGATGTTGAAGGGATGAAGGGAAGAATAAAAGAATTAGAACAAGGAAATGATGGAATTTGGAGATTCCACAAGAAAATAATTTGGGTACCTAAGCAAGGAAATTTAAGAAATAAAATTTTAGAGGAAGTCCATAAATCTAGGTATACCATGCATCCTGGAAATAATAAGATGTACCAAGATTTAAGAAATAATTTCTAGTGGATAGGAATGAAAAAGGATATAGCCAGATATGTTTCTAAGTGCCTAACTTACTCACAAGTTAAAGCAGAACACCAAAAACCCTCAGGGTTACTCCAACAATTAGAAATGCCTGTTTGGAAATGGGAACTAATAACCATGGATTTCGTTACTAAGTTACCCAAAACCCGAAAAGGTAACAATGCAATTTGGGTAATTGTGGATCGATTAACCAAATCAGCTCATTTTCTACCCATGAAGGAAACCTTTAGCATGGAAAGATTAGCCAAATTATACGTAGACGAGGTAGTATCCTTACATGGAGTCCCACTCTTCATTGTATCGGATAGGGATAGTCGTTTCACTTCACATTTCTGGACTAGTTTCCAGGAAGCAATGGGAACCCGACTAAATTTAAGTACTGCATACCATCCCCAAACAGATGGACAAAGTGAAAGGACAATCCAAACCCTGGAAGACATGCTCAGGGCATGTGTAATAGATTTTGGAGGAAACTGGGACAACCATTTACCTTTAATTGAATTCTCATATAACAATAGTTATCATTCCAGCATCGAAGCTGTCCCGTTCAAAGCACTGTATGGACGAAAGTGTAGAACTCCAGTTTGCTGGGCAGAAATAGGAGAAAGTCAATTATCAGGTCCTGAAATCGTACAAGAAACCACCGACAAGATATCTCAAATCAAGGAAAGACTGAAAACGGCTCGAGATCGTCAGAAAAGTTATGCAGACAATCGACGCAAGCCACTAGAATTTCAAGTTGGAGACAGGGTACTCTTGAAAGTTTCTCCTTGGAAAGGAGTAGTTCGGTTTCGGTAAGAAAGGAAAGCTAAGTCTAAGGTACGTAGGACCATTCCCAGTAATCCAGCGAATAGGACCGGTTGCCTATTGCTTACAACTACCAGAAGAGTTAGCCGGGGTACATGACGTATTTCATGTATCCAACCTCAAGAAATGTTTATCTGACGAATCCCTGGTAGTACCTCTTCAAGACATAGAGGTAAATGAAAAGTTAAAGTTCGTAGAGAAACCACTTCAAATAGAAGACAGAAAGATTAAATTCCTTAAACACAAAAGATTGGTACTTGTTAAAGTCAAGTGGGATTCGAAAAGAGGACCCGAGTATACCTGGGAGCTGGAATCGGAAATGAAGCGAAGGTATCCTCACTTATTTCAGTAAATCTCGAGGAAGAGATTTTAAATAAGGTGGGGAAGATGTAAGGACCTGCAAAAATGTCCATAAATGACCCGTAAGTGAAAACCCGGATCCCTGAAACCCTAATGTGCATGAAAAAACAAGAAATTAAGGAATTTGGTTTTCACGCGGGCCGCGTTAGCCATAAAGTAAGGCTACGCGGGCCGCGACAACTTAAAAATGCTCCGAATAAGTGTTCAAGCCACGGGTCGCACACGTGGCGGACCTACCTGTGACACACAAGCCCCACACGTAGACTAGGGGCCCTCGCGGGCCGCGTAAGGTTCATCTAAGGGTTTACGCGGGCTGCGTAAAACCCAATTTCATGCTATAAATTGCCTGTGCATGGGACTTGCTTCTGTGCTCGAAAACTTTACTCAAAAACGAAATATACTGCTCAAAATCACAATTTTGCTTAGGATCCTGTTAAACTTCCGCTGTCGCATCAACTAATAAATACCACGGGTTTCTGTCCCGCGGCTCCTAGACCAGGTAACACCGGGACGGGGGCCGTGACAGGGCCCGCTGACACCCTTATCCCCTATTTTCAAAAAACTGTTGCCTTACCCAACCAGTCCCAATTGCATCGATCTTGGACCCTGCCACTTAACACTGTTAAATGTCAATGTTTCTATTTAACGGTCAAAAGGTATGGGTTTTTACTTAGCCCATTCATTTCCGAACCCCTTCTTATGTAAATTGGTTTGGTCTTACTCCCCAACCATTCATACTTATTGAATTAAGAGCGATACCAACCTGCTTCCTTATCCGGTGAAGAATTCTGTCATCCAGTGGATGTGATCACTTGTGTGCAGCACAATACCGATAAGGACTATGATTGGAAACCTAATCAGGGAGATGACAGGTAAGTTCCCACTTCTACTGGGTCGATTCCATCAATTGATCGTCATTTGTTTGTGATGTTATAGGGTACAAGATTATATGGGATTCAATTAAGTTAGGTATGTATGCTTAATTTCCTTCATTGTGGTTTGAAGTGTCTTAGGGTTCACTGTTCATGATGAACTAGACACCTAAAGTGAAACAGTGTCTGCAATTCGGTTGATTAGTTAGTGTTATGTGTTTTGTTTCTTCATATATTGAAAACATGGATGAAGAGAAAATGATGATTATCTAGTAGATTTAGACAGGGGTCAAAAAAGTGTTCATGATCTAGTCTTTTGAAATAGGGATCAACAGAAAGTGTTGATTAAGGGGTTGTTTGGCAACTTCTGAATGGTTAAGTGCTGAACCAGCAAGAGGTCTGAAGCATTAAGTGCTGAACCAGTAAGAGGTCTGAACCATTAAGAGTCAGTATAATGCTTAACCGTTTAGAGACAAATGTCTGACAAATTCAGATTAGAGGTCTTAACCATTCAGACTCAATATAATGCTTAACCATTCAGAGGTAAATGTCTGAACCATTCAGACATCTGCTAGCGAAACAAACAATCTGAATCATTAAGTGCTGAACCAGTAAGAGACCTGAACTATTAAGAGTCTCATTAAGAGGTAAACAAACAGCCCCTAAGTCTTTTATTTTTCATGTTGATGGTTTGTTGTGATCATGTGTATAGTTAAGTCATTGTTTGATCATGTGTATAGTTAACTCGTTATTTAATCACACTGGTTCATGACATTATACTGTTTGATGATAGTAAATTGTTCGATCATGCTTAATTTCCATCATTGTTGTTTGATCATGATTGCTTGTTTATTGTTTCATTGATTCACTAGTCATTGAGTCACACTGGTTCATGATTATGTTACAATTTCCCTGTTCATAATTCAATCGATTATGTTACCTGTTCATTGTTTGTTTATTTGATCATAGTGGTTCATGATTACTTGTTTATTGTTTCTTTGCAGCTGAGGTGAGGATGGACATATTCGTCATATCTCTGGTGTTCCACACGGTGGTCACAATGTATGGCAGCCCTTTCCTCAACTTCCGGTATCCACCCGAGAATCAGAGGACTAAATAGCGAAAATCAATACCTTATTTATGTAGGATAATTGTAGGATATTTTGATGATCTTATGTTTAATATTTATGTAGGCTAATTGATTTATGGATGATGATTGTCTATTTAAATAGTGCTTGATTGTTGATTAATTGTGCATTTGAAATTGGCCATGATATTATGGTCATATGTGTATTATTTGTGGATTAGAAACCATTGTTTTGTTTATTAGAAACTGAAAAGTCATTCTTTGGATTAGATGCTGGTCATAACAGGAAGCTGATCATACCTTGATTGTGGATTATACCTACATTTGTGCACTTGACTTTGAAAGTTCAAACAAGAAGTAGGGGCAGATGTAGATTTGTGCATTTGACTTTGATTTGTGCATTTAACAAGAAGTATTGGCCATTATATGTTGATTAGGATTACATGTGGATCATTTGATTAGGTTTAGATGAGGTGCATTTGAATGTATGGCCACTTGAATCGATTGATTAGGATTATAGGCTTTGACTTTGGTAGGGTCAAATAACTTAAGTTGTTGACTATCCAAGGTCAAACAGTTTAGGCGAGAATCATTAAGAGTTATGCATGGTGTGAAACGTTTAGTTGTTACAAGGAAAATGGGGTAAAAAGAAAGGGTAAAATTGTCATTTCGCATCTCAACTAACAGAAGTGTAATGTCATTTAATAGCAAGGTCCAAGATCGATGCAATTGGGACTCTAGTTGGGGGTTAAGGCAACAATTTTTTGAAGTAGGGGGTAAGGGTGTCAGCGGGACAAAATCCCAGGGGGTAAAATTGCAATCTACTTATTAATTTATATTATTCAATTTATTATTTCACTACATTATAACAAATATATACTTATAACTAGTCTTGATGTGTATTGTTGTTTAATCACATTAATCGATTTTTTGATAATTTTGCTTAGTGGATAACCCTCAAAGTATCATATATTAGTAGCCATATTGATATATGTTGTATTACAGGTGTATAGATCCAACATATACAACTATTCCTTTTGAACATGGAAGGCAAATCCAATTGTCAGAAAATAAAACATAGGGTAACACAACCCTACACATGAACAAGCCTGTTTTTCTTCGCTACCACATCCACAAAGACCTATAAACAGAATACTTCCAATTAATGACCCACGACATACTTGTAGCTCGTATCATTTTTTTGTCACAAGCAACCGGTGCTAACCCATTCCCTCAAGTGAATGCGGCTACGACACATGGTGGATGGAGGAGAGAATGATGACGTGACCCCAAAAGAGGCTATGAGCATGGATGAAACAACTAATGGAAGTTGAAAGTTCATATTTGAGCCAAAAGACCAAAGGGTGATCATAAGGGGGAAATATTACAAAGGGCAAGAAAACATCTACCACATATGTGGCATAACCTACCATTAGTATATTAAAATGTTAAAAAGATATTTTTATGCATGTCTAGAACCTCCGACAAAGCTACAATAAACACGTGAGACAAATGTTTCAAGGATACAACTGAACAATTAATACCATCATAAAACAAAAGAATTTTTTTATCAGTTTTTTTTACCAGAAATACTTATTGGTACTATTTCAGGCGTTGGTAACCTATTAAAAACTCCGGTAGAGCACGCACCTACCTACGACTAGTGAAACTAAATGATCTTAGTGTAAACATTAATACGTTATTACCTCCGTCACTCATATTTACCAGTGAGAGTTTCAATTTTATTGTAAACATCATATGTAATGTGATACTGATATATATCGTTTTTTATTTTTTAACTGATGCTTTTTATACACTTTTTTTAAAAATTTACATCCTGTTATATAGTTTCAGCAACTCGTTAATGTTATAAAAACATATTTTAGGGTTTTTTTTTATTAATTTTTATAAAACTTCATTGGGTGTGTGTTTTCTCCTACCTGAATAATAGACACATCCGATCCATTTAATTTCCTGCGTTCTTTCTTCTCCACTGCGGCGACCGTCCACTGTAAAACCCTAGCTCTCATTCCACCATGAATTGTTCAAGTAAGCATCTACTTCTATACATATGTACTCGTATATACATCACTCTCATTGCCCCTTAATTGCTGTTTACCTGATCCGCTTCACCTCTATGTTGTTGTTACAGTTTCTGGCGAGGTGCCGGAAAAACCTGTTGTTTCCAAGACCTCCGGATTACTTTTCGAGAAGCGATTGATCGAACGACACATATCGGTGACCTTTTCTTCTTTGCTAGGGTTTATATTATTATTGTTATTATTATTATTATTATTATTATTATTATTATTCGTGTTCGTATGCCCTAGGGTTATAACAAAACATATGAGTTTGAGATAGTTGTTGCACAAATCTAAAATTAAGTTGTTTAAATTTTTTTTTGCTACAGATCGAATTTAATTACAAATTTAGGTATAGATAGTTTCAAGTTTGTAAACAGGATAGTTTTGGCGTTGTTATTATTGGTTGCGGTCTCGATTGATGGTTTTTGTTTGGTTGAGTAGGATTATGGAAAGTGTCCGGTGACCGGGGAAGCTTTAACTATGGATGACCTTGTTCCAATAAAAGCTGGCAAGGTTTGTTTTTTATTGTCTTTTATAATATAACATAATGTTTTTGAAATTGATTTGTGATCATTACTTGCATGCAGGTGGTGAAGCCAAGACCCGTGCAGGCTGCAAGTATTCCCGGGATGCTTGGAATGTTCCAGAATGTATGTGCTAATCGTATTTGGTTTGTTACATAAGCTTGCATTGTTTTGTTAGTTGTTATGATCAGTGCGGTGTTTATATTTTTGTCTTGTTGGCATGTTATTGAGAATCTTGTTATTAGCAGTTAATTGGTTGTAAATGTGGCTATTAAGTGTTTTGCTGTTCTTTATATTTGACAACAGGAATGGGATGCATTGGTGTTATCTGCTTTCGCATCAGAGCAACAATTACATACAACAAGGCAGGAGCTTAGTCATTGTTTATACCAGGTAGTGCTAATAACAAGTCGTTCATATATAAATCTTATTTTATGGCTATAAATTGTTTGCATATTCCAGCTTACTCTTGTGTGATGGATTTTTCAAACACATCAACCTTATAAAAACATTTATTTGTGTCATCCCTGTCTCCTCATTTCTAAATCCTCACACCAAACGCACTTAACTTTAGAAAAAGAATACTCGTGTTTTTTTATTCCCATACTTGAAGCTTGCAGCGGTTTTTTGAAAGTCAATTGAGGTGACTTTATGTGTTATACTATACGTTTAAACATTACATATTATATTGAAGCAAGATGGGAGGATAGTTTGTCCTCGGTACTGAGAAATCACACACTTGTTTCCTCTTCATATTGCATTTTTATAACTACAAGGTTAATGAAACCAAACTGCTAACAAATTCAAATCAAAGGTTTTGATGTAGTTTGTAGTTTTCTGTCTTTTTTCTAATTTTTATGCTAACGTCAACTTCATACCTGTGTTGGCAGCATGATTCAGCTTGCCGTGTAATTGCAAGATTAAAGAAAGAACTAGATGAAGCCAGGACAATGTTGGCTAATTTAGAAAGGCAAGCACCAATGCCAGCATCAACAGAAGTGACAGCACATGCTTCTGCTTTAAGCAATGGGAAAAGAGGTTTTTTTTTCTTCTTTTATTTACTGTGCTTCTGAGCTTTGTATATGATTTTTTCCTTTCAAGGACCGTCAATTATTTGGTATGACAGCTGCCGAGGATGATGAGTTGGGTCCCGATGGTAAGAAAATCCGTCAAGGAATATCAGCCAGAATAATTACTGAATTAACCGACTGCAATGCTGCACTTTCACAGCAAAGGAAGAAAAGACAGGTACGCGTTGATTCCATTCCAGTTATACTGAAAAACGTGTTGCGTTTTAGTATATGAAGTTAAAAAGCTTGGCACTTTTTTTTTGCAGATTCCTCCTTCATTAGCTTCGTTGGATGCTGTTGAGAGATATACCCAGCTTAATAGTTATCCCCTTCACAAAACAAACAAAGCTGGCATTTTATCTATTGATATCCATCAATCCAAGGTACACGTTTTTGTATTTTGAACTGCCTTCATTGCATCTGTTTTCTATTATTTTATCTTTGAAGTTTGCACTTGGTTTTTGGGAACAAAACAATCACCGATAGTTTTCTCTTTAAAGTCTTAAAAGTGATTTTGATGGGTGATAGATACCACCACTTTGGGTTAATTATAGGGGTGAGCAAACAACCGAAAAAACCGAACCGAATACCTTAAAAATCATTTTTTAATGTTATATATTGATTTAGGAATTATTAGTTTTATTCTTGAGTGTTAAGTATTTATAAGAAAAAACATTAACATGTTTATTTATATCATGTTTATTTATATTTGAAATTTTTTATCCATTGCTTACAAGAAATTATAAAATTTAACATATAAATTAAATGATTTTTAAAGTAATATAAAAGAAAATGACTTAATAAAAACTTTGGAGAAACATAAAAATAAATCAGAAGTTAGGTTTATGTGAACGATATTAATTAAAAAGTTTAAACATAATAACTTAATGTAACATTTAAGAAAGACTATATTACATCTTGGATTATGCTTTTTATTTTTGAATCTTACATACTTTTGTTCCAAAAACTGAAAAAAAAAAAAAACCGAACCGAACCGTTACTAAAACCTAAAAAACGAAACCGAACGGTTTCAATAACCGAAAAGTAAAACCGAACCATGCACATCCCTAGTTAATTATAGTTCTACATATACCTTAACTTCATTGTGTGTCTACTGTTCTAGTACTTGCTGGTTCTTTATGAAGTGTATAAAGAATGGGCTACTTACTCTATAAGCACACACTTGTAGTTATCCTTGTGTGCTCCTTGAGAGGCCCTTCATTTAAGTTCCAAATCCACTTGGCCCCTTTATTTTGTCATTACGTTTAATCTTTAATGCATTTCAAAAAGATTGTTCCGAACATCCTGCTATTGCCTATTAGAATATGAAACTTGATTTTTGTTGCATGAGGAATAATATGTTTTCCACATCAGGATCTTATTGCTACTGGTGGAGTTGATACGAATGCTGTAGTCTTCAATCGATCTTCAGGGGAGATCTCATCTACACTTAGTGGTCACTCCAAGAAGGTGTTATTCACTATTTGGTAAAACGTTAAATTTGATATCATGTTTAGATCTTGTCAATTTTTATTTTGAATTTCTGTTGCCTTTTGTTTTTTAGGTCACCAGTGTCAAGTTTGTGGCTGATGGAGAGTTGGTTGTTTCTGGTTCAGCTGACAAGGTAAGCTTATTCACCAATCTCTATTCTTATTAAGCCAGTTTGGACACCGTATGATTATTCTATATTTTTAATGAATTTTTCTTTGTTTTTTTCACTTGCTTTAACTGGAACGCATTAAGAAAATGCTTATTTAAGTATGTTTGATGACTAAAAACTGAGATGCTTATTGAATCCTGTGATTATCTTTTGCATTAAAGCTTTTCGTTTTGTGTGCGCAGACAGTTCGTGTGTGGCAAGGATCTGAAAATGGAAATTATGATTGTAAGCATGTCCTAAAAGATCATACAGCTGAGGTAATTATGCTATTTTATCTGCCATTTTATTTTTCAAAAGGTATTATAATTTTATTAAGTATTAGGGGTTTATGTATCTAATTGAGTGTCATCAAGAAATAGTATTCTAAATTGGCGAAGATCTACTGCTTACAGCTCAACTCCCCTTTTAAATATCTAAAGATTTAATAAAAATGCACATGTTCATTGGGCAGGTGCGAGCTGTGACTGTCCATGCTACAAATAACTACTTCGTAACAGCTTCTCTTGACAATTCATGGTGCTTTTATGAGTTATCATCAGGCTTATGCCTTGCACAGGTTTTTCTTTTTATATACATACACAGAAATATGTAATGTTCAATAATTAATATATATTTACTAAGATTATTATATATTTAATTAATGATTAATCTCTAGGTTGAAGATTCATCTCCATCTGATGGTTACACATCTGCAGCTTTTCATCCTGATGGTCTCATTCTTGGAACAGGCACTTCTGGGGCTATTGTTAAAATCTGGGATGTCAAGAGTCAGGTATAACAGGCAAATGTGCTGATCTTTCGGGTGACAGGTTCGGGTCCGGGTCGGAACCGGTCGTTTTTCTACACGTTGAAATGAGTCAGTTGAGTTTACTCAATGTTTTTTTATCCCAAAAGGTTTCCTTTGTTAATAGTTTGTGTCGAATTGGATTAAAAGTTGTATTGTTTCAGTTTTAACCTAGCTTGTTGAACAAATGATTTAGGTTATTGAGTAAAATGCCATTTTGGTCCCCGAGGTTTGACCAGTTTTGCGACTTTCGTACAAAGGTTTGTTTTTTCCGCATCTGGATCCAAAAGGTTTATAATCTTGCCATTTCATCCGTCTCGTTACCTCCATCTATTTTTGTCCGTTAAGTCAGGTATTTCTGTCTTTCTTGCTAACTTAAAGGGCAATCTGGTCTTTTTTCACTTTATGTAAAAAGACCGAATACCTCTGAAAAAGACCGAATTTCTCTTTAAGTTAACAAAAAAGACAGAAATACCCCCGACTTAACGGAAAAAATGGATGGAGTTAACGAGCTGGATGATAATGGCATGCTTTTAAACCTTTTGGATCCAGATGCGGAAAAAACAAACCTTTGGATGGAAGTCGCCAAATTAGCCAAACCTCAGGGACCAAAATGACATGTTACTCTAGGTTTTTCTATGCGTAAAAGTACACTTTTGGGTGATTTTTGACCTAGTCACACATGAATGGATCTTAATTGCTACCTGAACTCTGTTTTTTTTTTTTTTTTTTTTGGTGCAGGCAAATGTTGCAAGGTTTGATGGGCATGTTGGGGCAGTAACTGCGATATCGTTTTCAGAGAATGGTTACTTCCTTGCAGTAAGTGTACTAATAGTAAAAGGCCTCATGGAAATTGCTGCTTAGCTGGGTATGCATTAAATATATGTGTCAATTTGGCAGACTGCTGCTCAAGATGGTGTTAAGTTATGGGATCTTCGTAAACTGAGAAACTTCAGGACTTTTTCACCGTATGATGAGAATACTCCTACACAATCTGGTAACTTTAGCCTCCTCTAATTTCAGTTGCTTACACTGCTGCTATAATAATAGTTCTTGTAATCATTTTTTATGTTAATGGTTAAAGACGTTATAATATATGTATATGGTACTCTCGTTTTACCTGCAGTGGAATTTGATCATAGTGGAAGTTACTTAGCTATCGGAGGTTCAGACATAAGGTAATTCTTGGTTACAGTTGCTAAAGTTACATTACTTTGACATTCATAAAATCATAATTATAACTTTTTTTTTACTTTAAAATCATAATTATAACTTTTTTTACTGTACTTGTTACAGAGTTTATCAAGTGGCAAGTGTGAAGTCTGAATGGAACTGTATTAAAACATTCCCTGATTTGTCTGGCACAGGTTTCATTCATTTCTGTTTGTATAAATCTTATGAAAATGATTTTTTTTTTTTTTTTTTTTTTTTTTTTTTTTTGTAATTTAGTTTCGGTTAAATTTTATGTAAAATTGGAATGCAGGCAAGATAAACTCTGTAAGATTTGGTCCTGATGCAAAATACATAGCAGTCGGGTCAATGGATCGAAACCTTAGAGTGTTTGGGCTGCCTGGAGAGGATAGTGCAACGGAGCAAGAATCTTGAAGACGGTTCTTCTCTGTCATTATTGGTGTTGGATTATTTTGGGGCTCGTTTTGTATTAATCAGGTGTAGTAACATTTTAACATGTTTCGGCATCTTATGTTAATGAGATTGATTGTTAGAACTTTTTAATTATGCGAGAATCAAGTTTATAGTTAAAACTGACTCATCATATTAATATCTCCTTGGCTTGGTTACATTTGTGTGACATTTTCCCTTAAAAAGATATATCGCAAGTTAATTATTATTGATTATTGGTAGTATAAAAATAATATAGGTAGGATAGAGATGGTTGCGCGACTGGCCTTTTCTGTTTAACACACATAATACATATTGTTTTATTTTTATTCAACAAGTATGAGTAGAAAAATAATAAATCAGTTGTAAATGTTATATCCGCATCCGTAAAAGTGTTACATTATAAGTTACTTAAATTCATTATTTTATCGTTTTACAGATTGGTCTTGAAAAATATATAACATTTTAAAAGTAAAAACAAACCAACCAAAACATATAAAAACACTAAAATCAAATACCTAACGAAACTTATGAAATTACTTTATACTTGCAACGCGTGTCTAATAATAAAAAGATTTAAGAACATCTGCAACGCGTGTCTTACAAACGTCATCGGTGATTGATTTGATCCAACTTGGCAGAATAAAAACGAGAATGGCATATTATTTCATGCGAAAAGTCTTGAATGTAGAAGGGGATGCAAGGAGAAGGAAAAGAAGGAAATCGCTGGCGTGGATGGGGGAGGGGGTTCGTGAGCTTCCTGAATGTGGATGGGGGAAATGGGTTGAGGACGATGACTAGTAGTATTGCCTTTATTCCACCTTTTCTTTTGTTTGTCTTTCCCTCGAACTCTGCCTTGACATTGCAATACTACCTAGTCATCGTCCTCAACCCCTTTCCCTTCGACCCTGCCTCCCTCTCGACACTCAAGCAACGTCTTAGCGACCTCCTTCCTTGACTCTCGAAAGTATAGTATCTCCAAGTTCTCGACACATCGTGGGGTCTGTACCAGACCCAACACCCAGTCCAACACTACCTGATTTAACCCAGCTCAACCATAACCAGACAATTCAGCATTTCAACCCACAAACGTACCAAACTAGTTATAAAACAAGAACATCGACCTAACATTTCCTTTCCTTTCTCTCACTTTCTTTTCTCTTCTATTCTTTCCAATTTGGAAGTATGGAATTTAGCCTCAAAATCCACTCCCTTTCTCTTCTCTTCTTTCCAAAAAAGATCTCTAGAACACAACTTCTTTTATTTCCTTCCAAAAAACCTTTACTTCCTTCCAAATCTTTTCTCTACTCTCGTTAGAAAGCCATTTACAATAGAACTAGTGTTTGTATTTTGGATCTATCTTGAAATTATAATAGTCAGATGTATAACGTATTAAACTAAAATTTAATTTTTATTATCCAAATCTTTTAATGTTGTAAACAACAAAAACACATCTTTATCATTTTAAAACTTCTAACACAAATTAATAACTTTGACAAAAAAGAATGAAACCACCAAAACTAAACTGTTAAACTGTCAACAAAAACAGCTTCTTTCGTTTGTCGTTTCTATAAATCGTAGTTAGCGTTTGGCCCAAACCTATACCAAAACCAGCAGATCAAACTGTGAACACCCGTACACACAAAAATACCCACATAGCAGCATTTTTAAACAAGGTTTCACACACAAAAAGAAAAAAAACACAACCCATGCCTTGGAAACTTTGTGATAACATTAAATAAATTAATAGAAATCATATAATTTTTTTTGGATAAGTACTACATCCTGCCTATACTTAAAGTTCAAGAATGGTATATTATAGAAGACAATTAATGGAATAACTAGAGCACTCTATTACACACTTACAAGAAACCATGTATCAAATTTTTGCAACCATGGATTGTATTCTACTTTTAAGGATATCGAGAAGAATGCGCGAAACCCCACAACTACAACGAGAAAAAAAAAGTAACAATTGTTATATGAATCGATAATTTGATTCTAAAAAAAGAGAGCATATCGTGTGATGCAAGAAAACGTGAATTTGGTTTACAAGTTACAACGAAAGAGTTAAGGATAAATATGCTAATATCTTTCGAGCCTAGCTTTTTTTTTGTTATTGGTCACTTTTATTAATTGAATATTAACAAAATGTAGTAATTTTTATTAGGGGAAAGTGAATATGGGGCTGTTATGTATGCAACTTGTATGCGAAACCTATCAAAACTACGTCGTTTTGATTAAAAAAAAAATTAAACTCTCAATCTCCATTAATTTCTCACATTCTATTCTCATCCCAAATTTGATTATTTTTCTTGCTCATCGCCAATGCCTAATTTCTTCATCATCTTTCACTCCAGCAGTAATTTGTTCCAATACAAGATTTGATTTACATGAGTACTTGTTAAATGAAAACTTATTAAACCAACCAAATATCTAAATGCAAAACTATTTATAGTGAAAAACCGGAGAAAGAGAAGGGGGTATCAAACTGCCATCGCCCAACTATTTAAATGATTTGTGTGGTGTGAAAATCCATAAAAGTCCAGCTATCTATTGTATAAAGAAATTGAGGGTACAGGAAATGAGCAACATTCAGCAACTTAACACCGGAAAATGTTTCTTGTGATAAACATTATTGATGTGCGCTAACTCAAGAATTGGTCACTGTTAATTAACTCTGTTTCTTCTTCATTTGCAGAAGAGTGACATGCTTTGACATTAGGTTTGCTACCATCAAATCATCAATATAGATAATTTCCCACCACTGTTGTGTTTAGTTTCAATACTACTTTCATTAGTTCCATATGCAACATAATCTTATAATTTTGAATTGATTACTACTATTAATTAAACAAAAAAGAAAGTTAACTTATAGGATGTTAAGCGGTGCTGAACCCATAGTAACTCAGTCAAAATTATCACTTGTTTTTGAGTCAGAAAAATGAACAAGAGGTGAAAGATACGAAATGAGGTATTGGTCACGAGCAAGAAGAAAGAAGCGATACTGGAATCAAATCTGAGATTAGAACAGCAAGTGAGAAAATAAACGGGGATTGAGATTTTAATTAATTTATTTATTGGTATTAATCAAAACGACGTAGTTTTGATAGGTTTCACATACAACTTGCATACATGACAGCCCCATATTCACTTTCCCCTTTTTATTATTTGAATGTAAACAAATTGTGAAAAGAGAAAGAATTCATTTTTGGCGTTTTGTGGAATAGGAGTTGAAGTATTACCTCAACGTTCTTTAAAGCAAATGATTCATCGTGAGCCAAGCATTGGTTTCCAAATGTATCACAACGTCCGCTAGTTCCAGATAACCTTTTTGCGATGAATGATACAATTAGAACCATAGAGATTAAAGATATCAATATGAAGACTCTAGCAAAAGATACGACTGTAAATATATGAAAAAAACAATACTCACAAATCTCCATCTAGACGTAACGCAAAATTCCCACCTCCTCCGAGTGCTAGCAGATCATTTAGACACATGTAAAAATACCGATTGGCTCCTTCTCAAAAAAAAAAAAGATGTAAATAATTAGCTATAACTGTTTCTAGATAAGATAAGCAAGATTTAATCTTTATTGCATGTGCACATAAACTGCTTACCAGTTGGTCTAAACAGCCTCGGTGCACCATATAACGTTGTGAAAACAAAGGTCTCATGAGTCCCCTGCCGCCACATTTACTTTTTAAGTATTTGCATATATTATTAAAAATAAAAAAGATGCACAAACCAGTATAAAATTATAAATTATTACTTGATATTTCCTCTTGGGAGTAGGTGTCAATGGTCCATTTAGCAGCCCACCGAACACAGCACCTTGAGTATCACCGGTTATCTATGAGATATGTACAAATTCAATCACATACAAGAATAATTTAGAACACCAAAAGTTATGGAAGATGCATAAGCCTGTTGAAAGTGTAACGGTAAACTTACGAGCAAACAAGGGCCAGAAAGATCAGAGCTTTTCCTAATAAGCGTGCGAAGTGATATTCCATGTTTCAACGTACTGCCCTTGATTTGAAAGAAAAAAGTTACTACATTATACATGTAGGGGAGGGATCATGAGAAAACTCCTCATTGCGAGAGAACTCGAGAAAACTCTATCTAACCAATACTAAACCCTGAGAAATAAACCCTAAAAAATAAACCCTAATCCCTAAACCTTGAGAAATAAACCATGAACTCTAAACCCTAATCTCTATGAACTATACCCTAAACCTTGAAAGCTAAACCCTAAAGGCTAACGCCTAAAAGCTAAAAACTAAATGTTACACCTAAACCCTAAAAGTTGAACACTAACCTCTAAAAATAAAACCCTAAACCCTAAAAACTAAACCCCATAAAAAAATCAGCACAAATATCAATCGTTTGATGAGTTTTCTCGAGTTTTCCCATGAAGAAAGAGTTTTCTTATGATCCTTTCCCTATACGTGTATGCATTTCAAAACACGAATGAGAGAATTCAAACCTCAGTTTTTAACCTATTAGAGATATTACCTATACAACAAGACCCATCGGCAGCCTTTCACTATATTAGGAAGTGAAGCCTGAAAAAACTGGTATAAATCCGGAGAAATGAAAGAAGAATCGATTGTGATATCAATAACAGCTCTCATTGGCGTATTTGGTTCAGTTGCGTCTTCGAACACTTCGGAACTGCTGCTGGTGCTCCCTGCGGAACCCTGGTCTCCGTTCTCTTCCTTAGCAGTTGAAACTTCCGTTAAAGAGTTCTGGGTCCCACTTTTTTCGCGAGGATTGAAGTCATCATCATCGTCATCGTAGGTAGTTAAAGGTATGTGTTGCCATGAACCGTCTTTACTGTTCCATCTTGTTGGAAGTGATTGAATTGGCTTGAGATGGTTATCATACTTGTTTGAAGTGGGTTCAGTTGACGAACGCATGAAAGTAAGTACTGATGAGAAATAACCACCATCTTTCGTGTGTGACCTGGCCTACATATTAACAAACCCATGTTATAAAATCAAGCATTAGTTCAAAGACATGTGATGTACCTTCTAATATATGTCCATATGACAGTTACAATTCTACGCTACACTTTTTAATATGGTTATTCTTCTAAATGATTGCTTCCACTGTTCCAATTATACAATTACCCTTAAGAACAAGACAAATTATGCCGTGGTCCACCGTTCATTGAAGTTGATTGATACCGCTTATCACAGATAACGTATATAAACTTGATTGATCCCGCTTATCACAGATAACGTATATATACATCATAGGCGTCAAGGTTTAAAAAAACGGAAACGAGTTTCGAGGCGTTTTTCTTTCGCCTCACGACTCACGAGGCGTAAGCCTCGAGGCGAACCGAGGCGTAAGCCCGAGGCGGAATTAAAAAATAAATATAAAAATTATATTTCTTATAAAAAAATAAAATAGTACTTCAAAATTCCAATAAATACTTCAAGAATTCATTGGGCTAAGTCAAATTTCCTTATTTTTAGGAGAGCCCATGTTTTAAGAATGAGCCCAAGTTTTGAAAGAGCCCACTTTTTTATAAAAACTCAGAGCTGCATGCGTGTTTTACATCTAAAACCCTAATTCTCCCTCTTCCATCAGAAACCTAACTGTTTATACAGCCGTCATCTTCATATAGTTTGTTTCTTTCGGACCGTCCATGCTACATGTCCATCTGCTGTGTTTGTTGTTCAACACCGCACCTGGTAAGCATCAATTGTTGATACAGTCGTCATCTCCAAAGGATAAAACCCTAATTCTCCCTCTTCCATCAGAAACGTACGCCTCTATTAGAAACGTACGCCTCTACCAGATACGACCGCCTCAGACCAAATGAGGCGTACGTATAAAATTAACCACCGAGGCGCCGCCTCAAAAACGTTTTTTTTCCCGTTTCGCCTCGAGGCGCGCCTCAAAACGGACGGCTCGAACGTTTTTTTAAACCATGATAGGCGTTACGCGTTACGGCGTTAGAACAGTACAGTGCGGCTGGGTTTTAAAAAGCGCACCTAGGCGGCGGTCCTGTCACTTTTGTGTAGGCAAGGCGAACGACGTACAAAAGGCGCAGGTGAGGCGCGCTTTTGACGCGAAAAATTGGAAAAAGGCGTATCCTTGATGCTTTTTTAGGTTCTACACAGTACATATAGATTATTTAGACATTAGACCATATATAGAACTTAATTATATCTAACTTTTGGGTAAATGGTGCTAGATACCTGAAAGAAATATATAAAAAAATATATATGCATAACAACTTGCGCTTCGCGTATGAAAAGCAGTTCACTTTTGTGCTTTGCACCTCGGTTTTAAACCCTGCGCTTCTCGCTTTCTAAAACCATACAATGCGGTAACGTCCTATAATTCAATCTGGATTCAGAACACCTCTGTACTACTTTCTAATTACTCATCAAAGTAAAATCTGCTGTTGAGTGGATCAGGATCAGCATGTGCAGGTAAAAAAACTATTCCACTTGACACTTGTCTACAGAAACTATAAATATCATAACCAATCTCTAATCTAATCCAATCCAATTAAGAATACCAAAGGCATGAGTCATGATTAACTAACAGTTAAAAGAAACTAATCAATATCTAAACTAGATTGATCTAGTGTCTCACCAAACACATAGAATTTGAATTAAGAACATGAGATCATCCATCATCAAACACCATAAAATCAATATAAGAAATAATAAAAAGTGGATCAGGGGTTTATAGTTAGGAAATCAAAGAATGTACCTTGTGAGGAGATGGAGATGCGTGAGGAGGCGAGGAAGAAGAAGAATCGGAGAAGAGATTTGTGAGTTTGTCTGTAACTTTGCCTTTCCATGAATGCATTGCGATTTGGATAATTGAATGACGGTGGATTTGGAAACCCTAGAAACGGAGAGAATGTAGGTGATGATTCCAAAAGAATCAAAGAAAGAAAGAAAGGCGTTTCGTCGGTGAACAGCGAAAGGAGACCCACAGGAATGCTATGGTAATTGGTATGTATGTATGCCAGCTATTTATTTATTTATTTAATTAAAAAAGAATTTTTATTTGCCTTAGGGGCTCTTTGGCAACCTCTGAATCATTAAGTGCTGAACCAGTAAGAGGCTCTGAACTAGTAAGTGCTGAGTCAATAGTGCTGTTTGGTTGGACCTCTGAATGACTATACGGAATGACTATTTTACCCCTCTAAACTATCATTTTCTCCGCCTTATATTTTAGAGAACACTATGTTCTTGTCATTGTCCAAATATCGGCAAATCAATACCTAATATTTACTTTTTATATTTAATTCTTAACAAAATCACTATTTACGTTTTAATTCTCAACAAATGCACTACAAAGAAAACTAAGTTTTATCACTGCACATTCTGTACAAAATTTGAAGTAACACGGATGATAAAAACATGCTTAATTTACATACAAAAATGTAATATAATAAGCTTAAACAACTCAAGGCATGATTCATATATAATGGTAAACAAGATACAACAGAAAGAATAAAGCCAAAACAATTTTCATAAACAAAACTTGGACGTCTATTTATTTGTGCTCCTCTTCTTCACTTCGTTGTACATTCCAATCCCACCATCAACAGCAAATATCCCACCATCTTTGTTAACCCATTGGATTCTTAAATATCAGTATTGACACCACAACTCTTTAGCAATTGGAAGTACCTGTAACAAACACCAACTTTTCACATCTTCACAATATAAGGCATTTATAAATTACAATAGTGTCGAGACATGTTTGTGTGTTTACTAACTAGGAAGTTTGTCAAGTTTACACAATATGCGATTGCTTAATTTTAAACACAATCCAAGGTTAGAAGATGAATTTACCTCCAAACTTGTTGCCCCAAAACAACAGTCGTATCATCCTCTTCATCACCATATGACCCATATCCAAACTAAGAATCCCCTCTATAAACAGGTTCACTTCCATACTGTGTTTCATTCCATTCATTATTCAAATTCCTATGATGATGATGATGATGATGATGATGATGATGATGATGATGATGATGATGATGCAATCCAGTGAAATTACTCGAGTTCTCTCCTCAAATTCCTACCTACAACTCCATCATAATCCATCTAATTCACATCTTCTACACCTCCATCATTTACAAACAACTCACCACTCAAATGACAATCCATAACCAGCATTATTCGCCATCATAAGATCTGAATACATTCCATACGCGTCCGAATATAGCTTAAATCATAAATAGTAATCACAATAAAATCAAAACCTGAACCGTATTTCTAACACAAGAGTTTAGTTACACTCTTCACATAGATCAAACATAAGCATGTGGTATTGTAATTAGTGCATATGAAATCAAGTTCTTTTTATATGTATTTCAGATTGCACTGATGTAACCAGACCAAGAACTGTCAATTTTGCACTGATGTAACAATTTTCATCCTAACTTATCACTTTCACACTGAAAATCATGGTATACAGTTCAATCATCAATATATTAGGGTTAATCAGACCAAAACTTATACAAATTTGCATCAGAAACAAAACCTAGGTACAGTGAATGATAGAGATTAGGGCTGAAACCGTTGAGGGCAAAAACAAAGATTGGGATAAGAGTGAATACATGCGTGAGTGGCTTCGTCGGACTAGTGGTGGTGACGAGTGACAAGTGACGACCGATTAGAGCAACCCGAAATCGCAGTTTGGAAATGGGATAGCATCGCTATGGATTTTATTACCAAGCTACCCCGAACACCTTTTGTTCACGAGAGTATCTGGGTGATTGTTGATCGTTTGACCAAATCCGCCCACTTTCTTCCTATTCGTGAAGATTATAAAGTGGAGAAACTTGCTCGAATCTATACTGATGAGATTATATGCCGTCATGGCATACCTCTTGACATAATCTCTGACCGTGATGGTCATTTTACTTCACGTCTTTGGCAAACCTTTCAATCCGCTAAGGGTACTCATTTGAATCTTAGCATGGCCTTTCATCCTCAAACGGATGGACAGACCGAGCGTACTATTCAGACCCTTGAGGATATGCTCCGTTCTTGTGTCATCGACTTTGGTGGTAACTGGGATGTACATTTACCATTGATTGAGTTCTCGTACAACAACAGCTATCATTCCAGTATTCAGATGGCTCCTTTCGAAGCTTTGTATGGCCGCAAGTGCGGATCTCCCCTCAGCTGGCATGAGATTGGTGACAAGCAGTTTACTGGCCCGGAAATCATTCAAGAGACAACGGATAAGATTATTCAGATCCGTGATAACTTGATCAAAGCTAGGAGCAGACAAAAGAGCTATGCTGATATTAGGTGTAAGCCTCTGGAATTTGATGCTGGTGACCGAGTCCTTCTCAAGGTATCTCCCTGGAAGGGAGTAGTTCGTTTTGGTAAGAAGGGAAAGCTCGCTCCTCGCTATGTGGGTCCTTTCAAGATACTCGAAAGGATTGGCAAGGTAGCATACAGACTCGACCTGCCACAAGAGCTAAACAACGTACATCCAGTGTTCCACGTATCTAATCTACGTAAATGCCTAGTCGACGAGGAACTGCAGGTTCCCCTCAAAGACTTGCAAATAAACGAAGCTGTGCACTTCGTGGAGAAACCGATCGAAATCATGGATCAAGGAGTCAAGCGATTGAGGCGCAACAAAATTCCCATTGTCAAGGTTCGATGGGAAGGAAAGCGTGGCGCCGAATTCACTTGGGAATTGAAAAGTGAGATGAAGGCTAAGTATCCGCAGCTCTTCGAGCAGTCCTCCTCTAAGATTTCGGGGACGAAATCTCCTAAAGGAGGGGAGACTGTAACGCCCTGCGTCCCTAAACTTTAGGCTATTGGCAAGTCTAGTCCCTGAACTTTTCTTATTGTTAATTTTAGTCCCTGATCTATGTGATCACTAATACTTTGATACTTGGTGAATTTTATGTCATATTCTATATACTTGGAATGCCTAATTCTATATAGTTGGAATGCCTAATTCTATATACTTGAAATGCCTAATTCTATATACTTGGAATGTCTAAACCTATATACTTTGGTGCTTGACTCGTGAGGCTCGTGAAACTTGAGACTTGGTTGAACGAGGGACTAAAGTCATGTCACTAGCGGAAACTATGAAACTTTTGAAATATTTTGTGTTCTATTATTACCCAATAAATACGCAATGCAACGCTTGATCTAATGCGCGAAAAGAATCAAAGACTGAAACACGGAAATGATGGATTGGCCGAGTGGCAATCCAATCGGATGACCACCCGATTGGATGACCATCCGATCGGATGACCACCCGATCGGATGGCCACTCGATCGAGCTGCCACCCGATCCGTGCACACTAACCCTCTTCACCCACCTTACACTATAAATAGGAGCTGTCACATCAGTCCTTCACTGATGTGACAGCCTTGCTCGACTCAAACGCACGCACACACATTTCTTCGATTTCACGACGATTTCGGTACGTTTTACGCTAGATTCTTGTACTTTCTTGATCTACACAACATTCTCTACGAGATTCTCCTTTGAAATCTCGTTTTTCACCGTGAAATCTCTTAGATCTGAGTTCTTAAGGATGATGTCATCAATGGTGGTTTATACAAACTACTATATGATGTCACTCCTGATGAAATCTAGCTTAGATCTAAGGAATTTCATGCGTTTTAAATGAAATCTAAGCTAGATCTACACTTTTCAAGATAAAATCCATGTTTATCTTCATCTATTTTTTAACTTTTACATGAAACAGTAAGATCCGGATCAGAACGGACTGTAGACTTGATTATTAGTCTAGAGTCGGCTTGGAAAAAGGGATTTGTTGCCGGGGAAGGTAACCAGAGTACGGATTCTGACATAAATATCATCACGAACTGACGACGGAACAGACTGGGGTGATTCCCACCCGATCGAATCGGCTAAACACTGATGAGTTTACCGTTGTCTTAATACGTAACACGTCACCATTATTTAAATCAGAAACTTGGAGTTTTTACAAAATTTAGAACGGGACAAGGTAACCCTATCGAGTGACACTTGCCCCTAACCCTATGCATTCTTGAAACCTTAAATCCCTGATCGTCGAGTGGCAACTCGATTGGATAGTCATCCGATCGAACAGCCATCCGATCAAGGCAACCTTGAAACTTAAACTTGGATCGAGTGGTGACCCGATCGGATAGCCATCCGATCGGACAGCCATTCGATTCCCACACTTATGTCAACCTAGAATGGAGTGGCAACCCGATCGGATAGCCATCCGATCGGGCAGCCATTCGTCCCTTCACTCACACTTGTCACTCGATCTACTGGCAATCTGATCGGATGGCCATCCGATCGGACAGCCATCCGATCCAGTGACTGATCCGACACATGTGCAATCTCGTTGTTTTGTCCGACACTTATCCGTTGTAATCTAATCAGGCTAATTCTAAAGAGCTCCCTTTGATCCAATAACCGTTGAACTGTTAAGCAATCAATGTGAGTATACTCGATCCCTTTTTGTTTTAAACTTTGGGATGTAACATGCATTCTACTAAACTACGATACTTGAGACTTTGCAAACTAAACTCCATCCTACTTGTATGTGAAACTTGTACTCTATTTATGTTATGTGAACGTTTAATCCAGGGTGTGTAGTTTTGCCTTAACAATAGTAGCGCTATAGGAGATGCACCTCCCCATTATTCTCGGGGGTATTGTTAGGAGGATTCTAGTTTTCCTTGAGACTTGGGAAAACAACAAAGCATCGGGATACTTGGGCTATCACTTGTTGGACTACGAAAACTAGCATGGCTGAAACTATTTTGTTACACTTACATACGAATATGAGTTGTTTTATTCTACTATGCTATTATTCAAACTTGTATACTCACTGGTACATTTTTGTACTGACCCTATTTTAATACATGTTGCAGGATGATAGATGTTGGAACTACGGAAACAAGCTAGGATTGATGCTTAGAAACTCGCCTAGTTTAATTCTAGAAACTTTTGAAAACAATGATTATGTCTGATTCGGTTGATACTATGCTTTTGATGAATGATGGTTGTTTAGACAATTGTTTGAATTCAATCTAGTTTATATTGAAACTATCTACTGTTATGGATACTCATGAGCAATCTGAACGCTTAGTGCTCGCGCCCCGATGTTTCCGCCATCGGTTGGGGTGTGACAAATTGGTATCAGAGCCATAACTATAGGGAATTAGGATAATACTTGCCCTAGTCTATAGTTCTAGGAATCTTGACTCTTATTTGTTGTTTAAGACTTATGCATTCTACCATACTTGCTTCCTAGCAGCACATATCCCTGCTAAGCTTACAATGCATTTCCTAAGGCTGATACAATATACACTTGATAGTTGATACTTTGAAAACACTGTTAACCAGTGTTCATATTTTACACGAGGTTTGCCCTCAAGATAGGAGTGATATCCGAACCTTGATGGAAAATCTCCATATTATTCTAGTAGGTCTTGTCTGCGGATAAGTACCGACGCTATTAGGGTACGATGTTGTCAAGTTAGAGGTGAAACTCAGACCTTGATAACTAGTCCCACTCTTTGATGATTTTATGTCTCGCCATAGTCTCGAAACTTCCATTCAATTTGGCACGTGAAATGACCAAAAGGACGAATATCGTAGGCGTAACATCGATGACGTATTTGTCTAAGTAAGTCAAGACGCATTGCTTTAATTTGAAAGGGGTTCGAATCACCTTGGTTAGTCATCGTTCCTCTACCCGGAACACTCTATGTTTTATGAGCCTATCTTTTATGTTATCTCGATTTTTACATATGGTTTTAGACTTGATTCTTTGTTTATCTTGATTCTTCATTTTGAGGCTTTTCACACAAATCGCACGTATGTCCGCAATCTAAAACTTTAACTCTAATCTCAGGATCAACTAAATTTATGAAGCTTTATTCTATCATGATAGCCTATGTGGGAATCTTGGTCGACTATGACACCATTTGAAACTATCTGATGAATTTATGTATTGTTGTGGTTGAAGGGCATTAAATGTAACATGGCATGGAAACACGAGGGAGAAGTGACGTGTCTGAAGCATGGTGGATACGCCGCTGGTACTTCCTATATATAAGTGCTTCCGACATGTTACCAACTTTCGTGCTAAGTGCCATGAGAAACTTAGTGTTTTGCAGACCGGTGATGAGTTGTTGAAGTCTAATCCATGGGAAACTACTTGAGTAATCTATGAGGAATCTATGTGTAATCTATGCGTACTCTAGCGTAATCTATGTGTAATCTAAGTATGTGTTGTTTTGAGAAACAAAATGCAAAACGTAGCCTAGCGCCGAAGATGAGGAGGACGTGGCATGTCCGAAGCATGGTGGATACGCCGCTGGTACTTCCTATATATAAGTGTTTCTGGCATGTTACCGAGTCTTCGTACCATGCGCTAAGTGAAGTTCATAGTTTTGTAGGCTCGGGTTTAAGTTGTGGAATCTATTTGGTTAAACTATGTTGAATCTATTTAATCTATGTCGAATCTATTGGGGTTAATCTATGTTGTGAAAAGCGGTGAAATCTAATGATGCGGTTAACGAAGCATGACACCGATGACGAGGGGGGACGTGGCGTGATTGAAGCATGGTGGATACGCCGCTGGTACTTCCTATATATAAGTGCTCCCGTCACGTTGCCGAACTTTCGTAGCACGTGCCATGCGGGATTTCTTTTTTTGTGGGTTGTTAACATGAATCTATGAGGATCTATTAAATCTATTGGAATCTATGAATCTATCGAATCTATTGGAAACTATTGAATCTATTGAAGTCTATGAATCTATTGAATCTACTGAATCTATTGGAATCTATGTGAAGTTATTGGAGTAGTCTATGAGAATCTATGATGATGAGTGTGTTTTACGACACGTAACATGACACCGAGTACGAGGCAGAAGTGATATGCCCGAAGCGTGGTGGATACGCCGCTGGTACTTCCTATATATAAGCGTTTTTGACATGTTGCCAAACCTCGTACAACGTGTCATGCGAAGGTCGGGGGTTGTGGTGTCAAGACTAATGTGAACTATGTGAATCTTGTCAAATCTTGAGCCTTTAATCTATCATGTGTGAATCTATATTGCGAGACTATGTGAACCTAGACTTATACGATCCTCTTGTTGGATCTTTAGGATGTCTTCTCGAAAGCTCTCCGACACTCTCAAGAGATCCAGGGAAAATTCTCAGAAAAAGATGATGACCTTCATGGCTGACCAGATCACTCGAGTCGTGCCAAAGATCGTCTCTGAGATCCAAGGATCGAACACTCCGCCCTCTTCTGTTGACTCTAAAACGAAGAAATAAAAGTCTACCAAGTTCACCTATAAACATTTCATCTCTTGCAACCCAAAGTCTTTCACAGGCAGTGATGTGGTGACTGCTATGCTCGAATGGTTTGACAACATTGAGGTTTCCTTCATCCAGGGCCGGCCCTGAGAATTCGTGTACCCTGTTCGAGCTTCAAAAAACGTGCCCTTAGGCCTTAATGAAATTGGGTATTGAGATTAATAAAGGTCTAAACCTAATGCAAATGGGCTAGTAACTAATCTAAAGCATAAGAATAGTTTTGTAAGTGAGTCTATGTTGGTGTTTGTATAGGTATACCCTATTAAAAAAGAAATTTTTACGTATACATATCGGGTTTTTTCTAAAAATAGCGTGCCCTTCGAAATATCGGGCCTTGGCCGGTGGTCCTCCCCGCCCACCCCCAGGGCCGGCTCTGCCTTCATCAACAGTGAATGCCCAGATTATCTAAAGGCTATGAGTACGACTGGAATGTTTCAAGGCAGAGCATTGGAGTGGTGGGCAAATGAGAGAAATATCCGTTCGAACGAAGAAGCCTATGCTCTTCCATGGGCTGAGGTGCGAGAATTAATGATGCTTGAATTCTGTCCTCCTCATGAACAGTTGAAGCTTGAAGAAGAGTTCTGGCACTTGAAGCAGATTGGTGACGATAATCTGGCTTATACTACCCGTTTCAAGCAGCTCAGCTTGATTGTTCCTCACTTGGTTTCTACTCCTAAGCGAATGATTACTAAGTACCTCAATGGTCTACCTCCTGCTATGCGTGATTCTATTGAAGCAGCTCAACTCGTAAATATCGAGGAAGTCTACCATCTTACAGCTAGTCTCAACAACAACCGCGTTCGTGATAAGCAGTTTGCTAACCCTGCTTCCTCCAAGTCTGCACACCAAGTTACCCAGCAGCCAAGTGGCAGCAAGAATAAAAGGCGAAAGTCTCAGGGTTTGGGATGCAATGCCATTGCTACTACTGCGAATCCTGCTGCTAAGCCTGCCCCTCCTGCTACCGCTCAGAACATTGCTGCCCCTGAAGTCAATAAACAGTACACTGGGTCTTACCCCAAGTGTACCACCTGTAATTTTCATCATCCTGTTGCTGCTACATGTCGTTTGTACACCAACTGCAATCGCTATGGTTACATGACTCCTTACTGTCATCAAGCTAACCCAGCTCAACAAGTTCAGCAAGCCCCAGCTCAGACAGCCCTACCAGCTCTTCCAGCTCCTCTGCAGAACCCTAAGCCAGTCAACGGGCGTTCGTGCATGCTACAAGTGTGGAGATACTACTCACCTCCGTAATCAGTGTCCTCAACTGAACCAGGACCAGCAGCCAACCGCTCGTGGACGAGCGTTCAATCTTAATGCCAACCAAGCTCGTAACGACAATGACGTCGTTAATGGTACGTTTCTTGTGAATAACATTTATGCTTCGATCCTATTTGATACTGGTGCCGATAGAAGTTTTGTGTTCGTGGAATTTGAATCTTTGCTAAACTGTGCACGCTCTATGTTACCTAAGTCGTTTTCGGTGGAAATTGCCAATAGGAAGTCTATTCTAGTTGATTATATTCTTCGTGGTTGTTCCTTGATTCTTAACGACCACGTGTTTACTATTGATCTAATACCCATGCAATTGGGTAGTTTTGATGTCATTATCGGCATGGATTGGCTGCGTAAAAACCATGCCGAGATTGCGTGTCACGAGAAGTTTGTCCGTCTACCTCTACCGTCTGGTGATATCTTGCATGTCTATGGAGACCGACCTTCGAAAGGGCAGAGGCTGATGTCATGCACACAAGCGAGCATGTGCTTACGTAAACAGAACCTTGCTTTCTTGGCCCACGTGGTGGAACAAAGGAGTAAGGGGAAGAACATAAGCGATGTGTCACACCCCAACCGATGGCGGAAACATCGGGGCGAGAGCACTAAGCGTTCAGATTGCTCACGAGAATTCCATAACACTATTGTTTCAATAAAGATTAATTGATTTCATGCAATTTTCTAACAAACGTCATCACAAGTATCACATTACAAACCAAGTCATAAATTGTTCAAATTTATTAAAAGACTAATATTATCTAGGCGACGTTTCTAAGCATCTCCTAGCTGAATTCCATGCATTCCAAGCATCCTATCAGCCTGCAACATGTATTAAAATATCAATACAAAAGTATTAGCGAGTATACAAGTTTGATAATAGAATAATAGATTAAAACAACTCATATCCACAGTGTAAACAATAAATAGTTTTAGCCGTGCTAGTGTCGCAGTCCACGCAGTGATAGCCCAAGTATCCCGATGCTTTAGTGTTTACCCAAGACTCAAGGTAAACTAGAATCCTCCCTAACAATATCCCCCGAGAATAATGGGAGAGGTGCATCTCCTATAACGCTACTATTGTTAAGGCGGAACTACACACTCTGGATTAAACGTCACATAGCACAAAGAGTCAAGAATCAAGAATCACAAGTTTCATGTTCACACAGGATAAAGTATAAGTTTCGAAGATTCCAGTTTAAGTTTCATAGAATACATGTTACACCCCAAAAGTTTAAAGTAAAAGGGGATCGAGTATACTCACAGTGATTGCTTAACAGTCGTAACGGTTATTGGATCAAATGGAGCTCTTTCTAGGATTAGCCTGATTAGATTACAATAGGGTAAGAGTCGGGCAAGATAACGAGGTTGTTCAAGGTATCAAGTTGGTCACTGGATCGGATGGTTGTCCGATCGGATGGCTTATCCGATTAGATTACCAGTCGGTCGTGTGGCCTTGAAGTGTTGTGAAGACAGAAGGCTACCCGATCGGATGGCCATCCGATCGGGTTGCCACTTGAGTGGAAAGCATAAGAGGATAGGGCGGCTGTCCGATCGGATTGCCATTCGATCCGAATGGTTAGCACCCTAGATCACCTCAATCGGATGGTTGCCCGATCGGACTGTTGTCCGATCGGTTTGTCGTTCGATCGAGGCTTCCAAATTCTAAAAAGTTACCAAGTATCTATAGGATTTCAAAACAAGTGTCACCTGATAGGGTGGTTGTCCGATCGGATGACTGTCCGATCGGGTTGCCGCTCGATCGGGCGACCCTTGTTCTTGGTTACCAATTTTGTTAAAATTCTAAGTTTCTAGTTGGTGACGGCACGACACGTATTGAGACAACGGTAAACCTATCAGCTCACAACTGTTCTGGTCAGTGGGAACCGCCCCTGTCCGGTCAGTCGTATGTCTCTGACGGGTTTATTGTCAAAATCCGTGTTTTGCTCGTCTTCTCCGGTAGGGATTTAGGTCAGTACAAACTCTAGACTATTCATCAGATCTACAGTTAGTTTAGACCCGATTTCCATCGAATAATGCAAAAGTTTTGAGAAAAGATGAAGATCATCAAGTTTTATAAGAAAAGTTTAGATTTAGATTTAGATTAGATTAGATTTAGTGTAAAAACGCATGAATCATCTTAGATCTGGGCTAGATCTTGCCTAGAATGACATCACATGTTAGTTTGCACAAACCTCCATGATGACATCACCCTCAAGAACTCAGATCCGAGAGATTTCACGGTGAAAAGTGTGATTTCAAGTGAGAATCACGTAGAGAATGATGTGTAGATCGATAAAGTACAAGAATCTAGTGCAAAACGTACCGAAAACAGAAGGATAATGAAGAAAGAAGGAGAATAGCGTGTCTGGTCGAGCAGAGCTGTCACATCACTGAAAAGGGTGATGTGACAGGTCTATTTATAGGGTGAGGCTGAATGAAGGAGGTATGAGTGCACGGGTCGGACGACAGTCCGTTCGGCTTGCTGTTCGATCGAACAGTCATTTCGATAAGGTGACGATCCGGTCGGATGACAGTCCGATCGGATTTGCCACTCTGGCCAATGAAATCCTTTTGCATTTCCGCTTTTGATTCGTTTAGCGAGTTAGGTTAGGCGTTGCGTTACGTATAGTTTAGGTAAAGTATCTAGATTACATTATAAGCCAAAAGTTTCCAAGTTTCATCGATTCCGCCAGTGACCAGGGTCCAATCTCTCGTTTAACCAAGAATTAAGTTTCACGAGTCTAAGGAATCAAGCGCCGATTTAAGTCTCAAGAGTCAATTGTCATAGTTCTCAAGCATCAAGAATCAAGTGTCCAAGTATCAAGAATCAACATAAAGAATCTAGTTTCCATAGTATCAAGAATCAAGTATCAAGTATCTAGATTAAGTATCAAGTCTCATAGTTTAGGTGTCAAGAATCAAGCATCAATTATCAATAAGATTTATGCCAAAAGTATCAAAGTATCCACATCATATAACTATAGGGACTATAATTTACAATAGATAAAAGTTCAGGGACTGATCTTGCCAAAAGCCTAAAGTTTAGGGACGCTGGGCGTTACACGATGTTCCAGTGGTGTGTGATTTCCCCGATGCCTTTCCTGAAGATCTACTTGGTCTTCCACCTCCTAGAACCGTCGATTTTCGTATTGATCTCATACCTGGTGCGACTCCTGTCGCCAAGGCCCCGTATCGCCTTGCACCATCCGAGATGCAAGAGTTATCTAGTCAGCTTCAAGAACTGCTCGACAAGGGATTTATTCATCCAAGTACCTCCCCGTGGGGTGCTCCTGTGCTATTCGTCAAGAAGAAAGATGGCTCGTTCCGTATGTGTATCGACTATTGTGAACTTAATAAGCTTACCATTAAGAATCGTTATCCACTTCCCCGTATTGATGATCTATTTAACCAACTACAAGGCGCGTCCTGTTTCTCAAAAATCGATCTTCGTTCGGGCTATCATCAACTTCGAGTTCTCAAAGATGATGTACCCAAAACCGCATTTCATACTCGTTATGGACACTAAGAGTTCGTGGTCATGCCTTTTGGATTGACCAACGCACCCGCTGTTTTCATGGATCTCATGAATCGTGTTTGTAAGCCCTATTTGGATCGTTTCGTGATAGTCTTTATTGATGATATTCTAAAACTAAAGTTGATCATGCTCGACATTTATGCTTGATGCTTGAACTCTTACGTGGTGAACGTTTGTATGCTAAATTTTCTAAGTGCAAGTTTTGGATTAATGAAGTACAATTTCTTGGTCACGTCGTCAGTAAGCAAGGTATTCATGTTGACCCGTCTAAAATCGAAGCTGTGAAGAATTGGAGTACGCCTAAATCTGCATCTGAGATTCGTTCCTTCCTAGGATTGGCGGGCTATTACCGCCGATTCATTTCAGATTTCTCTAAGATCGTTGTCCCTCTCACCTCGTTGACTCAGAAAGAGAGACCTTTTGTTTGGGGTCCCGAACAAGAGGAATCTTTTCAAACTCTTAAGACTCTATTGTGTAATGCTCCTATTCTGACTCTTCCCGATGGGAATGATGATTTCGTGATATATTGCGATGCCTCGAACCATGGTTTGGGCTATGTGCTCATGCAGCGAGACAAGGTTATTGCTTATGCCTCCTGTCAACTCAAAATACATGATAAAAACTATACAACTCACGATCTGGAGCTCGGTGCAGTTGTGTTTGCGTTAAAGATATGGCGGCACTACTTGTATGGTACTAAGTGTGTGGTTTTCACTGACCATAGGATTCTTCAACATATATTTGACCAAAAAGAACTGAACATGCGACAGAGGCGTTGGGTGGAATTGCATAACGACTACGACTGCGAAATTCGCTATCATCCTGGCAAGCCGAATGTAGTGGCTGATGCCCTTAGTCGTAAAACTCATATGAATGTTATTCGTATCTCTAATAAACTCCATGCGTGTATTCGTGACGCTCAGTATTCGTCAGCAAATGAAGAAAGCCTAGAAGTGGAAATCCAAGGCGCTAAGATTGATCAGCTTGAAACTAAGCCTAATGGACTGCAATATTACCTCAATCGCACCTGGGTACCAGATCGCGATAATCTCTATGAGATTATTATGAATGAGGCTCACAAATCCCATTACTCCATTCATCCAGGCGCTAATAAGATGTACCATGATTTGCGTACAACTTATTGGTGGCATGGCATGAAGAGGGACATTGTTGTATATGTTTCCAAATACCTTACTTGTACGAAAGTTAAGACTGAACATCAACATCCCTCAGGACTCTTAGAGCAACCCGAAATCCCAGTTTGGAAATGGGATAGCATCACTATGGATTTTATTACCAAGCTACCTCGAACACCTTTTGTTCACGACAGTATCTGGGTGATTGTTGATCGTTTGACCAAATCCGCCCACTTTCTTCCGATTCGTGAAGATTATAAAGTGGAGAAACTTGCTCAAATCTATACTGATGAGATTATATGCCGTCATGGCATACCTCTTGAAATAATCTCTGACCGTGATGGTCGTTTTACTTCACGTCTTTGGCAAACTTTTCAATCCGCTATGGGTACTCATTTGAATCTTAGCACGGCTTTTCATCCTCAAACGGATGGACAGACCGAGCGTACTATTCAGACCCTTGAGGATATGCTCTGTTCTTGTGTCTTCGACTTTGGTGGTAACTGGGATGTACATTTACCATTGATTGAGTTCTCGTACAACAACAACTATCATTCCAGTATTCAGATGGCTCCTTTCGAAGCTTTGTATGGCCGCAAGTGCCGATCTCCCCTCAGCTGGCATGAGATTGGTGACAAGCAGTTTACTGGCCCGGAAATCATTCAAGAGACAACGGATAAGATTATTCAGATCTGTGATAACTTGATCAAAGCTAGGAGCAGACAAAAGAGCTATGTGGATATTAGGCGTAAGCCTCTGGAATTTGATGTTGGTGACCGAGTCCTTCTCAAGGTATCTCCCTAATTCTATATACTTGGAATGCCTAATTCTATATACTTGGAATGCCTAATTCTATGTACTTGAAATGCATAATTCTATATACTTGGAATGTCTAAACCTATATACTTTGGTGCTTGACTCGTGAGGCTCATGAAAATTGAGACTTGGTTGAACGAAGGACTAGAGTCTTGTCACTGGCGGAAACTATGAAACTTTTGAAATATTTTGTGTTATATTATTACCCCAACAAATACGCAATGTAATGCTTGATCTAATGCGCGAAAAGAATCAAAGACGGAAACATGGAAAGGATGGATTGGCCGAGTGGCAATCCGATCGGATGACCACCCAATCGGATGGCCACTCGATCGAGCTGCCACTCGATCCGTGCACACTAACCCTCTTCACCCACCTTACACTATAAATAGGAGCTGTCACATCAGTCCTTCACTTTTAATCCAGGGTGTGTAGTTCCGCCTTAAAAATAGTAGCGCTATAGGAGATGCACCTCCCCATTATTCTCGGGGGTATTGTTAGGAGGATTCTAGTTTTCCTTGAGACTTGGGAAAACAACAAAGCATCGGGATACTTGGGCTATCACTTGTTGGACTGCGAACACTAGCATGGCTGAAACTATTTTGTTACACTTACATATGGATATGAGTTGTTTTATTCTACTATGCTATTATTCAAACTTGTATACTCGCCGGTACATTTTTGTACTGACCCTATTTTAATACATGTTGCAGGATGATAGATGCTGGAACTACGGAAATAAGCTAGGATTGATGCTTAGAAACTCGCCTAGTTTAATTCTAGAAACTTTTGAAAACAATAATTATGTCTGATTCGGTTGATACTATGCTTTTGATGAATGATGGTTGTTTAGACAATTGTTTGAATTTAATCTAATTTATATTGAAACTATCTAGTGTTGTGGATACTCATGAGCAATCTCAACGCTTAGTGCTCGCGCCCCGATGTTTCCGCCATCGGTTGGGGTGTGACACCTCGACTGTGTAGCTAATTTTGTTCCAGCAGCAAAACCTGCTACTCTTGAGGAAACCTATCAACTCGCAGCTAAGATCAACGACAAGCGAGTCTTTGCTGGATATTTCAAAACCTCAATCAAAAGTCTCAATCAGGCTACTGCAACTCCCAGCACCGACAATGTAGCATCTCAAGGTTCAAAGTCTTCACGCCAGATCCGCAAGCGAAGGAACAACAACAAGAAGAACTATGTTACTACCGCCGCTCCACTCAACGTCGTCCCCGTACAACCCAACAACTGGAACCGTCAAGCTACTATTACCAACGCACCGCCCGCGAAGCGTGCGTACACTGGTATCCACCCTCTGTGCCCAACTTGCACTTACCATTATCCGACAGCGGTCAACTGCCGTTTCTGTACAAACTGCAACATCTATGGGCACTTTACTGCTCACTGCAGTTCAGGCCCCCGCCAGCAAGCTGCTCAAGCTCCTCCAGCACCACCAGCTCAACCCCTTGCTCTTCAGGGTAACCCAGTTATTCCAGCACACGTTGCAAATGATCGAACTTGCTACACTTGTGGTGACCCAAATCACTTTGCTAATGTCGGCCCCTAACGTGTTGTGAAACAAGAGCCCCAGCAGCAGCAACCACCACAACAACAACAACCGCAACAGCAACCTCAGCAGCAGCCACAACAAGCAGCCCGCTGAAGTATCCTCAAAAGAACTGAAACTTATATCATGCATTCTCTCTTTCAAACGGCGATAATTACGTGTTTATGGCGAAGTATCCTCGAAAGAACTGAAACTTATATCATGCATTCAAGCGAGCAAGTATCTCCGCAAGTAATACTTGGCCTTCTTAGCCCACATTGTAGTAGCGAAGGAGGAAAAGAAAATTATGAAGGAGGTTCCCGTTGTTCGTGATTTTCCTACCGTTTTCCCGACGATTTACCTGGTCTACCCCCTACTCGTGATATCGACTTTCATATCGACCTTAATCCTCTAGCTAACGCTGTCGCTAAAGCTCCTTATCGCCTCGCACCATCCGAAATGCGTGAACTTTCTAGCCAACTCCATGAGTTATTTGATAAAGGCTTCATACGCCCTACACATGTAACAACCCGCGTTTTTGAAGTCAAAGTACAAGTCAAAGTCAAAGTCAAAGTCAAAGGAAGAAAAGATTGCTAATTGCGATCTGTCACTCCTTCCTTAATTATTGTTTGTACTTCTCGACTTGTAATCGATACTCTAATTTAAGTTACTTTAGTTATATTATGTGGAGTATATGCTAATAAATCGAAGTTTAATCGCTAAATCGACTTATCGCTAATCGCATCGCTATCGCATCGCAACCCGAATTATAGGTTATGGATATTGTTTTACATGTGTGTGCTATTATGTGTTACTTGTGCATGTTTATATGTTTTGTGGTGATTAATCAAACGCAGTCGTAACTCTATCACAACGCAATCTCATCGCAAACCCGAGATTTGGGGATCAATTTTGTGTTATTTAGTAATTAGGTTATTTGTGTAACTAATGGGTAATATTATTGCACCGCTTACTCGCAACGCATCGCAACACTCAACGCATGAAACGAAACATCAAAAACCAACTCGCTAAACCCATCCGATCGAATGACCATTCGATCGGATGGTCATCCGTCCGGATGACCATCCGATCGGATGGCCATCCGACTAAACCACCCTCTGATCGCACCTGCACATCACCTCTCTTCCTCTCTTTCCTATAAATAGCACCTGTCACATCACTGTTCATGTGATGTGACAGCTCCTCCTTCGACCAGCACGTTCCAGCCCTCTTTTCTCTCGATTTCTAGTGATTCTTGTAAGTTTTACACTCGAATCTTGTACTTCCATCATCTACACACACTACTTCGTCACTTTCACCATCAAATCTTAACTTTCACCATGAAATCGGCTAATTTGGGCTGTTCTAGGGTGATGTCATCACGGGTTCTTATGAACTTCAAAGTGTGACCTCATTCCACCAAGAACAACTCAGATCTAAGAGATTTCAACATGATCAAACACCGATTTCACCTAAATCTAGACATTTTCAAATGTAAAAGAGTTAAAAGAATGCTTTCCCAATTTTTCTTCACATACTTTTACACTCTTTAGCTCAAAACCGATAGAATCAGAGCTCGTTCAGGCCTCCTACTTGTTCTATAGTGAAGTGCTGAACTGAGAATGGATTTCTATCGGAGAAGATGACCGACTCACAGGTTGAACAAGAAGTACCATCGAGAACAGTTAACTAATCGGGCGGGGTGGTTCCCATCTGATCGGACGACTTGAACCTGATGGAGTTCCCGTTGTTTAACACGTGGTCACACCGTCTCGGTTCAAACACCAAAACTTCCTACACTTAGCAAAGTTCACAGATTTCAAAATGAACAAGTTACCAGACGGACTGCCGTCCGATAGGATAGCCATCCGATCGAACGACACTCCGATCGGATGACTTGTGGTTTTCGACACTTATCAATTTTTACAAAAATACAAAGAAGATCAGTTCAGCGAACCGCCATCCAAACGGATGACCATCCGTCCGGACGACCATCCGTCCGGATGACCATCCGGTCGGATGACCTGAATGGTAGAAACGCTTCTTTATTTTTAAGATGCTACAACGAAAACTTCAAAGTCACATCATACACAAACACATCCATCCCAAACGGATCACCCTCCGACCGAATGGCCATCCGCCCGGATGACCATCCGTCCGGAAGGCCATCCGATCGATGACACTTCGTCACTCAGTCACTCGCACCGTTTAACGCACTGTACTTCGCTTACGCTATCGTTCTGTAATCAGGCTTACTATAGCGCTCCCTTCAATCCAAGACCATGTTTACTCGTTAAACACGATTTGTGAGTATACTCGATCCCTTTTTGCTTTAAGCACTTTTGGGTGTTACATACGTTACTTATATCAAATCACATCGATCACACAACGCAAACACTTTATACGCTGACCGCTCTGCATGTTTACGTGTTATTCGATGAATGCTAGTATGTTATGTTTACACAATGATTGTTGCCTGACACCTTATCAATGATAGTACTATAGTTTGGACTCAGCACATGCCGTGGACAGGGGTTGTTAAGGGCTTTTCTTCACATGTCGCAGTGGTGATATGTGTTGTGCATTCTACAACTCGCAGTCACGTCTGTGCATATTTCATTGTCGATAACCTACTTGCTTCGCATTATACATGTTACATGCTGGTTATGCGTAAACCGCTTTCGCTATCTATTATACTACTAAACTTGTATGCTCACATTTACACTGTGTGTATTGACCTCTATTTTAACATATGTGACGGGTGTTTGAGATGCTAGGATGCTTGCTATGTGGAACCGAATTAAGAAAGGTCTAGAAACAAAACAATTTAAATTCTGAGTTGTCAAAACTATGATTTGTCTTTGGGATATCTATGTCTGTAATAACTGCTTTATTTGATAGGTTATTGTATGGGACATAATGCTAATTATCCGGTAATTTAGTTGTTATGGATTTCTCTTGGACAATCTGTTTCGCTTAGTGTCGCGCCCCGATGATTCCGCCATCGGTTGGGGTGTGACAGCACATCCCCTTGGGGCACACTTGTCCTTTTCGTGAAAAAGAAGAATGGATCGTTCCAGTGCATCGATTATAGGGAACTGAACAAGCTTACTATCAAGAATCGCTATCGACGACTTATTTGATCAACTGCAAGGCGCTACCCGTTTCTCTAAGATAGATCTACATTCTGGTTATCATCAACTGCGAATTCAGGAGCAAGACATCCTGAAAACCGCTTTTCGTACCCGTTATGGACATTACGAATTCGTGGTCATGCCTTTTGGTCTCACCAACGCACTCGCGGTCTTCATGGATTTGATGAACCGTGTGTGTAAACCTTTCCTTGATCGCTCTGTCATCATGTTTATCGATGATATCCTTATCTATTCGAAGTTGAGAGCCGAACATGTGCAGCTTCTTCCTTTAGTTCTCGAGCTTCTCCAAGGGAATCGCCTCTACGCCAAGTTCTCCAAGTGTGAATTTTGGCTCGAGTAGGTTCAATTTCTCTGTCACATCGTCAACAGTCAAGGAATTCATGTCGATCCCGCGAAGATTGAAGCAGTTAAGAGTTGGATTACACCAAAAAACCCAGTCCGAAGTTCGTTCTTTTATCGGATTGGCGGGTTATTACCGTCGATTTATCGCTGATTTCTCAAAAATCGTCGTTCCTCTCACCACCCTAACGCATAAAGACAAGCCTTTTGTTTAGGGAACCGAACAAGAGGATGCCTTTCAAACTCTTAAGCGTTGCTTTGCAACGCTCCCGTACTCGACCTACGCGATGGAAATGACGACTTTGTTGTTTATTGTGATGCCTCCAACCTAGGTCTTGGTTGTGTTCTTATGCAATGAAACAAAGTTATCGCGTACGCGTCTCGCCAACTCAAAGTCCATGAGAAGAACTACACAACCCATGATCTCGAACTCGGTGTAGTTGTTTTTGCGTTGAAGATTTGGCGACACTACCTTTACAGTACCAAGTGTATGGTATTCACTGACCATAAGAGCCAACAACAAATCTTGAACCAGAAAGAACTAAACATGTGCCAACGCAGATGGGTTGAACTTCTTAACGAGTACGACTGTGAGATACGCTACCACCTTGGAAAAGCAAACGTCGTTGCAGACGCTCTTAGCCGATGAAGCTATTTACATAGTGTTCGTAATGTTCAAACCCAACATGACCTCGAAGCCCTCATTCGCGACGCTCAACACGCTTGTTTTCTCGAGAACACCTTGAAGGAATAAAGAATCTGCGGAACTGAAAATCAACTAGTGAATAAATCTGACGGTATTTTTCACTATCTCAACAGTATTTGGATTCCTAGTCGCAATAATCTCTGAGATATTTTGTTGACTGAAGCCCATAAATCCCGATACTGCATTCACTCCGGTGCCGACAAAATGTACCAGGACCTCCGTGCCAGGTATTGGAGGCCGGAATGAAGAAGAATATCACTCTTTATGTTTCGAAATACTTGACTTGCTCGAAAGTTAAGGCCGAACATCAACGACCCTCTAGCTTACTCGAACAACCCAAGACCCCGATGTGGAAATGAGAGAGTATAGCTATGGACTTCATTACGAAACTCCCTTGTACGCCATCAAGTCACGATAGCATGTGAGTTATCTTGATCGTCTTACGAAATCCGCCCACTTTATACCTGTTGATGCACTTTGTGTGGACGCGACTCGGCTCAGTTCGACTCGGCCTTGAAGACTTGAAGACACGAAGATCGAGACAAAGCTACAGCCAAGGGGGAGTTTGTTGGTGCACTTGTGTCTGTACTTTGTCTGTATTTCGTCATGATACAAAACGATGTCTTTAATGTAAGGTTGATGTAAGTTTGACCAAGTCAACCATCCTCCTGGTTTGACTTGACCAAACAGTTAGAAAAATGTTGTAAGCTGGTTGTGTCGAAGGATGTGTAATCGAAGGATTGTTTTATATCCTTCGATGATGAGCTCGAAGGATAGACCACGAAGGATATCATCCTTCGTGGTGTATGTGATCTTTCGATGGGCTTTCTGGTCGACAGATGATCTTTCGATCAATCTGTCTGATCCTTCGACCAGACCTGCTGTGTCGGGTATTTATACCCATGTAGTGTGTTGTGTGAAGTTTAGACACTAGAGAGAGACACAAGAGGAAGACAGAGAGAGACAGGAGCACACACACACACTTTGAGAGTTTATAGAATACTTCTGTAAACATTGAGCTTGTAACCGGACCCTTCATTCGTATTAATACAAGTGGTGTTAATCGGTGAATCTTGCGTGTTGTGTTTGTGCTTGTTCTCGTATAAAGTCTCGGTTGCATGCTAGCTTGGATTCCGCACTCGCTAGTGTGTTTGATATAACAAGGATAAGGTTTTATCTCATCCTCAAGAGGGACCTACAAGTGGTATCGGAGCTTTGGCTCTTCTCCTTGTTAAAACCGAGTGTTTTCGGGTGTTTTCCGGGTGTTTGAAGTTTATATTTTTCTGGAAAATCTTGTTGTTTTTGCTTGATGTTTTGTTAAAAACCTTGTTATTTTTCATGATTACATGTTAGTCTTTGGTTTTTGTTAAACATTTTAGCAAATATTGTGTTCCGAAAGTTTGTGGGTTTACCGGAAAACTCAGATTTTTGGGCTGTGTTCTTGACATATTCAAGTGTTCTTCATAATATTACACTCTTTGATCTTGAAATTTGAATATTAAACTTGTTTGTGCTTTGAAAAGAGTAAACTGATTAAAATATTGGACATTACCTGTTTGGTGAAACCTGCATGTTCAGAAGATATGGTCTGAACATACTTTCTGCCGAAAGTTCTTACCAACTCGTCAACTTTTCACCAACCCGTCGCTCTTTGTCAACTGTGTCAGACAAGATCGAAAGATATCCTTCGAAGTCGAAAGTTCATCTTTCGATCAAGGGAGGTTCGATAGATAATCATCCTTCGAACCAAGGAATCTTTTCGAAACATACATCTTTCGATCTACAGGTCTTATTCGAAAGACAAGGATCCTTCGATTGGAGAGTCTTTCGAAGTCATTGTTCGAAAGACAAGGATCTTTCGATTGGAGAGTCTTTCGAAGTCATTGCTCGAAACTCAACAGTGATCTTTCGAACACTGTTGATCCTTCGAACAAAGTTTGATCTTTCGATCCTTGTCTGTTTAAGTTTAACAGTTTGTGTTTTTCAGGTCTTTCGATCAAGGATCTTTCGGCTGGTTGTTATCATTTGAAATTAACATAGTTTGTGAAAATTAAATTTTTAAACAGAAAACTTGTTTTCATTTTTAAATCAATTTTCACTTAATATATTAATTTTCATAAAATGGGAACAAACGGTCAGTGGGATCCAACCGCGTGGACTCAAATAACTTCGACTCCACAATCATCAGCTATGCAATCTACGCAATCTACGTCAGATTTCGACAAAACTGCATGGATGCGAGCTATTGCCCCACCTCAAGCTGCTATGATAACTGCAAATCAATGGGCTTTGGTCACAAATCAAAGCAACAGCATTCAATCTATGATGCAGAACGACAGTGAAACTGGTACAAGCACAAAACCGCCAAAGTTAAATCACATCAATGATTGAGGATGGTGGAAAGAAAGGTTGAAAACTTATGTTCAGGGACAAGGTCAAGATCTATGGATGTGCTTCTTCACAGCTTTTGAAAATGAGTTGGAAGTTGCAGGATCTAATCCACAAACTTACAGCACTTTGTCTGAAGAAGATAAGAAGAAGTTTGAGTTAGAAAAGAAAGCATTCATGATTCTCACACAAGCTCTTAACAAAGACATTTACCACCAGTTTGTTTACTGCACGACTACTAAAAGCTTGTGGGATATGCTCACATTACGTTGTGAAGGAAATGCTCAATCTAGAAAGATCAAGCAAGAATTACTGAAGAAAGAGTTTGAAGGATTCACGTGTTTGGAGAATGAGACTTTGGCAGAGTTATCCACAAGGTTCCATCACTTGTTGAGCGAGATGTTTGCTTTTAAAGTCACTGCCACTCCACAAGAATTGGTGAAGAGATTTGCTGATAGCTTACCAGCAAAGTGGAGCAGTTATCTTGAAATTCTCAAAGAAAATGGTGTTCTCGACACAATCACCGTTTATGAATTAATTCAAAGATTGGAGAATAAGGATGTAGAAGAAAAGCTTAAAGCAAAAAGAACACAAACTCCTCAAAATCCAGAAATGTACCTTGGGATTGCAGGAGGTATCTGTGGAGAAAAACCAGCTTCTCAACACGCGAAGCTTCAAACAGCTTTCATCTCAAGCACCGGACCTTCCACAACAGATCAGTTTGATCTTTCATCATACACGATGATGTATTCAAGACCAGATGTGCAACCGAAAGCTCAGCAGCAACAACCGCAACAACAGGGGTTTTATGGGAGCTCTTCAAACTTTCAAACCACTTCCAATCCTAACACAGTCAGATTAGACACTTCCAACTTTTCCAAAGTCAGTGTCGAAGTAGCCAAGGAGCATATGGAGATGTTGAATACCTTGGTTAGTGCTTATAGTGGATTGATTGCAGGTCAGATTGGGAATATCAATCTAACCAATGAAGATTATCAGCAAGTGGATAAAGAAGAGTTTGAAATGATGGATATCAAATGGGCTCTTGCTAGTGCAATTCGAAGAGCAAAGGAGTTTATGGAAAGGACGGGGAGAACCAACTTGGAAAACAAGAAAGACACCAAGTATGGGTTCGACAAGCAAGCTGTCAAGTGCTTTAACTGTGGCGAACGGGGTCATTTCAAAAGGGAATGCACAAGACCAGCTCAGCATGGAAATCAAAATCCGTTCAGAAATCAAAGCAACCAGCAGAACCAGAACGGGAACAATGTTCGTACGTTGATACCTGTCAACAACCAAGGCCAAGCAGGGTCATCAAATGCCAACCGGGGGCTGGTGGTTCAAATAGATGAGGGTTGTGATTGGTCGCTTCAGCTTGGAGAAGGAGGAAATGGTGGAACAGCATGTTTTGCTGAAGTCGTAAAGGATTTAAAGCACGCAGTGGTGGAGAATCTTCCACCAATGGTGTTGCATCTTCTGAAGATGAAGACAGTTCTGGTTATAGTGGAAGCTCAGATGAAGAATCCTCCACTTCAGGAAATGATCATGTGGATGAGACATCAAGTGCGTCAGTCGATGCAGATATTGATGAGCTTTTGGAAGAAGCTGCAGCAGGAACTGAAAGAATATCTAATTTGATGGATCAAGCTGCTTACTCTTCGTCTTCTCTCCATTCAGCCTTTATGGCTAATGTCGACAGTTCATCAGGTCAGGTATGTGTCGATGAACCCACTGTAGTTAGCTGTGAAAAGTGTGATAGTTTAAATGTTAAATATGCAGAAAAGGAAAGTCAGGTTGAAATCACACTCAAACACAATCAACAATTGATTGTAGATCTTGCTAAAGCAACTGAAGCTAACGTGTTTTTAACCAGAAATGAAAAGGAATTTAAAACAACAATTGCGTCATTAAGACATGATGTTTCAGAATTACAAAAAGCTGTTTTGCGAAAACAACATGCTAACAATGATCTTATAGACACAATTGAAAAGCAGATGGTAGAGTTGGCAACCGCTCGATGTGAATGTGAAACAATCAAGCAGAAATTGGAAAGTTATTCCAATTCCCGCTATGTATTGGATCACATTATTGATGTTCAAAAGAAAAAGGGGGATAAGAAGTGTATGGGATTCAAATCATGTCCTCCCCCAATGAATCACAATTACTCCAAATTGCCTGATGACGAGGATATGCCCCGTTTTGAACCTACTGTGCCACTCGGTCTAGATGACTTTGCAGCAGGCCTCGGGTTCACAACTGGTACATCATCCTCGGGTCAATCAGAATCTGAGAAAAGTGTGACAGATTCATCATGTGTTAAGCAACAGAATCCTCACGTTGTTGAGGATACTGATTCTTCGGATGATGAATCTGATGAAATTGTGAACCAACAGTCTAACTCGGTTACAACAGATATTCCAATCGAGAATCACATCCTGTGTGATCCACCAGTGAAACCGAGTAAGACTGAAATGTCAAAAGAAATGGAGTCGATTGTATCAAGTTTTGAAGGGAGTAACTTGTTGTACACGCTCAAAGGAGATAGCAAAATCTACTCTAACAAAGATTTTCCAATTAAAAATGTAAATCAAGATTTAATTGAGCAATTTTTTGAAGGATGCACTGATAAGTTTTTGGGGAACAAAAGTGGCAAAGTTACCGTCACTCAATGTGATCCAATTCCGTGTGAACAAATTAGAAAACAATACGGAAACCAAAAACTACAAGTTGAGCGAAAACAACAAGTCAATTCCGGAAAAGGTAAGGTACTGGGAAAGAAGGCCCAGAACAAGAATGTTCAAGCACCTAAGGTTCAACAACAATGGGTGCAAAACAAAAGAGCTCCTGTTAAGAAAAGAGAACCGAAAGTGAACTTTGTTGGATCCACGGGTTCAGATAAACTTGAAACATTTCAGGATAAATCTAACATTGATTTTGTAAAACAAGTTAGAATTTTAAAAAGAATTGATCAGAATAACTACACCCAACACACCAACGGAGGTGATTTAGGTCCAAGCACGTCTAGATCACAAAGTTCATTGTCTGGTTCTCCGTCTGATCATCAACATGTTTCTCCGAGGTTTGTAGAGCGGAGAATGTGTTTTGAGTGTGGCACAATTGGGCATATTGTAAGATACTGCCCATACCTGCAAAAGTTGAAGGCAAAAACAAGTGCTCCCCAAGAAAACAATTACCAAAAACGATCATTTTCCCCGAAACAAGACCCACGTGTCTTGAAAGAAAAGGAAAAGAAGTTAAAACAAAAGAATCAAAAGGTAATTGAAAAGGCCTTAAAATCAGAGGTCAAAGAAGAAAAACCTGTTCAAGCAAAACCTAAAACTGTAAAACCAGTAAATGCTAAAACAATAAATTCAAATACTGGTAAAGGTGAAACAGTTTGGAAGCAAAAACAGGTAATTCAGTCAGGGGGAGCACCTCAGGTTCTTTTTCCTAATCATCAAGTGATTGAAATCACTTTTCTTGATGATCAAGGACGACCCAAGTCCACAAAGGCTTGGGTCCCCCTCTCCGACTAATCTCTGAGTGAGTGTGTAGGATATTCCAGGAGGAACTTTCGATAGTCGTAAGATTGTTGATAGTGGAGCGTCCTTGCACAAGATAGGCGACAGAAGAAATTGTTGCCTTTGATGGAGAGGAAGAGAAAAGGGAAAAAGGAATGTCTGATGAAAGAAATTGGAGGCTTCGACAAAATGAAAATCATTTCAAAATGTGAATGTTCAAGGCTTTGATCGGGTCCCCGGGATAGATTCAAATCAAAATGTACGCACCTGCAGCACGTCTGAAGTTCAACAATCTACAAGATGAACGTGCAGTGTACATTTCTTCGTGGTGTGATTGAAGAAAATGTGTTTGTTGAACAAACCATCCAGGTGTGCGGATGCCTTGGCATGGATTGAACAACCGCACACTACTTCTGAAAGAGAAAGTCAAAGACCTTCGCTGGTGCAATGTGGAAGACCAGCCGGACCCGGAGGTTTATGATCTTGTTGCTGTGAAGGGATTTCAGTAGCTACAAATCGACCTTGAAATCCACACCGGGTGGATATTCAGTTTGGGAGAGCACTCAGATTCCTTGCAATGCACGATGCAGTTGCAGGATACGGTTTTAAATTTCTAATCTCTCCTATACTTGTCGATATTTAAGCTGCTTTGTGAATTATTATCTCGTTCAGCACTCTTTGGCCAGACAATGCTGTCATGGTCCGCACCACTTACCGACATGTCAACTGATTTTTCCGAAATTCGTTCAAAATTAATTTTGGTAAACGGCATTGAGGTAAAACATGAGTTAACCAACATCGGAAAATCATTTTTGTAAATACCTTTGTGTTTTAAATTTATTTTAGTTTGTTGATTTTAGGGGGAGTAAATCCAAATCCAACTTTGAAAAATCCAAAAACATCGAAAAATTTCAAAAACACAAATACAATAGAAAAAAAAAATGAGTTTCCTGGCGAGCAAAAGAGAATATGATAGTACATCAGTGGTCTGTCTAAACCTCTTTAAACCTTAAATGCAAAACGATAAGCAGCTCTATATAAGATGTATCGGTAGGCTCACAATCATTTTAAAGTGTGCAGGGTGATATAAACTTAAATCGACTGAAGACTGGGTGGGAACCATTCATGGGCATATGGTCTTAGTACCGAAATTTCGTTTGAGAGATTGCCGAGGTTCTGAGATATTCGGTCTTTATGCTGTTTATCATCTGGGTATCATGGTTGTATCTTTTTCCGAAAAATAACGGGGACGCAAATCTAGATCTTCCATGATACTATACATACGTGTACATACTGCATACGACCTCAATAAGTGATCAACAATCACATGTCCCTCAAAATAAGTGATAATATATCACAAATTCTTTCCGGGTGTCAAGTTCGTCTCTCTGCTGTACGAAAGTACTGACCTGTTCACGGACTTGCTCCTGTGCCCTCATGCATCTGAAAATCAAGTTCCTCGTCAATAAGTGATTCTATCACATAGGGCTTGTTTTCAAATCAAATAAGTGAGAATCTCACATCATATACGGTCAAACAGATGATAATCGGTATACTCACCGGTAAGATGAATCCTCGTGCATACCTTGATACGGGAATGTGTCGTGATGTGGATGAACACCGGTCGGTAAGTATAAATTATACCTTAACGTATCCCCTCGCCATGATTACAAATGATAAGCTGAGCTTAAGTGGACAACAATACCGATAATCGTTATAGGATGCTTATCTTAATGTTAACTAAAAGAACAACAAGAGCGTTTTGGCATGACCGTACACTGATATGATTCTCTTACCCTCGAAACTCGCAAAAAGAATGTCTGTAAATATTTATTTAATGTTTCCTGTTTATGCATCTTTGTATATATTTATTTATTGCTTTCCATCTTTACATTTGAAAAATGAAAATTTCAAAAAGATTTTAGGTGTGTTTTAATATAAACTTTATAAAATCCAAAAAGATTTTGCTTCTAGTTTATTTTTGATTGACTGATGTTGGAACTCGAGTCTATCCTACCCAAGATCCTGATTATAAGCTGGAAAACAATTGCATCTTCATAAACAGTCGAAGTTAACGAGTTTTGAAAGTTAAAGGATTAAAATGAATATTTTTCTAAACTTTCAAACTGCTGTCGGTTGGTGTTTGATTGAGATTTGATCTCATATGTGTCGTTAGTTTAAATGTTAACTATATTCCAAGCGGTTGTTCTCATTATGCGTTTAGCTTTCTTGCATGTGCAGATGCTAAAGGCGAGGAGAACATGTTCGATGAAAAGCTTTGGAATGAAGACACGAAGTGGAGGCACTCAAAGGATAAAATGATCGAGTTGCCGCTGTCCCTTCATCAACACCACAAGGATCTGAAGAATTGACAAGTCAAAAGATTCACGAGCATGACTCAATGGAGAGCTCAATCTAAGGGGGAGTTTGTCAACACACTTTCTACATGAAACGGGGAGTTTGTTGATACATTTTCTGCTTACGACGCGTGAAAACTTTGAAGATCCTCTGGCATGAAAGACATAGAAGACGAACCATCACGAGTAGCGTCCAAGGGGGAGTTTGTTGATGCACTTTGTGTGGACGCGACTCGGCTCGGTTCGACTCGGCCTTGAAGACTTGAAGACACGAAGATCGAGACAAAGCTACAGCCAAGGGGGAGTTTGTTGGTGCACTTGTGTCTGTACTTTGTCTGTATTTCGTCATGATACAAAACGATGTCTTTAATGTAAGGTTGATGTAAGTTTGACCAAGTCAACCATCCTCCTGGTTTGACTTGACCAAACAGTTAGAAAAATGTTGTAAGCTGGTTGTGTCGAAGGATGTGTAATCGAAGGATTGTTTTATATCCTTCGATGATGAGCTCGAAGGATAGACCACGAAGGATAGACCACGAAGGATATCATCCTTCGTGGTGTATGTGATCTTTCGATGGGCTTTCTGGTCGACAGATGATCTTTCGATCAATCTGTCTGATCCTTCGACCAGACCTGCTGTGTCGGGTATTTATACCCATGTAGTGTGTTGTGTGAAGTTTAGACACTAGAGAGAGACACAAGAGGAAGACAGAGAGAGACAGGAGCACACACACACACTTTGAGAGTTTATAGAATACTTCTGTAAACATTGAGCTTGTAACCGGACCCTTCATTCGTATTAATACAAGTGGTGTTAATCGGTGAATCTTGCGTGTTGTGTTTGTGCTTGTTCTCGTATAAAGTCTCGGTTGCATGCTAGCTTGGATTCCGCACTCGCTAGTGTGTTTGATATAACAAGGATAAGGTTTTATCTCATCCTCAAGAGGGACCTACAATACCGATACGAGAAGACTTCAAGGTAGAACGATTCGCATGAATCTATACCGACGACGTCATTTGTCGACACGGGACGCCTCGTGACATCATCTCTCATCGCGATGGTCGATTTACCTCACGTCTCTGGGAGACATTCCAAGCCACTCTCGGTACTACTCTCAACCTCAGTACCGCATTCCATTCCCAGACCGACGGTCAGACTGAGTGCACGATCCGCACCCTTGAAGACATGCTTCGCTCTTGCATTATAGATTTTGGTGGTAATTGGGATTCGCATTTACCTTTAGTAGAATTCTCGTACAATAATAGTTATCACGCTAGTATTTAAATGGCACCCTTTGAGGCATTGTATTGTAGAAAATGTCGATCGCCTATTGTATGGCACGAGATCGGAGACGCACAAATCACCGGTCTTGAGCTGTTACAAGAAACGACAGACAAGATCCACCAAATAAGGGACAATATCCTAAACAACGGACAAGATCCACCAAACGACGAACAAGATCGTCTATTGTATGGCACGAGTTCGAAGTTGGTGATCGCGTACTCCTAAAGGTTTCACCTTGGAAGCGGGTGATCCGATTCGGCAAGAAAGGAAAGCTAGAGCCACGATACGTGGGTCCCTTTAAGATTCTGGAAAGCATTGGCAAAGTGGCCTACCGACTCGAATTACCGGAGGAACTCAGCAACGTACATCTGACTTTCCACGTCTCGAACCTCAAGAAGTGTCTAGCTGAAGAAAACCTTCATGTCCCTCACGAGGACTTGCAAGTAAACGAGACTCTACACTTCGTGGAAACACCTGTAGAAATCATAGACCAAGAGACCAAGAAGCTCTGACGCTCACGCATTCCCATAGTAAAGGTTCGCTGGGAAGGCAAACGCGGCGCCGAGTTCACTTGGGAACTCGAAAGTGATATGAAAGCTAAATATCCACAACTCTTTGTTACGCCCGCTCCTTAATTTCAGGACGAAATTTCCTAAAGTAGGGGAGGCTGTAACAACCCGACTTTTCAGATCGTTACCTGTCGCTGTCATTTCTTTCGTAACACATGTACTCTTGGGATTCAATTAACGCTATGGGTTAAACTATATTTCCAATGCATTTTAAACGCATATTACAACGCTTACTTAATCACGATTATCGCATTTCACATCGCTTATTTAGACGCTCATTCTAAACGCTATCACGACGCTAACTCAACCCAGACTCGAAACGCGGATTTACTTATGTCATATGTGTTATTTGTGTGATTACTTGTTTAGAATGTTATGTGGTTATCAACGCAACGCTTATACGCTCAAACGCTCACTCACAACTCGATTAAACGCAATGCAACGCTTAACAAATGAACCAAAAATGGAAAACTAACTCGCGCAAACTCGGCCGTCCGAATGGCCATCCGCCCGGATGACCATCCGTCCGGATGACCATTCGACCGGATGGAGCCATCCGGACACTGCCGCTCACCACCGACTTAAACCCTCGCTCACCCTCTATAAATGCCCGTTGTACACTTCCATTCTAACACTTTGGCACTCTCATCTGTTCCCCAAGGCTCTGTCGTGATTCAAGGTCATTTTGTAAGCTTTTTCCCTCAAATCTTCATCAATCTTCATCTCTAATCACTTCTACTACATCTTCTTCATCAAAATCACACACACACACACTAAACTTTCTCAAAATCACTCGTTTTGGACCTCTTGAAGGTGGATTCCACTCGTATTGCTTAGGCAAACTGCTTGTGGAGCACCATTAAATCGAGATTAGTTCAAGAACTAAAGGATTTCACACTTTTCAACTTAGTTATGAAAGATTTCAACACTTTTTCAACTTATTTCTAAACTTCTTTTTGGTTTTTACACAATATCGATGGAATCTGGACTCAATCGGACTCTCGACTCATTCCTTACTCGAAAGCCTGTTTGAAAACTGATTTCCACCGAAGAGATGGACCGATTAACGGGTCAAACATGAATTTTCATCAAGAACAGCGTGTTTGTCCGAATGGGCTGGACCCATCAGGCCGAATGAACTGGATTTGGTATATTCCGTTGTTTGACACGTCATCACGCCGTCTCCGTTAACTTAAAACTTTTATTTAGAAAATTTACAAAACTTCGAACACAGACCACCCGCCCGAATTGTCACACCCTAACCGATGACGGAAACATCCGGGTGCGAGCACTAAGCGTTCAGATTGCTCATGAGAATTCCATAACACTAAATATTTCGATAGACATTAATAAATTTCATAGTAATTGTCTAAAACAACCATCACAAATGTCAAGCATCAAAGATAACAACATTGTTTCAAATATTCCAAAATGTCTAAATTAACTAGGCGACGTTTCTAAGCATCTCCTAGCTTGATTTCCATGCATTCCAAAGCAGCCTATTAGCCTGCAACATGTATTAAAATATCAATACAAAAGTATTGGCGAGTATACAAGTTTGATAATAGAATAATAGGTTAAAAACAACTCATATCCACAATGTAAGCAATAAAATAGTTTCAGCCGTGCTAGTGTCGCAGTCCACGCAGTGATAGCCCAAGTATCCCGATGCTTTAGTGTTTACCCAAGACTCAAGGTAAACTAGAATCCTCCTAACAATACCCCCTGAGAATAATGGGAGAGGTGCACCCCCTATAGCGCTACTATTGTTAAGGCGGAACTAAACACCCTGGATTAGACGTCGCATAGCACAAATAGAATACTAGAATGCACAAGTTTTCACAAACACATAGGATAGGGGATTGAGTATGTAATTTAATAGAATACATGTTACACCCCAAAAGATTAAAGTAAAAGGGGATTGAGTATACTCACAGTGATTGCTTAACAGTCGCAACTGTTATTGGATCAAAGAGAGCTCTTTTGGAATTAGCCTGATTAGATTACAGTAGAATAAGAGTCGAGACTGAATAAAGTGCTGGACACTGTCACTGTTTCGGATGGTTGTCCGATCGGATGGCTATCCGATCGGATTGCCAGTCGAATGGTGACGTTTGTGAGAGGAAATGGACGGCTGCCCGATCGGATGACCATCCGATCGGGTTGCCACTTGACTTGCAATTAGGAAAAATAGGGTGGCTGCCCGATCGGACGGCTGTCCGATCGGGTTTCCATTCGTCTGAGACTTCCCAATCTTGAAAAAGTTTCAAAACAAGTGTCACCTGATTAGGGCGGTTGTCCGATCGGACAACTGTCCGAACGGGTTGCCGCTCGATCGGGTGACCCTTGTTCTGGTTTACCAATTTTGTAAAAATTCAAAGTTTGAAAATTAATGGTGACGTCACGGTACAGACTGAGACAACAGTAACTTATCGTTTCACAGGCATTCTGATCGATCGGGAATCACCCCAGTCCGACCCGTTTGTCTGTTAGTGACGGGTTTATGCCGGAATCCATCCCGTGATCGTCTTAATCAGTGAACAATCTGTTCCTAAACCAATTCTAGACCACAAATCAAGTCTACAATACGTTCAGTCCCGTTTATCAATGAAGTAAATCGAAAGTTTGAAGAAAAGATGAAGAATAGCCCAAGTTTTATATGAAAAGTATAGATTTAGCGTAGATTTAATGTAAAAACGCATGAAATACCTTAGATCCGAGCTAGATCTTGCTTAGAATGACATCACATGGCAGTTTGTACAAACCGCTATGATGACATCACCCTCAAGAACTCAGATCTGAGAGATTTCACGGTGAAAAGTGTGATTTCAAGTGAGAATCACGTAAAGGATGATCTGTAGAGTAAGAAAGTACAAGAATATAGCTTGAAACGTACCGAAATCAGCAAGAGAATGAAGAAATGAGGAGATAGAGGGTCTGGTCGAGCAAAGCTGTCACATCACTGAAATGGTGATGTGACAGGTCTATTTATAGTGTGAGAGTGTGTGAGAAGGAGTTATGCGCGCATGGGTTGGAAGGCAGTCCGATCAGACGGCTGTCCGATCGAGTGATCATCCGATAGGGTGACAATCCGATCGGACGGATGTCCGTTCGGATTGCCATTCTGGCCAATCCAATCTTTCCGTGTTCCCGTTTTTTATTCGTTTATCGAGTTAGATTGAGTGTTGAGCATTATTAAGTAATAGAATGACTAGATTATAGCATACACATCAAAAGTTTACAAGATTTAATAGATTCTGCCTGTGACAAGGCTCCAGTCTCTCGTTCAACCAAGAATCAAGTTTCACGAGTCTAAGGAGTCAAGCACCAAATAGATTTAGGCATTCCAACATAGGGTTAGACATTCCAGCACATAGAATTAGATGTTCCAAGTATATAAACATTCCAAGCATTGTGATTTAGACAATCCAAGTATATAGACATTTAGGCATTCCAATCATTTAGGCAATCCCACATATAGGCATTCCTTATTTAGGCATTCCCCACATTAGGCATTCCAGTCTCTAGATAGACATCCAATCATAGATTTAGGCATTCAAGCCATATAGAATTAGGCATTCACAAACGTATACTTAGACATTCCAAGAAAATAGGCAACCCGTATAGATTAGGGGCTAAAATGGACCAAAGTTAGACTTCAGGGGTTATTCTTGCCAAGATCCTAAAGTTTAGGGACACTGGGCGTTACACGAATGGCCATCCGTCCGGATGACCATCCGTTCAGATGACCTGACCCTGACAATTTCCATAGTTTAAAAGCTTTTAAGTCAAAATTCGAATTTTAAACAGTTCCCAAACAACCACAGCCTATTCGAATGGCCATCCGTCCGGATGGGACCCATCCGTTCGGATAGACTGTGAACACTTATCCCGTCCGACGTTATGTTTACAACCATGCAGTCCTGAGGAAGACTTATACTTTTGTTTCCGTGCACAGGCTGACCCGACGCGCTCCATTCAATCCAATCCAGATTATGTTTACTTGCTAAACACACGCTGTGAGTATGCTCGAACCCATTTTCGTTTAACGCACTTTTGAGTGTTACATACGTTCTATATCAAAACACAACACACAGCGCAAACACTTTATAAGCACTAACCGCTCCCGCATGCTATACGTGATTTGTTGAATGCTTGTTACTATGCTTGTATAGTGTTACACTAGACCGCCTCTAGCAATGATTGTACTATAGTTTGGACTCAGCACCTGTGTGACAAGGGTTGCTAGGGATCACATCACTTTACTTCACATGTTTGCTTCGGTGAACATGTGTCGCGCATACTCTACAACGCAGTCTCGTGGTTAGGTTGTATCGTTGTTGATAGTTACATGCTTCGCTCGTTATGAGTTATATGATGGTTATGCGTAAACGCTTACTATTTTATTATGCAAACTTGTGTACTCACCTTTACTTTATGTATTGCTTTTATATTAACGTATGTGACAGGTTGATTGGATGTCATGCTGCAAACGAGCTAGGAGTCTAGAAACCCACTAAATAAAATATGAGTTGTCGGAATGGAACTTGTTTTTGAGACTGGATATTTGTAATGAATGTTATGCTTTATTTGTTTAATAGTATGGGATATTGAACCTTAAAAAATATTGTCACTAATAGTTGTTATGGATTCTCATGAACAATCTGTTTTGCTTAGTGCCACGCCCCGATGATTCCGCCATCGGTTAGGGTGTGACAGGCACCGTGTCTACACGAAGGCCACACCTTCGTGTAAATGTGTGGTTTCGTGTCACATAAAGGCACAAAGGTGTCTTTGTGTGTTTGTGTTTCGCATGGACGAGAAGGGGGCACGGAGGCAGGCCTCCTTCGTGCGGACTTGTGGTTCGTGCGGGGAGGTCAGCCTTCTTTCTTACGAGTGGGCTTGAAGGCCCAAAGGTTACGTGTTGGATTAGGTTGCGCTAGTTTTTCACATTTTAGCCCGTTTCAAGTATATTAAAATGCAACGATGTATTAAATAAGTATAATGCACGTATAAGTTATAATTACAGAAATGATGGCATTGTCTATTATAAACATAGATTCAAGAGTCTGAATATTGAAGGTGTGAAGATTGTGTCAACTATCAACTGATTTAGACTTTGATTTGTTACTTTTAGCAGCTGGACAAACAGATGGATGTGGATCGATATGTGAAGGGGTAAGGTCCCAAAAACCTCATAATAAGTACTTAGGACCATACCACAACCTTGCCTTTCAGCCCTTTTTGACCTTGCGCGGCCGCATACTGGTCCTACAAATAAGGCTTAAGAGACAGTTAGCAGACAACACTTGCGCGCCAAAAGGAAATCATAAATCCTTGCGCCTTCTTCCATAAACAAAGGATGAAAATCCTAAGTTAAACACTTCCGCCTAATAATATCCAGACTTGGATATTATTTACCCAACTGGTGCCACACGATAAAGAGTCACACAGGATTATGGCAATAACCTTCTCAAAGGACCCAATCGTGCACCACTAAACCGTTACAACCGTCTGGACACGTGTCATCACCTCAGGCATCCCTGAAATCACGATGATGGCATGAAATTGGAGAGAAACCTCCACTTGATCACTTTCCACGTGGCAAACCCCCATCCATAGATCTAAACAGCGATCCGTGTGCACCCACATCGGATCGAGAAGCTCAACGGAAGGAAATGTAACCGCTTACGGGGTTAGCATCTTCCGTCAGCATTTCACCAACGAGTTTTCCCGCCCAAAACTCTCGGCTATAAATATGAGAGCAATTCAGGTATGAAATTCAAGTTACACACACTTCGTCAATACCTATTCTTCTTCATAAACACATACTTATTCTCACGCCGGAGTCGGGTCAAGGAGAGAACCCCTCTTCTCCCCTTGACGAGGCTAACGGTGCTTTGTTTTGCAGAGTTTACCGGAGAAGAAGGTCAGTTGCATCGAATCAAATGAGAGAGAACAACCCCCTTTTATGCAGATCCAAACCCCCTAGATAATTCGATTCCGGTCAATTATTTAGTGTTTCTTCATTGGCGCCCACCGATTTCTCTGTTTTTCAGTTTTGTCTCGTTTCGATTCAGTTTCCCTCATTTCTCTGTTTTATCATGGCAGAGAATTCATCACCTCACCCATCAGGTTCTCGGTCTGAATTCAAGGGTTCTACAACCCCAAATACTCAGATCGATGGAATCATGGGAATCAATACAAGTAACAATCACTCAGACGAAAAGGACTCCTCAGATCAACTCATAGAGAGAGCTCCAGAATACTGGATCGGCAGATTCCAGATAGCTTTGAACCAAATTTTCACACAAATTATCAGACCTGAGTCCCCAAACATCAGATCTGATATTCGGCAAGAAAGCAGTGGCAGGATTGATACTGTAGTATTGGACCCACAGATGCTGTAACATTCCCAAAATTTTTAAATTCAAAATAAAATTACTATACGAATAGGTCATGGGTAAGCTGACCAATAGAAATATAAAGTATTTTGGTAAACGTAGGAACCGTTTGATAAAAATACATTATATTTGAACCTACTCCGTTTTTAATGAAACTTGGTTCAAAATGTAAATAAGATTATTCTCATTCTAAAGACATATTCATTATTTTATAAAACGTCATATTTTAAAAGTTATAAACGCCAAATAAGTGAAGCAGCTGAATTAATTATAATATATAAATAGTAAATAAATAAAATAATATTTACTTTTGAAATTGTTGCATTACGTATAAAATGAAAGAATTGGAAAGAAAATCTAAAACCAACCATTAATGCTAAAAGCATATGTGTATGCTTCAAATTAAAAGTCAGTGTATACGTGTACTAAGAATTGCGTGAAGTTCAAGCTTGGCAAATAGTATAAATCACAGGCAGATACTGAAGTTTCAATCTGCTCAGCCCCTCTTGATCATCTCTCTCCCTCTCTAGAATTCTACCTTTTATTCCTCACCCCATAATAATAATAATAAAGCCCTACCCCGTTTTAAGTATTTTAACCCTTGATCACTGATACCCTGTCCGACTGACGTAGGGCCCCGTAACGTATGTCAAGTCTCTGCCTAAATTCGTTGGGGTTCTGTCTCGTGACGTAGGGATAAAGTGGAATTAGGTTACTATACTTAATGTGAGTACATTATATATTTATTAAATAATCCAGAAATTTTACCAAGATATATCAACCCTCTGAAAATATTCCCGACACCCCTAATATACTTAGAGTGCCCATATATGTCTTAAAATACACCCCGTATGCGAAAATCGAGCCCAAAATATATTAAAACATTAAGAATTAAATAAAAACAAAACTTCAGCATCGCTCGCGGGCCGCATAGCCTTTGGCTACGTCTTACGCGGGCCGCGACAGCTATGAGATCAGGCGACTCCACAAGCCGCCACGTGTCGATGACTCAGCAACTCATTCGCCGCCCTAAAGTCCTCGTGGGCCGCGTAAAACCTCACCTCGTTCTACGCGGGGCGCGACAAGGTCCGATATCAGCCCTATAAATTGAGCAGTCGAACCTTCAGTCCAATTCGTTCATTTCTTTCAATTCTCTCTCAATTCTCTATAGTCCAAGTAATACCCGGGCATTATACCCCCTAAATAGCGAAGCTCTGCCTCGTTGTAAGTATCATAACCCCTGGATACGTATTAGATACTCTACCCGATTGATCTAGGGTTCCGTAACGGCTGTCGTGGTTCTGCCCGACGTAGTCGTTGGAATGCCGTCTCGGGGAGGGTATTACTAATGTTGAAATGGGTTATTATACTAATACATGTGCATTGTTTATTTAATGTCACACCCCGATTTCCACATGTCACCGGTGGGCCCGGTGGGGGAGTATCGTGACGTGGTTAGCAACATAATAGTCAAACAACACAATATTTAATATGCACAGCGGAAGCAAATTTAAAAGATAAGTTTCAACCAAATTTAATATTGTAATATCAAATGTCACAATATTCGGAAGTTTATCCACAGAAGGATGGAAAATAAAATAGAATTTATAGTTCAACAGACTTCAGGCATCTTAAGCTTGCGAGACTTCTGGTGATGCTAAGGAGAAATCCCAGCCAATTACGCTTAGTACCTGCATTTAATCTTTTTGGGAAAATACGTCAGTTTACACTGGTAAATACAATCAACTGACTCATTTTGGAAAATGATTGAAAATTGGTTTGGATGCACGTGACATAAACATTTTATTTAACTTGGGAGAATTATTTAATATTATAATCTTGTGAACGAATTACATGTTCCTTGTGCGTTCAGTAGCCCGGATCTTGTCCGGGTTAAAGATCAATAGACACACCACAATATTCTTTTGTGCACTGACGGGTGTACGCCTACACCCCGCGCTTAAGTCGTGGCCATTTCGTGAAATGATGCCAAGGATATCCGGGACATGGTCATTAACCCCCAAAGGCTTTAAGTAACAAGACTGTTTAAACGATCCGATCAAATTATTCAATTAACCACCCAACGATGGAAGATTTGATGCCCGATCAAGCGGTATGCTATATACCGTAACCCAAGCCCGTATAGGGAAAATAAGTTAAAAGTATTTACCTGAGCAATGTATAAATCACAATAAGCAAATTGAAAGTAGCTTTTACTGGTTCTCCTAATCTGGAACGAAGGTTTATAATAACCTATTAGAATTCTAACGGGTCTTTAGTTAAGCTTAAGCTTAGACCGGTTAGTTTCAAAGATACGGTTCGTACGCACGATTAAGCGAAGACCGGATAGAATGTGATTTAGACCCGACAAGTTTAGAGACTTGTTTAATATGGGTCCTTCATGCACATTCTGGATTTTGAGATAAAACCGATAAGGTTTGACCCGTGTCGGCTAATTTATGTAAACTTGTTACATAAACCGAACCGAACGCGTAATAAGCGTAACGGGTAATAATGAGAGCCATTTACAGGTTTCCTAAGTTAATATGCTCCATATATGTTGTGACATCAGTAAGTTATCATTTATTATGCCCGAAATGAATTTAAACACAAACTATGCCCCGTAGGGGTAGTTTGGTCATTTTAAAGGTTGCAAAAGAGTTTAAATGTTAACCTGAGTTACAGGCCTGATGTAATCAGCAAATATACTCGATTTGCTAAGTTATATCAGTAGGTTAAAGCATATATGTGAAATTTATCAATTTTAACCAAACTATGCCCCGTAGGGGTATTTTGGTAATTTCACATAAGCCGAAAAGCTCAAAACTGAAGTCTGAGTTTAACAACCTTTGCTTACTGTTAAAATATTATAATTTGCCTCAAATATCAGTAGGTATCAACCCTTGTATGTTTAATATGGTTATAGCACATACTATGCGTTAAAAACGCTTAAAAAGGCGATTAAAAGCCATTTCCGGGTTTGATACATAAAGCTGATATTTTTATTATTCCAGCAGGCTTAAAATGATTTATTTATCATATGTGATCAGTAGCAAAAGGTTTGGAGTCATTTAGATGTGTAAAACTCATTTTATGGCCCGTAAGGGCAAAACCGACAATTACCGGATTAAGCCTACGACTATTAGTTATGCTCAGCCTAAAATTAATAAAAAATCTTTAAAAATCTCAAAATAATATATTACATCAGTGGGTAAAGATTTTGGTATCAAAAAGTAGGCTTAACTAGGCTATACGCTAATTACGCTAGCAAACTTACTGAAGTCCTATGCACGAAATGTGAAGCTTAGAGAGAAGTTCTTGGCTCCAGAAGTGCTCCAATATGCAGATGGAAGGTGTGAGGGACTTGTTGCAACTCATGGCCTTTATATAGTGATTCAAACACCACAAGAGTTTGACACACAAGTCTACAAGTGCCCACAAATCATCTACAGGTGTCCCTAAGTGTTTAGGATTGTTTAGGGGTCGCCCATGTTGCAATAATATCTGATAAGGGTCGATTCTGCGCGTTTACAGGCTGCTGCCTGATGTTGTTGTTACTGTACGTTTGATGCGGCCCGCGTAAAGGTAGGTTAACCTTTACGCGGCCCGCCTTAACCCCGAAATCAGATTTTACATTTTCCATTTTCCACATCTTGTCCCTTGGCTCTTCGAAAGGTCAACCAAGCTTATATTTTGCAATTTGACCCCTTATTATTTACCTACAAGGGCTTTAGGACTTATACCCACTTTTCCAAGTCCCTGGACACTTTCGGTTAACCCGAAAAGTCATAACTTTCAACGTTAACGCTTTAACCCCTCGCACACGAATTTGATCATAACTTTCTCATACGGTAACGAAACTTTATGAAATTTATATCGCTCATTCTAGTGAGCATAATTATCAGTTACAAAGCTTCAGGTTTGTCAAAAGGTCACTCAGAGGTATAACTTAAACATGTTGACACATTTAACCCCTGTAGTTTGTAATCTCTCACTTTTAGCTTCGCATGATCCATGATTTATTCGTTTTATGCTACAAACATCATGTAGGGTTATTGTACAATATATTTATTCACTGTTGACATTTAGAATACGTATATTCACATACTTTCCATAATTGTCAACTTTAGTCCTTTCAGAACATTCTTTCACACTTTCAAACATATGACACGTGTCAACACATTATAGGACGTGAATTTTCGAGGTGTTACATCCTCACCCCCTTAAAATAAATCTCGACCCAAGATTTACTGAAATAAATAAGGGTACTTTTCTTTCATCGTGGATTCAACTTCCCACGTGTATTCGGGACCTCTACGGGCATCCCATTTGACCTTTACAATAGGTACATACTTCATGCGAAGCTTCTTAACCTGTCGATCTTCAATCGACAAAGTTTTTTCCACAAATTTTAAGCTCTCATCTATATGCACATCTGTATGTGGTATTACCAGTGATTCATCAGCGAAGCACTTCTTCAGATTGCAGATGTGGAACACATTGTGAATTCCACTGAGCTCTTCTGGTAAGTTTAACTTATAGGCAACTGACCCGACACGTTCGATAACCTCGAAAGGTCCTATATATCTCGGGCTTAGCTTGCCTTTCTTACCAAATCGCATCACCCCTTTCCAGGGTGATACCTTAAGTAACACTTTATCACCTACATCGAAGTGAAAAGCTTTACGCTTTGGATCTGCGTAACTCTTCTGCATATCTCGGGCAGCTTTGAGACGGTCACGAATCTGGACAATCTTGTCCGTCATTTCAAACACTATCTCTGGTCCTGATAATTGGACGTCTCCAACTTCTGCCCAACAAACTGGCGTTCTACACTTTCTACCATATAAGGCCTCAAAAGGAAGAGCCTTTATGCTGGTGTGGTAGCTATTGTTGTAGGAGAACTCAATTAGTGGTAGGTGCTTATCCCAACTACCACCCAAATCGATCACACATGCACGTAGCATGTCTTCCAATGTTTGAATAGTACGCTCACTCTGACCTTCTGTCTGATGATGGTAAGCTGTACTGAAATTCAAACGCGTGCCCAAAGATTGTTGGAAACTCTTCCAAAAATGTGACGTGTATCTAGTATCTCTGTCAGAGATAATAGACACAGGTATGCCATGTAAGGCTACAATCTTATCCACGTATAACTGGGCTAACATGTCGGAGCTATAAGTCTCCTTGATGGGTAAGAAATGTGTTGACTTAGTCAGTTTATCAACTATCACCCATATTGTATCATTGCCTTTCCTGGTCTTAGGTAACTTGGTGATAAAATCCATAGTTACCATTTCCCACTTCCATGTAGGAAGTTCAGGTTGTTGTAGCAAATCTGACGGCTTTTGATGCTCGGCTTTGACTTGCGCACATGTCAAGCATTTAGCTACATAGGCGGCTACAGACTTTTTCAAGCCTATCCACCAATAATTTGCCCTTAGATCCTGGTACATCTTATCAGCTCCAGGATGAACGGAGTATTTGGAACTACGGGCTTCCTGGAGGATGACATCTCGAAGTCCTCCATAAATTGGAACCCATATTCGTCCATTTAATCTTAGAATTCCGTCCTTGCTAAGAGTTAACTGCTCCTCAGTTACCCCTAGCTTTTCATTAGGATAGTTAGCTTCCAACACAGCTTCCTTCTGTGCAGCTAACAACCTTTCAGTCAAACTGTTCTTTATCTCCACGCGCTTGGCATTGATTCGGATGGGTTTCACCCTCTCCTTTCGACTCAAGGCATCGGCGACTACATTCGCCTTGCCGGGATGGTATCTGATTTCACAATCATAATCATTTAAAGTTTCCATCCAACGGCGTTGCCTCATGTTTAATTCCTTCTGATTAAACAGATGTTGAAGGCTCTTGTGATCAGAATAGATCACACACTTGATCCCATATAGATAATGCCTCCATAGTTTTAGTGCGAATACAACGGCACCCAACTCCAAGTCGTGGGTGGTGTAATTCTTTTCATGCACCTTTAACTGTCTTGAAGCATAGGCAATAACCTTGCCTTTCTGCATAAGCACACACCCCATGCCAGTGTGCGATGCATCGCAGTAAACCACGAACTCTTCTATTCCATCTGGCAATGTCAGAACTGGGGCGTTGCTCAACTTTTGCTTCAGAATATCAAAGGACTCTTGCTGCTTAGGGCCCCAAATAAACTTTACTTTTTTCTTAGTCAAGGAAGTTAGGGGTGCAGCAATCCTTGAAAAATTTTCGATGAAACGCCTCTAATATCCTGCCAATCCCAGGAAGCTATGAATCTCTGTAGGCGTCTTTGGCTCTTGCCAGTTCATAACTGCTTCAACCTTAGCGGGATCCACTTGGATACCACGCTCACTGACCACATGTCCAAGAAATTGGACTTCTCGTAGCCAAAATTCACACTTAGAGAATTTGGCATAAAGTTTCTCCTGATGTAGAAGTTTAAGAATACATCGAAGGTGTTTCTCATGGTCAGCTTGGTTCTTAGAATAAATAAGAATGTCGTCGATGAAAACGATGACGAATTTATCTAAGTATGGCTTGCAAACGCGATTCATGAGATCCATGAATGCGGCAGGTGCATTAGTGAGCCCAAAAGGCATCACTAGGAACTCGTAATGACCATAACGAGTCCTAAATGCAGTTTTGTGCACGTCTTCATCTCTGACCTTCAGTTGATGGTAGCCGGACCTTAAGTCAATCTTTGAGAAGTAACTTGCCCCTTGCAATTGATCAAACAAATCGTCGATTCTGGGCAGAGGATACCTATTCTTGATCGTGACCTTATTAAGTTCACGATAATCGATGCACAGACGCATCGATCCATCCTTCTTCTTCACAAATAGGACTGGCGCTCCCCATGGAGACGAACTAGGTTTAATGAAACCTTTGGCCAGCAGTTCGTCCAGTTGAGTCCTCAATTCCTTCATTTCTGTGGGCGCCAACCTATAAGGTGCTCTAGCAACCGGTGCTGCTCCGGGAATGATATCAATCCTGAATTCCACTTACCTATCTGGTGGCAAACCAGGTAGTTCTTCCGGAAAAACTTCTGGGTATTCAGAAATGAAAGGGATGTCTTCTATCTTTGGTTTAGGCTCATCAATAATCACCTGTGCCATGTAGATGACACAACCCCTCTTTAAACACTTGGAAGCCTTGAGCATAGTCACTTGCTCAGGCAATCCATACTGGGTATCTCCCCGAATGGTAAGTGATTCGCCAGACGGAGTCTTTATCACCACTTGCTTTCTGTTGCAGACAATTTGGGCCTGGTTATGAGATAACCAGTCCATACCCAAGACTATGTCAAAACCGGCTAATTTAAATGGAAGTAGAGACAGAAGAAAAGAATGGTTCTTAATGGATATAACACATCCATCTAGCACAGTTGAGACGGTTTCTAGGGTGCCATCAGCTAACTCCACCTCATAATTCACATTTAAGGTTTTGACAGGTAATTTCAGCAATTTGCAAAATTTATGATCTACAAACCACTTATCAGCGCCTGAATCAAATAGTACTCTTGCATAGACATCATTTATAAGGAAAGTACCTGTAATAACGTTGTCGTCTAGAATCGCTTCCTTTGCGTCCATTCTGAAGACTCTAGCATTAGTCTTCTTGGCCTCTTCAGGCTTCTTGGTGTACTTAGGGCAGTTGGTTTTAATGTGCCCCTTTTCATTGCAACGGTAGCACGTTGCGTCTTTCATCTTCTTGCAATCCAAGGTTTTGTGATCCGTGGACTTGCATATTCCACATGCATAGGTTTTTGACTGAGTCTGTGAGTTCGACTCGAGTCTGCACTTTCCGTAGTGTTGTTTCTTGCAAATTTTGCATTTGGGCTTCTCACCAGAGTGATGCCCATCTTTCCTTGACTCCGATCCTTTCTTGTTGTCACCGTTCCCACGGTGTTTCTTGTTCGATCTCCGTGAACCATCATCTTCACGTTTTCTCTTCTCAGCCTCCTTATTCCTCAGCGATCTCTGCCTGACCGCATCCAAAGTGAGGGACAAGGATATGTCAGCTACAGATCTAAAAGTAGCTGGCCGAGAAGCCTTCACGCTTGCCTTGATTTCCGGGGCTAAACCACCGATAAAACGAGCTATTCTTTTTGGTTCCGGGGTCACCAAATAAGGAACCAACCGGGACATTGTGTTGAAACTCGTTAGGTAAGCTTGACAGTCAAGGTTTGTCATCACCAATGATAGAAAATCAGACTCTATCTTCTCCACCTCGTGCTGAGGGCAGTAATTTTCCCTGATAAGGGCATCGAATTGTTCCCAAGACATGTTGTACAATGGGATTTTCCCGGTGGCCTGAATCAGAGATCTCCACCATGCTAAAGCTTCACCCTTGAAAGACTGCGACACAAACTTGACTATATCCTTTTCAGCGCATACGCTGATATCCACAACCGTGTCCATCTCGTCCAGCCACGTCATACAGTCGATGGCTCCCTTCTCCCCAGTAAAATCCCGGGGTTTGCAGGAAACAAAATATTTATACGAGCAACCCTTGTCGCGGGGTCCTTGGTTTAGTATAACCTGCTGCGATGGAGCACTGTGGTGGTTCGAGGAGTGCCGATCATCATCTTTCTTCGGTTCGTCCTTCTTGGACGGTGGCTTTGAAGGTTGTGTAGATAGGGTCCTACTACGAGTCCCACTATACTCTTCGTACTGCCTTTCCAATGCCTTTGTAACTGCGTTGTCGACCAACGCTTTTAATTCCACACCCATTAAATTAATCCGGGCGTTATCAATGTTCTCCACTGGATGACTATTTATCTCGTCTGAGTTAGCCATTTTAATTGAACTGTTACAGAAAACAAGGACAATAGTTTATTTGGGAGTTTATTATGGAATTGCCCCTTAGGGTAATTCATTAACCATGGTAAACAGAGACCATATTTGGTTAATTTATTAATCATATTTATTTAGGATTTCTATCATAATTTATCCTAATTATAAACAATAACAGTTTTCTTTGTGGCACAAAAGGCCTAGTCACATGGACATTTTTATTTATAAGCTATGATTTCAGAGAATCAAAACATGAAGGTATATTGGCACAATAGGCCTAGTCACAAGGAAATTTATAAATTATAAGCTATGATTTCGGAGAATCAAAGCATGAAGGTATACTGGCATAATAGGCCTAGTCACAAGGACGTTTATAAATAATAAGCTATGATTTCAGAGAATCAAAGCATGAAGGTTTGAACCTAGTTCATTACCTTTATCTGACAGAGAGTCATTGCTACCACTGTCTTTTGGCTCATATAGAAATGAGCAAGGCCCGTAGGCATTATATTACCACGTATGGTAAAAATATGATCATCTTAATTGATGATTTAACCCATGATTCGGAGATCATTTAGTTGGATTTGGAATCTTTAAGAAGATCCTTATATAATAATGACGTGTGTGATTTTAATGAATCACGTCTGCCAGGAGTGTTAACATGTTCTCAGATGTTAACTGGGATTTGAATCTTTTAAACAGGTCTTACCATCATGGTCGGGTCTTATACTGACACGCAGGCTAGGTTTCACTCTTAAGATTCTTATTCAATATTTAAATAGGCAGATTATTATTAAAAGGAATGATTTTGATTTATTTTTTTCATATATAATATTTATGCATATAATAGCAAGATGAAATTTATAAACATAACATTCCATTAATTTTTAAAAGATTACATGTTGCCCTAAACGGGACTTTTCATCAAACAACTTACCCACGCAGGGGTTTAAACAAGTACTTACCCACGCAGGGGCTTAATAACACACATACCCACGCAGGGGCTTAATAACACACATACCCACGCAGGGGCTTAATCAAAATAATAGTCCACGAAGGGACTTACACAAATAACATACTCTCGTAGGGGTTTATAGAAAGATAGACCCACGCAGGGGTCAAAACAAACAAGACTGGCCCACGCAGGGGCTCAACAACAAATGGAAGGATTTAGTGGTCCTTCTTACTCTTCCCTTTAATCAGGCTCGTTAATCCTTGGAAGAAGGTTTGTCGCTCCCTTCGTTCTCTGTGAAACTCTCGCTCTACATGGTCCAACCTTTGCAGAATTTCTTCACGCTCAGGTGGGGAGAACCTTGGTGGTTGCGATTGTTGCCTGATAATAGGTCTTGGAGGAATTTGGTACCCGTGTGTTTGGTACCCGTGTGTTGGGTACCCTACTTCCCATGGATCTCCATAGGGTCCTTGGGTGTTGTAGTTAGCCGCTACCATGTAGGGGTCGGCCTCTTCGTAACCATAATTGTGGTGAGTCGGCGGTTCAAACGGGTTATACGCCATGGAACCCGTGTATGCTGGAATTGGGTTATCAAAACCCATCGGCGGTGGCTGTGGTACAGCTGGGTTAGAAGGTCCACCCATTTGTGGGTCCTCCTGATGTGGCGGATAGTGGCTGCCACTGGATTGACGAGGAGAGCTGAAATGAAAGTCTCCTGCTCGCGCAGACATACGCGCTCCGGATCTCCTACGCCTTGGCGGTTGTGGAGGTGCCGGTTGAACTGGTGGCGGTGGAGGCGGTGGCGTAACTGCCACAAATCTTGAATCCACAGAGGGATCCTGTTGCTGTTGTTGCTGCTGCTGAGGCGGTGAATAGCGAGGAGGTGTGTAGTACCATTCGTGCCTGGTAAACATAGCTTGGAAGCTATCTGGACCAACATAGGGTGATCCGTGGAAAGAAGATCCGTCAGAGATCTCTATCGGGTGGTTTGGTGTACCACTGGCAGGTTCGACGGGGTCCGTATCCTCGTCCATACCGTCCGCGTGATCTCCAGAGAAATGATCCTCCGGCCCCAATGGGTTAAAACCCACCGGTTCTGCTATGTAGTTTGCCAGGTTAAACCGGCTCCTAAAAACTGGTGTAGGGTCACCAAAAGAATTATGTGATAAAGATCGCTGCAACGGTATGTAGGAAGGTTGCGGGTTGTTGGGCTCGTACTCCGGTTGTGGCCCATAAGGGTTTTGGACATGAGGTGTGGAGCTGTGTGAGACCGACCGTCTAGCCGGTTCAAAGAGGTTCCTCCGGTTTTGCCGGGGATCGTCACTCTCAGTGGTGGAAGGAGCTCGCACATTCGACGGTCCTGCCTCGTTGTCGTTGGGGGCGGTGATTGGCCCCTTTCCGCGCCCTCTTCTCCTGAAGAATCTTGGCGGCATTTTGTTAATCCTGTCAATACAATATGAGATAACGACAAGAATATATATAAAGTAAATGACAAAACAAAAACCAAACAAGGTAGAATGTGTCCTATGTTATTTGTCTAGACTCGAAAGTTTAGATATGTGCAATTGTGTAACTGAGATTAAACACAAAAGGCTAGTGTTTAATTCACTCAGTGTTGGCTCTGATACTAACCTGTCACACCCCGATTTCCACGTGTCACCGGTGGGCCCGGTGGGGGAGTATCGTGACGTGGTTGGCAACATAATAGTCAAACAACACAATATTTAATATGCACAGCGGAAGCAAATTTAAAAGATAAGTTTCAACCGAATTTAATATTGTAATATCAAATGTCACAATATTCGGAAGTTTATCCACAGAAGGATCGAAAATAAAATAGAATTTATAGTTCAACAGACTTCAGGCATCTTAAGCTTGCGAGACTTCTGGTGATGCTAAGGAGAAATCCCAGCCAATTACGCTTAGTACCTGCATTTAATCTTTTTGGGAAAATACGTCAGTTAACACTGGTAAATACAATCAACTGACTCATTTTGGAAAATGATTGAAAATTGGTTTGGATGCACGTGGCATAAACATTTTATTTAACTTGGGAGAATTATTTAATATTATAATCTTGTGAACAAATTACATGTTCCTTGTGCGTTCAGTAGCCCGAATCTTGTCCGGGTTAAAGATCAATAGACACACCATAATATTCTTTTGTGCACTGACGGGTGTACGCCTACACCCCGCGCTTAAGTCGTGGCCATTTCGTGAAAGGATGCCAAGGATATCCGGGACATGGTCATTAAACCCCCAAAGGCTTTAAGTAACAAGACTGTTTAAACGAGCTGATCAAATTATTCAATTAACCACCCAACGATGGAAGATTTGATGCCCGATCAAGCGGTATGCTATATACCGTAACCCAAGCCCATATAGGGAAAATAAGTTAAAAGTATTTACCTGAGCAATGTATAAATCACAATAAGCAAATTGCAAGTAGCTTTTACTGGTTCTCCTAATCTGGAATGAAGGTTTATAATAACCTATTAGAATTCTAACGGGTCTTTAGTTAAGCTTAAGCTTAGACCGGTTAGTTTCAAATATACGGTTCGTACGCACGATTAAGCGAAGACCGGATAGAATGTGATTTAGACCCGACAAGTTTAGAGACTTGTTTAATATGGGTCCTTCATGCACATTCTGGATTTTGAGATAAAACCGATAAGGTTTGACCCGTGTCGGCTAATTTATGTAAACTTGTTACATAAACCGAACCGAACGCGTAATAAGCGTAACGGGTAATAATGAGAGCCATTTACAGGTTTCCTAAGTTAATATGCTCCATATGTGTTGTGACATCAGTAAGTTATCATTTATTATGCCCGAAATGAATTTAAACACAAACTATGCCCCGTAGGGGTAGTTTGGTCATTTTAAAGGTTGTAAAAGAGTTTAAATGTTAACCTGAGTTACAGGCCTGATGTAATCAGCAAATATACTCAATTTGCTAAGTTATATCAGTAGGTTAAAGCATATATGTGAAATTTATCAATTTTAACCAAACTATGCCCCGTAGGGGTATTTTGGTAATTTCACATAAGCCGAAAAGCTCAAAACTGAAGTCTGAGTTTAACAACCTTTGCTTACTGTTAAAATATTATAATTTGCCTCAAATATCAGTAGGTATCAACCCTTGTATGTTTAATATGGTTATAGCACATACTATGCGTTAAAAACGCTTAAAAAGGCGATTAAAAGCCATTTCCGGGTTTGATACATAAAGCTGATATTTTTATTATTCCAGCAGGCTTAAAATGGTTTATTTATCATATGTGATCACTAGCAAAAGGTTTGGAGTCATTTAGATGTGTAAAACTCATTTTATGGCCCGTAAGGGCAAAACCGACAATTACCGGATTAAGCCTACGACTATTAGTTATGCTCAGCCTAAAATTAATAAAAAATCTTTAAAAATACCAAAATAATATATTACATCAGTGGGTAAAGATTTTGGTATCAAAAAGTAGGCTTAACTAGGCTATACGCTAATTACGCCATTTAATTAACATAAAGCTTTCATTTTACGACATCGAGCATAACTCTTAACCTACACCTCAAACTGATGTCAAATTTTGTATGCAAGTTTATATATCAGTAATTAAGGTTTCTACTCTTTTACATTTCCAAAAATCACGTTTTAAGGTGAAAAGGGCATAATGGTCAACATATGAGCAATTAACGGAATCATGCATATTAATTGGATAACCAATGATCCGAGGTGTATAATCACAGAGGGTTATACTAGCATGTAACCTGGTCCAAATTAAGCTCTAAGGCATTTCTAAATCATGCCTAAACGGGTCAGAACTGAAAGTCAAAGTATAAGTCAAACTATGCGACTTTCGGTTCCGAACCGGGTCTAAACAGGAAATTGTCGGGTTGAACATGTTTAGACATGTTCTTACACTTATTACCAAGTTATATTAATGATCAAACATGTTGTATATGTTCTACATTGCTAATTATGCATAAATTGAAATTTAAGTATCCTGTTGACTTTTTCTTAGCAAGTTTGACCCGACTTTTGACCTGGTTAGAGAGGTAATCAGGGGGAACCCTTTTTAAGGGTTTATTACCCACATAATTACCAACATATCACTACTTTTGATTCGACAAATTACTGGACCAATAGTGATTAATCTTAAAGTCAACCGTTAATTACGACGGTTTGACTTTTAGGCTAAAACTAAGCTAAAACTTAACTAAGAGGGGATTAGCAAACTTACTGAAGTCCTATGCACGAAATGTGAAGCTTAGAGAGAAGTTCTTGGCTCCAGAAGTGCTCCAATATGCAGATGGAAGGTGTGAGGGACTTGTTGCAACTCATGGCCTTTATATAGTGAATTAGTGATTCAAACACTACAAGAGTTTGACACACAAGTCTACAAGTGCCCACAAATCATCTACAGGTGTCCCTAAGTGTTTAGGACTGTTTAGGGGTCGCCCATGTTGCAATAATATCTGATAAGGGTCGATTCTGCGCGTTTACAGGCTGCTACCTGATGTTGCTGTTATTGTACGTCTGACGCGGCCCGCGTAAAGGTAGGTTAACCTTTACGTGGCCCGCCTTAACCCCGAAATCAGATTTTACATTTTCCATTTTCCACATCTTGTCCCTTGGCTCTTCGAAAGGTCAACCAAGCTTATATTTTTCAATTTGACCCCTTATTATTTACCTACAAGGGCTTTAGGACTTATACCCACTTTGCCAAGTCCCTGGACACTTCCGGTTAACCCGAAAAGTCATAACTTTCAACGTTAACGCTTTAACCCCTCGCACACGAATTTGATCATAACTTTCTCATACGATAATGAAACTTTATGAAATTTATATCGCGCATTCTAGTGAGCATAATTATCAGTTACAAAGCTTCGGGTTTGTCAAAAGGTCACTCAGAGGTATAACTTAAACATGTTGACACATTTAACCCCTGTAGTTTGTAATCTCTCACTTTTAGCTTCGCATGATCCATGATTTATTCGTTTGATGCTACAAACATCATGTAGGGTTATTGTACAATATATTTATTCACTGTTAACATTTAGAATACGTATATTCACATACTTTCCATAATTGTCAACTTTAGTCCTTTCAGAACATTCTTTCACACTTTCAAACATATGACACGTGTCAACACATTATAGGACGTGAATTTTCGAGGTGTTACATCCTCACCCCCTTAAAATAAATCTCGACCCGCGATTTACTGAAATAAATAAGGGTACTTTTCTTTCATCGTGGATTCAACTTCCCACGTGTATTCGGGACCTCTACGGGCATCCCATTTGACCTTTACAATAGGTACATGCTTCCTTCGAAGCTTCTTAACCTGTCGATCTTCAATCGACAAAGTTTTTTCCACAAATTTTAAGCTCTCATCTATATGCACATCTGTATGTGGTATTACCAGTGATTCATCAGCGAATCACTTCTTCAGATTGCAGATGTGGAACACATTGTGAATTCCACTGAGCTCTTCTGGTAAGTTTAACTTATAGGCAACTGACCCGACACGTTCGATAACCTCGAAAGGTCCTATATATCTCGGGCTTAGCTTGCCTTTCTTACCAAATCGCATCACCCCTTTCCAGGGTAATACCTTAAGTAACACTTTATCACCTACATCGAAGTGAAAAGCTTTACGCTTTGGATCTGCGTAACTCTAAAAATATTCATCCATATTTCGGGGAATCTCGAGGACGAGATTTAACACAAGGTGGGGAGGATGTAACCTTCCCAAAATTTTTAAATTCAAAATAAAATTACTATACGAATAGGTCATGGGTAAGCTGACCAATAGAAATATAAAGTATTTTGGTAAACGTAGGAACCGTTTAATAAAAATACACTATATTTGAACCTACTCCGTTTTTACTGAAACTTGGTTCAAAATGTAAATAAGATTATTCTCATTCTAAAGACATATTCATTATTTTATAAAATGTCATATTTTAAAAGTTATAAACGCCAAATAAGTGAAGCAACTGAATTAATTATAATATATAAATAGTAAATAAATAAAATAATATTTACTTTTGAAATTGTTGCATTACGTATAAAATGAAAGAATTGGAAAGAAAATCTAAAACCAACCATTAATGCTAAAAGCATATGTGTATGCTTCAAATTAAAAGTCAGTGTATACGTATACTAAGAATTGCGTGAAGTTCAAGCTTGGCAAATAGTATAAATCACAGGCAGATACTGAAGTTTCAATCTGCTCAGCCCCTCTTGATCTTCTCTCTCCCTCTCTAGAATTCTACCTTTTATTCCTCACCTCATAATAATAATAATAAAACCCTGCCCCGTTTTAAGTATTTTAACCCTTGATCACTGATACCCTGTCCGACTGACGTAGGGCCCCGTAACGTATGTCAAGGCTCTGCCTAAATTCGTTGGGGTTATGTCTCGTGACGTAGGGATAAAGTGGAATTAGGTTACTATACTTAATGTAAGTGCATTATATATTTATTAAATAATCCAGAAATTTTACCAAGATATATCAACCCTCTGAAAATATTCCCGACACCCCTAATATACTTAGAGTGCCCATATATGTCTTAAAATACACCCCGTATGCGAAAATCGAGCCCAAAATATATTAAAACGTTAAAAATTAAATAAAAACAAAACTTCAGCATCGATCGCGGGCCGCGTAGCCTTTGGCTACGTCTTACGCGGGCCGCGACAGCTATGAGATCAGGCGACTCCACAAGCCGCCACGTGTCGATGACTCAGCAACTCATTCGCCACGCTAAAGTCCTCGCGGGTTGCGTAAAACCTCACCTCGTTCTACGCGGGGCGCGACAAGGTCCGAAATCAGCCCTGTAAATTGAGCAGTCGAACCTTCACTTCAATTCGTTCATTTCTTTCAATTCTCTCTCAATTCTCTATAGTCCAAGTAATACCCGGGCATTATACCCCCTAAATAGCGAAGCTCTGCCTCGTTGTAAGTATCATAACCCCTGGATACGTATTAGATACTCTACCCGATTGATCTAGGGTTCCGTAACGACTGTCGTGGTTCTGCCCGACGTAGTCGTTGGAATGCCGTCTCGGGGAGGGTATTACTAATGTTGAAATGGGTTATTATACTAATACGTGTGCATTGTTTATTTAACTAGATTCTAACCAGGAAGTCCTAAAGGAAAGCCCTATAATAGCAATGTGAGTAATCCTCTTTTTGTAAACTTATTTTGTGAACTGTTTTACAAAACCTTAAATACTTTTCCATGCGAATAGCAGTTATTGAGTATTCGTAAGAATCCAATTACAGTCGGTAAATTTGGGGTTTTGTATACAAAATTTGTTACCACCTAGTAAAGGAGTAACATGACCATAAGTCGGAACGACAGTACCGTATGGTGGTAATTGATATAACTTGGAAACAAATGTAATTGCGGATGCGCCCTCAATACTATACATTGTGACTTTTACTTAAACTTGATTAAACTGGGATTCACTCACCGGTATTTCCTGCTGATGAAATGTTATAAACACGTGTTTCAGGTAACTTAGTGTGAAGCCAATAAAAGCCAGCTGGAGAGCACTGAAGGCTTAGAAAAGTGGCAATAAAAGTTACCTAATTAAAATGAGAATTTTTTCAATAATTGGGGTCATTCCCTATAGATGTATCAAAACGAAAATCGGGTTTTGTCCCACTTATAAATGTATTATCAAAGAAACCTGGGTTTATCCCATTTCTTTAAATTAAATATTTTTGGTGTTTAACTCTGATAAAAATATTTCCTAACTACGGTCCTGATGAAATTTCCGCTGCCAAATTGATAAACACCGAAACCACTGAAACTGGCTCACGGCCGCCCGCTCCCTGGGATAGGGGTCGGGGGTTGTGACAAAAGGTGGTATCAGAGCTATGCCACTGATTTAAGCCCTTTAGGTGTTCTTCCAATACCTAAACCCTTAACCATTTGTGTTAGGAAATTAATATCTTATGTGTTATCATGTGAACATGAAATCTTAATGTGTTTATTATGATTTTTATGCCATTTAACGAATCTTGAATTTCCAATATGTGTTACCCATATTTGTATCTTACACTTATGCCATAATATATATACATATATATGATATATATTAATAATATCATGTTTTAAGTAAATTTTGTGATATATACCATACCAATATATTATTATGATATTAATATTAGTATATTAACAGAGATGTAAAATAACACCTTTAGGTACGATATCACTAAAATATCATAATATAAAATGTTATTCACTGAAAGAAAGATATTTGATTTAAAAATGTGTATTTAGCAAAGTTTTGATAACACATATATTTTGGTAAAATATAATATTTCAGCATTATTTAAATACAATAATTTGAAATACCTTGTAAATCACTTTATAATTCTTTATCGTATTATTAAATATTATTTATCCAAAATTTGATAAATTACGTAATATTCAGAAATTATGTGTAAAGTCAATATTTATGATAATTAATACATTAGAAAAAAAATTATACACATGCTCTCTAAAGAAAAATCTTTAAGATATGCTGTTATTATAAAACACTAAACCAAAAATATTATTAAATCCTGTTTTAAATTAAACTAATAATAGTAATAATATTTTTGGAAGAATAAAATATTTGGCTCTTGAATAAAGTTATATTAGAAAGGATTTTATAAAACATAATCCTTAAATTTAATAATGAACACGAAATATTACAGTTCGACGATTCTAAAATTTAAACACATATACGTACACCACAGAAAAATGCAAAATATTTTATAAAACGATATTTATGAAACCAGAATACATACAACAACTTGATACTGTGATTTTAATACATAATACCTATGTGTCAACATGAAATAACTTAAAACTTATTTTCAAATGTATGTATATTTTATACGACTTGTATCAATAATATTTCATCCATGAAGTAAAATATGTACAAAAATTACTTAGTACGATATAACGTTAGGATTTAAAATATATATATACATATATTTCTAAAGGAAACACTTTTTACCATTTGATAAGTTCAATTCATTTCTTAAATTATATTATGATAATACTTCATTCTTAATATTTCTTAATATATTAAGAATCGAATTTAGAAACACCAGACTTTATATTGTCTATTACGAATCTCAAATAAATAGATATAATAAATTAAGAATTTGATTTAAACTATAAATATGTTCTAACCAAAACTGAATCAACCTATGAAGATATCTCTATTAAATTTATTACTTTTGATGAATTCCCTTTTTATTCTAAAATATTATCTTCAATAAATTTGATAGAAATTTATTTGATTAATATCAAGGTTATGAAAATAAACAGGATAGCTAATACAATTAATTATGTAACTGAAATTTTTTAAATTGATATTATAAAGGAAATTCTAAAACTTTATACATATGTATATACAAGACACAATTTTCTTGATAATATATAAGAATCAAATGTTCTCTGTTGAAGGACAAGATTTTATATAACAAAGGAAACAAACCTACATGTTTACTTAAGATTTATACCCAACTTTAATTCAAAAGATACCTTAAGGATATCCGTATTAGCACCACCTCTTGAAAAAAAAACAAAAAAAAAACCAACAAATGGGTCAATGGCAGAAAATCTCAGAATTTCATATAAAGCTTTTATCTTTATTTTTGAATACCCATACAGCTATAGGCCCTGGAAATATAACCAAGGCAGTATAAAAGCTATTACGTCAAAGGAAGAAACAACACATATAAGATATACATTTTCTTTATATTTTAAGAGAAAATGTTAAAATATATATATACCTTAATAACACATAATACTGACGAGTTATGACTACAATGATGCTAAACAAAATATGCCTGTATAATTGCTTAGTTCTGTGATAATTATATCTGAACATATTTGTAATTAGATGTCAAAGGAAATGACATGTGATCAAGAAATTGAGAATAGTAATGGAAACTCTTTTGATAGAAACACCATAGAGAACATAATTGCTCAAGGAATATCAAATGCCATACCCTCGATCATTGAAGCTATTAAAATCTATGTGCCTATAAACGAGAATCCTACTATACATTGTAAGCATACCCATTACTTCATATCTGGCCCTAGTATCAACGGAAGTCATGATATTCGTATCAAAACTTCATCTTCCAAACGAAAGAAAACCACGACCTATGGCTACTCCTATAAGGAATTCTACTCTAACAAATCCTCCAAGGACAAAGGAATGAAACCAGAAATCACACAACCTACCAGCAACAACAAAAAGCACACAAGAGAACGTTATTTTAAGAAGACACTTCGTTGTAACTTCTACAAGAAGGCTGGACATGCAGAGAAAGTATGTAGAAAGAGAAGGGAAACTAATGTATGCTACAAATGTGGAGATCCAGGCCACTTCCGTCACTACTGCCCAAAACTATCTAAGGCTCCAGAAAACAAGAACAGAAACCCAGATGAAGCTAAGAAGAACGCATAAACACCAGAAACCATAGTAAGTTTTAAAATAAGCACCCTTATGTTTTGTCTGCACTTAAGTATTAGTTGACTTTTGATTGTGATCGAAACTTCGTCAATAAAAGGTCTTTGTTTCTTTCTTTTATAGAGTCAACTCTTACTTGTCTCATCTCTTGACAAATTCTTGTGTTGCATGTGCATTGGTTGTCATACATGTTAATTCAATTAAAAAAAAAGATCATCTACTCATGAGTTTTAATAAATATTTTCGTCATACTCATTTTGATAAATTTCCTCCTCTGATTTTAAATGCTGACTTTTGATAATCGAATCAACAGATTTATTGGAAAACTTCTCTTCTTTTCAGAGTTACCAGATTTTCATTTCTTGTCAATACATATATACATTGTTGGAATATGTCCAAACCAAGCTCAATTGTTTGAACTTGCTCATATATATATATATATATATATATATATTCAATTTCAAAATCCCATATGATAAATTGAGATCATCATATTGAGGTAATCTCATTGTTTGAATCATAGTAAGCTTGTTTAAAGTCTTCAATTTCAATGTATCATTTGTTAAAACACGACACCTTGCGGTGGCAATTTCTTTGAAACTTGGACTTGTCTCATTTTCACACCAGAGGTACGAAATTATTTATTGATTCATTGTACCTCTAGTAATTCTTTCATCTTTGAATTGATTCCACATTTATTCTTCAATTGAATTATCCTATCTTTTGAAATATCCAGATCCGCTTCCTTGAAACTTTCAGTTAATTTCAAAAACAATGAATTCGTTCGGTCACCATAATTATTGAATTCTTTCAATCACTACAACACCTTGCGGTGTCTGTATAAATTTGTAGCATGTGCTAATAATAAACCCTATTCATACGTTATTTGTTTGATTCATCATTCAAGTGTTCTTGATACAATTATATATCCAAACCATGATACACTAAAAATTCTATTGTATTGTCCAGTGTATCCTTGCCATTTAATAAACGTTATTGATTTCTGGGTTAATCATTGACAAATCATTTTTCATACTTCTATTCTCATTTGATATTGTTGGTCTACCTCAATTGGCAATCAAAGTAAGTCCTCTTTTGGCATTAAATACCAGTGTCTCTAAAAAGTCATTGCATTTCGAATCTTGTGCCTATCAAATATCTCTTTTAAATAGTGAAACTTAGTCACTTCAATAATGGTGTCATTTCATCAATTCCTGAAACTAAGCTTTGAGATTAGCTAAATTACTTAGATAAAGTGTGATAGGTATTTGGTATGCCGTGAGAATGAGGACTAGAACAGTGCAAGTATGATAAATAAGCGATAACACCTGGCCACTGTTATTTCTTGTTTATTAAGACTACTCGATTCTAGAATATCATCCATCATGAGAATACTAATTCCCTTGTTTCTTGATATAAACCATAATAAATGATGCACTTTTAAAATCATGATTTGAGAGGAATTCTATTTAAGGGGAATAGAATGATAATTAGCTCTCCGGCAAAACTGGGTAGGGTGTGGTAGACTCTCCGGCTTGTCCGGGTGAGATGGGGGTACCTCTCCGGTGAGACCGGGTGAGATGGGGTATATGTTATGATAATGAAATTTCCTAAATAGTACCATGACTTGATGTCTGGCCTGTTTTTGAAATATGAATCTACTAAAAATAATTTGACCTTATGAATGGTGTGTATATTATAGTATGCAAATTATATGATTATATAGATATGTATATTTATGAGGAAATCCAAAGACCATAATGATTGACAATTAGAGATAAATCACGAACAGATGTGTCAATGATAATTCTAGATTCAATTACCAGTAATCTCTCGTATACATCTATAATTCCAATATCAAACATTATTTTGTTTGATCATCCGTCTCGAAATTCGTGCGACAAGATGAATGACAGGAACTCTTAAGTTGGGACGCCATCATCAATATAAGAATTTCCTTTGCAAATATTAACGCATTAGGAAACCTGTAACTAAAAGTTGTGTTAAATACAAAACATATTTCAACCAAGGATAAGAATCTCATAGAGAATAGTTCTGGTCAAAGTAAAGTGAAATTCAAAACAAAGACTAGGATATACCTAGAAACTAAACTATCTAAAAATATTCATCCATATTTTGGGGAATCTTGAGGACGAGATTTAACACAAGGTGGGGAGGATGTAACATTCCCAAAATTTTTAAATTCAAAATAAAATTACTATACGAATAGGTCATGGGTAAGCTGACCAATAGAAATATAAAGTATTTTGGTAAACGTAGGAACCGTTTAATAAAAATACACTATATTTGAACCTACTCCGTTTTTAATGAAACTTGGTTCAAAATGTAAATAAGATTATTCTCATTCTAAAGACATATTCATTATTTTATAAAACGTCATATTTTAAAAGTTATAAACGCCAAATAAGTGAAGCAGCTGAATTATTATAATATATAAATAGTAAATAAATAAAATAATATTTACTTTTGAAATTGTTGCATTACGTATAAAATGAAAGAATTGGAAAGAAAATCTAAAACCAACCATTAATGCTAAAAGCATATGTGTATGCTTCAAATTAAAAGTCAGTGTATACGTGTACTAAGAATTGCGTGAAGTTCAAGCTTGGAAAATAGTATAAATCACAGGCAGATACTGAAGTTTCAATCTGCTCAGCCCCTCTTGATCTTCTCTCTCCCTCTCTAGAATTCTACCTTTTATTCCTCACCCCATAATAATAATAATAAAACCCTGCCCCGTTTTAAGTATTTTAACCCTTGATCACTGATACCCTGTCCGACTGACGTAGGGCCCCGTAACGTATGTCAAGGCTCTGCCTAAATTCGTTGGGGTTCTGTCTCGTGACGTAGGGATAAAGTGGAATTAGGTTACTATACTTAATGTAAGTGCATTATATATTTATTAAATAATCCAGAAATTTTACCAAGATATATCAACCCTCTGAAAATATTCCCGACACCCCTAATATACTTAGAGTGCCCATATATGTCTTAAAATACACCCCGTATGCGAAAATCGAGCCCAAAATATATTAAAACGTTAAAAATTAAATAAAAACAAAACTTCAGCATCGATCGCGGGCCGCGTAGCCTTTGGCTACGTCTTACGCGGGCCGCGACAGCTATGAGATCAGGCGACTCCACAAGCCGCCACGTGTCGATGACTCAGCAACTCATTCGCCGCCCTAAAGTCCTCGCGGGTCGCGTAAAACCTCACCTCGTTCTACGCGGGGCGCGACAAGGTCCGATATCATCCCTATAAATTGAGCAGTCGAACCTTCACTCTAATTCGTTCATTTCTTTCAATTCTCTCTCAATTCTCTATAGTCCAAGTAATACCCGGGCATTATACCCCCTAAATAGCGAAGCTCTGCCTCGTTGTAAGTATCATAACCCCTGGATACATATTAGATACTCTGCCCGATTGATCTAGGGTTCCGTAACGACTGTCGTGGTTCTGCCCGACGTAGTCGTTGGAATGCCGTCTCGGGGAGGGTATTACTAATGTTGAAATGGGTTATTATACTAATACGTGTGCATTGTTTATTTAACTAGATTCTAACCAGGAAGTCCTAAAGGAAAGCCCTATAATAGCAATGTGAGTAATCCTCTTTTTGTAAACTTATTTTGTGAACTGTTTTACAAAACCTTAAATACTTTTCCATGCGAATAGCAGTTATTGAGTATTTGTAAGAATACAATTACAGTCGGTAAATTTGGGGTTTTGTATACAAAATTTGTTACCACCTGGTAAAGGAGTAACATGACCATAAGTCGGAACGACAGTACCGTATGGTGGTAATTGATATAACTTGGAAACAAATGTAATTGCGGATGCGCCCTCAATACTATACATTGTGAATTTTACTTAAACTTGATTAAACTGGGATTCACTCACCGGTATTTCCTGCTGATGAAATGTTTTAAACACGTGTTTCAGGTAACTTAGTGTGAAGCCAATAAAAGCCAGCTGGAGAGCACTGAAGGCTTAGAAAAGTGGCAATAAAAGTTACCTAATTAAAATGAGAATTGTTTTCAATAATTGGGGTCATTCCCTATAGATGTATCAAAACGAAAATCGGGTTTTGTCCCACTTATAAATGTATTATCAAAGAAACCTGGGTTTATCCCATTTCTTTAAATTAAATATTTTTGGTGTTTAACTCTGATAAAAATATTTCCTAACTACGGTCCTGATGAAATTTCCGCTGCCAAATTTATAAACACCGATACCACTGAAACTGGCTCACGGTCGCCCGCTCCCTGGGATAGGGGTCGGGGGTTGTGATAGAAGGTGGTATCAGAGCTATGCCACTTGTTTAAGCCCTTTAGGTGTTCTTCCAATTCCTAAACCCTTAACCATTTGTGTTAGGAAATTAATATCTTATGTGTTATCATGTGAACATGAAATCTTAATGTGTTTATTATGATTTTTATGCCATTTAACGAATCTTGAATTTCCAATATGTGTTACCCATAGTTGTATCTTACACTTATGCCATAATATATATATATATATATATATATATATATGATATATATTAATAATATCATGTTTTAAGTAAATTTTGTGATATATACCATGCCAATATATTATTATGATATTAATATTAATATTAGTATATTAACCAGAGATGTAAAATAACACCTTTAGGTACGATATCACTAAAATATCATAATATAAAATGTTATTCACTGAAAGAAAGATATTTTATTTAAAAATGTGTATTTAGCAAAGTTTTGATAACACATATATTTTGGGGTAAAATATAATATTTCAGCATTATTTAAATACAATAATTTGAAATACCTTGTAAATCACTTTATAATTCTTTATCGTATTATTAAATATTAAATATTATTTATCCAAAATTTGATAAATTACGTAATATTCAGAAATTATGTGTAAAGTCAATATTTATGATAATTAATACATTAGAAAAAAAATTATACACATGCTCTCTAAAGAAAAATCTTTAAGATATGTTGTTATTATAAAACACTAAAACAAAAATATTATTAAATCCTGTTTTAAATTAAACTAATAATAGTAATAATATTTTTGGAAGAATAAAATATTTGGCTCTTGAATAAAGTTATATTAGAAAGGATTTTATAAAACATAATCCTTAAATTTAATAATGAACACGAAATATTACAGTTCGACGATTCTAAAATTTAAACACATATACGTACACCACAGAAAAATGCAAAATATTTTATAAAACGATATTTATGAAACCAGAATACATACAACAACTTGATACTGTGATTTTAATACATAATACCTATGTGTCAACATGAAATAACTTAAAACTTATTTTCAAATGTATGTATATTTTATACGACTTGTATCAATAATATTTCATCCATGAAGTAAAATATGTACAAAAATTACTTAGTACGATATAACGATAGGATTTAATATATATATATATATATATACATATATTTCTAAAGGAAATACTTTTTACCATTTGATAAGTTCAATTCATTTCTTAAATTATATTATAATAATACTTCTTTCTTAATATTTCTTAATATATTAAGAATCGAATTTAGAAACACCAGACTTTATATTGTCTATTACGAATCTCAAATAAATAGATATAATAAATTAAGAATTTGAATTAAACTATAAATATGTTCTAACCAAAACTGAGTCAACCTATTAAGATATCTCTATTAAATTTATTACTCTTGATGAATTCCCTTTTTGTAAACTTATTTTGTGAACTGTTTTACAAAACCTTAAATAGTTTTTCATGCGAATAGCAGTTATTGAGTATTTGTAAGAATACAATTACAGTCGGTAAATTTGGGGTTTTGTATACAAAATTTGTTACCACCTGGTAAAGGAGTAACATAACCATAAGTCGGAACGACAGTACCGTATGGTGGTAATTGATATAACTTGGAAACAAATGTAATTTCGGATGCGCCCTCAATACTGTACACTGTGACTTTTACTTAAACTTGATTAAACTGGGATTCACTCACCAGTATTTCCTGCTGATAAAATGTTTTAAACACGTGTTTCAAGTAACTTAGTGTGAAGCCAATAAAAGCCAGCTGGAGAGCACTGAAGGCTTAGAAAAGTGGCAATAAAGTTACCTAGTTAAAATGAGAATTGTTTTCAATAATTGGGGTCATTCCCTATAGATGTATCAAAATGAAAATCGGGGTTTGTCCCACTTATAAATGTATTATCAAAGAAACCTAGGTTTATCCCATTTCTTTAAATTATATATTTTTGGTGTTTAACTCTGATAAAAATATTTCCTAACTACGGTCCTGATGAAATTTCCGCTGCCAAATTGATAAACACCGATACCACTGAAATTGGCTCACGGTCGCCCGCTCCCTGGGATAGGGGTCGGGGGTTGTAACAGATGCCTTATCAGTGGGACATCCAATCTGACAGTTATGCCAGGGCAATTCCAAAACCAGAAGGTACCAATGGTCAGACAGCTAAACCAAAACAAATAAACATGGTACAAGGAGGCCCTACACGAAGGCCAAACAAACGACACCATGATCAGCATTGGCGAGAACAGCAAGTCGTGTTTCCTGTTGTTCCTGGAGGCCCTCAGGAAGAACGACCAGTAATTATTACTGGCATCTTCGGCCATTATCGAACGGACTATATGTTTATAGATCCAGGAAGCTCGATGGATATCATATACGAGCAGTGCTTCAAACAATTCGATCCAGAAGACAAAGCACGTCTGGAGCCGGTCGATTTCCCTCTCACCGGATTTTGTAATGAAGCTGTATTCCCGTTAGGGCAAATAGTATTCCCTATGACTCTATCTGGTGGCTAGCATTCGCGCACAGTCACAGTAAATTTCATGGTCATGCCGGCAACATCACGCCATGATGTATTGCTCGGAAGAAGGTCACAAAGAGAATTCAGCATGATCACTTCTATTCCACATGCTGCATGCGGATTTCCAACAGAAACTGGAGTTGAAATTCTATACTCAAGTAAGGAGGTCATGTACATGGACGATGAGCCACCAGCAAAAGTGGCCAAATCCTTTGCATCAAATGAGCCGGAGAAATGGGTTCTGAACGATGAATATCCAGAACAGACCATCCTGTTAGGACACGCCATTTCCCCAGCAACACGAATACAATTAAAAGAATTGTTGTCCAACAATAAAGACATATTCGCCTGGTGCCCAGCAGACATGACTGGGGTTCCGCGCGATATAGCACAACATTGTCTGAACATCCGACCCTCAGCAGAACCTGTTGCACAGGGGAGGCGCAGCTTCAGCGATGAGAAAGCAAAAGCCATGGACGAGCAAGTGACAGAGCTACTTAATGCCGGAATCTTGCGCGAGGTTCAATACCATACATGGGTCGCCAACCCAGTAATGGTCCAAAAACACAGTGGCGGATGGAGAATGTGCGACAACTTCAAAGACCTGAATAAAGCATGCCCAAAAGATTGCTACGCGCTTCTTGAGATAGACAAAAAAGTTGACTCTCTAGCATCATTTTGATGGAAGAGCTTTCTTGACTGTTATAAAGGTTATCATCAGGTCCAAATGAAAGAAGAAGACGAAGACAAGACCGCATTCCGCACAGACAATGGCATCTTCTGTTGCACAAAAATGCCCTTTGGCTTACGCAACGCAGGCGTAACCTACCAGCGCCTAATGGACACGGTCTTCAGAGGCGATATCGGTAAGACAGTCGAGGTATACATGGATGACCTTGTCATCATGAGCCGCGAGGAAGATACAATGCTTGCAAATATCCAGCGCACGTTTGATTCTTTGCGCAGCGTAAACTTAAAGCTCAACCCAACGAAATGTTCTTTCGGAATGGAAGAAGGGAAATTTATGGGTTTCATAGTAACAAGGGATGGTTTTAAAGTAAACCCGGAGAAAGTGCAGGCCATCTAGTTAATGCCATCACCTACAACAATAAAAGAATGCAAAAACTCGTCGGACGTCTAGCAGCCTTGAACAGATTCTTGGCAAATCATGCAGCAAAGTCATATCCATTCATTAGCACACTACGAAACTGCGCCAAGAAAACCCACTTCCAGTGGACACCCGAAGCGAAAGCAGCCTTCAAGCAAATGAAAGAATGTTTAATTCAGTTGCCGACGCTAACAACACCACGAGAAAAAGAGCCACTGATCTTATATTTATCTGCTGCGAAAGTAGCGATAGGCGCAGTATTAATGGTGGAGCGAGAAAACATTCAGACTCTAATCTACTATATAAGCAAGATGCTCACTAGCCCAGAGACACGTTACTCAATGATAGAAAAACTAGTCATAGCGCTAGTACATGCATCACGGCGCTTACGTCGGTATTTCTCTGGTCATGTCATCACAGTTCTCACTAATTACCATTTAGGTCAAATCTTATCTAAACCCGGCGTCGCGGGAAGATTGGCCAAATGAGCTATTGAGCTCGGAGGATACAATATCCTATACAGACCGCGACCGGGAATCAAGGGGCAAGTTGTAGCAGATTTTGCCACAGAAGTTCCTATCGACAAAGTCCAAGAGTGCGAGGCAATCCAAAACCGTGTTCCTGTTTTCGACGATAGGGTCAGCCCAGATGGTGCTTCTAATGATGACGGAGCAGGTGCGGGTCTCCGATTGGTCAGCCCAGATGACCACGAACTTACATATGCTATACGCCTAGATTTCCGAAGCATAAACAACGAGGCAGAATACGAAGCGTTCCTAGCAGGCCTTCGTTTAGCGCACAAGATGGGGGCAAGAAACCTCGAAGCCAATGTAGATTCAAAATTAGTGGCTGAACAGGTCAATGGTCATTATGACGCAAAAGGAGAAGCAATGGCTCTATACCTGGAACAAGCACGAATGCTAATCAGCAAATTCCAAACATTCAAGGTTAATCACATAAACAGAAGCGAGAACAAGCACGCGGATGCGCTAAGCAAATTGGCCGCCACTAGTTTCAAACATTTAGCAAAAGAGGTACGCATCAAAGTATTGTCCAACCCTTCCGTCCCTCTCAAACAAGTAAATGTTATAGAGATCGGCAATCCATCCTGGATGTCTCTGATTATCTTATACCTACAACATGGGAAACTCCCAGAAGGAAAGGCGGAGGCTCGAAAAATCCAGAACAAGGCAATAAATTATGAAATGGCGGAAGGGATTCTGTACCGAAAGTCATTCATGGGACCACTATTGCGCTGCGTTGACAAAACAGACGCACAATATTTAGTCAGGGAGGTCCATGAAGGGTTATGCGGGATACACGCCGGACCGCGCATGGTAGTGGCAAAAATAATGAATGTGGGCTACTATTGGCCGGGAATGCACGTAGACGCGGTAGAATTACTACGGAAATGCGCAGCATGTCAGCGCCACACGCCAAAAACACTCCGACCAAAGAACCCGCTTGTACCGGTCACGTCTGCCTGGCCTTTCCAACAATGGGGCATTGATCTTGTGGGACCATTCCCTGACGCGCCCGGCGCAGTAAAATTCATCATTGTAGCAGTCGACTACTTCACGAAGTGGGTTGAAGCTAAGGCCTTGGCCTCAACCACAGCAATGGTAATCCGCAAGTTTATATGGGAACACATTATTTGCAGATTCGGATTACCATTGCGCATTATCTCTGACAACGGCACCAACTTCGCCTCAGAAGATCTTCAGAAATGGTTCAAAGAAATGAAGATCGAACACAATTACGCCTCTGTGGCGCACCCACAAGCAAACGGCCAAGTTGAGAGTGTCAACAAACAGATTATCGATGGCATTAACGAGCGCCTCGGAACAGCGCGCAGGGGATGGGTTGATGAACTCCCCAGCATCCTATGGGCTCATCGTACCATGCCAAAGACCAGTATGGGGGAAACCCCATTCAGTCTTGTCTATGGATCGGAGGCAGTAATCCCAGCTGAGATCGGCCTCCTATCACCGCGCATGATTGCTATGCAGAAGCAAAACAACGAGCAAGAGCGAAGACTGGATTTAGACCTTCTCGAAGAAAGGCGCGAGAACGCCGCCATCACAGAGGCAAGGTACAAATCCAAACTCGAAAAATACTACAACGCGCGTGTACGCGTATGTACCTTCGTTCCTGGTGACTTCGTCTTGCGCGACAACGAGGCTTCCTGTAACACCCCGTGTTTTCACAAGTCAAAGTCAAGGTCTAAGTCAACGACCGATTTCGCGCAACTTGACTTGCAGGAATTTCTTTATCTAATTCGTATTATGTGGAGTAAGTGTTGTTAATTGCAAGAATTGATATGGTTAATCGCTATTCAATCGACTTACGACTGTGAACAATAGGCAGTAATAATGTGATAAAGTTAACTAATCAATAATCAAGCTATGCTACTCGACATCGAATCGTGATACGAATCGTAACTCGACTTAATTTGGCTATTATACGTGTGTGTGTGCCTTATGTGTTACTTGTGCGTGCTATATATATATATATATATATATATATATATATATATATATATATATATATATATATATATATATATATATATATATGTTGTGGTAATCAAGCGAACTCAATCGAAACTCGAAATCTAACTCGAAATGCAATCGAACTCGAATCGTGAACGAACTATGATAATTGACGAAAAATAGATTATGCGAGATATGAGTGTTTGGGACTGAAAGAAATTTGACTAGGAAACCCTATCGAATCGAACCGCTCGCAATCGAAATATCAAAAATCGTCGCGCGACACACTCGAAAGGTGCGACTGATCGATCAGGCTCCCAGCCGATCGAACAGCCAGCCGAACAGACTGCTGTCCGATCGGCCAGCACTTTCCTCTTTTGTCATCCTATAAATACCCCTGTCATTGTCATCCTTTTCCACTTTTGGAAACCTCTGTTCGACCAGCACGCTCAGCTCACCTTTTTGCAGATTTCTCTCGATTCCGGTAAGATTTCATCCTAAATCTTGTACTTTCTTGATCTATACACACTCCTACACCTTTCTATCTTTCAAATCTTAACTTCTAACCGTGAAATCATCAAGATTCAAGTGTTATAGGATGATGTCATCATGAGTTCTTGAAGAACTTCATGTTTTGGCCTCAATCCACCAAGAATGACTTGGATCTAGCCGATTTCCACATAAACAAACAAGGGTCTTTCATAGATCTAAACTCATACACAGTGGAAAGGATTGAAGGACGGATTTTCCAACTTTCTTTCAACTCTTTTTCACTCAATAACTTCAAACCGGTAGAAACTGAGCCTGAGCCGGTTTACAAATCACTTCGGTGGTTGTATGGCTCAAGATCCGGATTCTATCTACGAGGTTAACCGACTTCGGGTTAAACGTTAAACTTCGTTCCGAACAGTCCATCGACCGGATTTGGGTGATTCCTGTCCGACCCGAGGAACCAAGTAAGGACGAGGGATCTATGGTTCTACTCGTTGACAAAATACCTCAATAGAACGACAAACAAACAGAACAACCAAGTGTTAGACGAAAGGGCTGATCAGGTCAGGATGCTGACCGATCGGACTGCTGTCTGAACGAACAGCCAGCCGATCGGATAGTCAGCCGATCGACTGGCCAGCCAATCGGCTAACACATGGTCCCACACAATCAATTTATCTTGAAGACTAGTATCGAACGAGCTGTTGTTCGATCGAACTACTGTCCGATCGGATTACTCTTCGGATAATGAGATACTATGCTTCAATACTTAATCGATTTTTTCAACATGTTCAATGCACTAGAAGTGCCACCCGATCGAACAGCCGTCCGATCAGGTGACACCCTGTTGTCCGATCGAACAACAGTTGTGTTATTCGATCGATCAACTATCCGATCCACTGCACCATACTTCATTAAAGTATTTGACTAGTTGACCTGTCCGATCGAACAGCAGTTGTGTTATTCGATCGATCAACTATCCGATCCACTGCACCATACTTCATTTCACTATGTGTACGTGCTGGTTATGCGTAAACGAATTCGAACTCTATATGTTATTTATCAAACTTGTGTGCTCACCTTTACATTATATGTATTGACTTTATTTTAATGTATGTGACAGGTGTTGTATGCCTAGCTCACTGTGAAATCGAGGCTAGGAAAGGTCTAGGATGAAATCGAAGCTAGGAAAAGAGGTCCTAGAAACCAATAAATAAACTATCTATGTTTAAATCTGAGTTGTCGGAACAGAATATTTGCCTAGATTTTATCTGTAATAATTTGTTTACTGTTTGAGACATGGTATGGGACATGTTAATTTAAATTGAATGGTAATGATAGTTGTTATGGAAACTTCTGGACAATCTGTTTCGCTCAGTGCCATGCCCCGATGATTCCGCCATCGGTTGGGGTGTGACAGATTGGTATCAGAGCCATAACTATAGGGAATTAGGAAAGACTCGACCTAGTCCGGGTCGATGTCTTAGAAACCTAGACTATAGTTAAGAACCAACATACCGACTTGTGCGTATCCGTTAGGGAATATGCATGAGCTCACTGTTATCACTCGCTATTCTCGCTTATTCTACACTATCACCACACTCGAATTTTCAATTAAGAATGTGCAATAAAGTCGAGAATCGGTGTGAAAACCGCGAACTCTCGACTAGAGTTGCTTAACCAACCCGCATTTTAACTACAAACGAGGAGAATTATACCGAATCAGGAGTGAAATCCATATTTTGATGAATAATCTCCTCTATTTTGTCAAATAGGGACGAAGTTGTTAAGCCGGGGGTGAAACCCTAACCTTGACGACTTGTTCCGCACATTTTACAAAACTCTCACCAAAGTTCGACGGACTCCAACGACCTGAAGTCACAATAAGACCAACGGGATGTGTGCCAACCCCCAAGAATCGAGGCAAGGGCATATTCCTGGAAGTCAAACGTGTACAGCGGGCCCTTGTGAATAGTTGAATTACTTTGGTTAGTCGAAGTCAAATGTATTTTTACTTCTGAGCTGCAACTGTTGACTCAGATAATTCGTCGATTTTATAAGTTTTTATGTGTGTAAAATTTTGGGTATTTGTTCAAATTAGCTTTTACTAGATCGACACGCACGACTCGCACTGCTTTTCTATCTCAAATCGTTAACAAATCGCGAAATTTTGGACAACCTATGCTACTACATACGCTTATACTACGCTACTCGAGTAATCACCGACTTTGAATAATAGGTTTCTGTTTTCTGACTACCTCTAGTGACTAAATGCGTATGTGCTTTCCTGCTTCTTTGCTCTACGTGCTTAGGAATTATGTGATTATGTGCTCTACGTGCTTATGTGATTTGTGCTCTATGTGTTGTGTGTTTACTTGATTGTACGTGTTACTGAGCTTTAGTAAGTAGTAAACGTGTGAGGTGAGATTCGAATACAATGTGTTGAGTTCCGTGGCGATGTCTATTGGAGAAAATGTCGTCTGGATCCCGTCACGCACTTTCTCGTCAAGAAAAGAGAGACAAACGCCTTGCTTCCATTATCGCTAAAAGTGTGGCAAAGGCCGCGAGTGATGTTTATGAGAATGTCAGTAAGTCATCTGAAGAATCAAGAACCGACGCTCCCAAAACTGCCGCAAGGCCTTTCAGCTTCAAGCAATTCAACTCTTGTGGGCCAAAAGAATTCACTGGCGAAGGAGGTCCTACTGCATTATTTCACTGGTTTGATTCCATCGAGGTTACTCTGCGACAGAGTGGTTGCCCTGATGACCTTCGAACTCTGAATGCTACCGGCGCTTTCCAGTCCCGTGCATTAGACTGGTGGACGGCCGAGAGGAACAAGCGAGGGAACGATGCAGCCTACGGTCTGTCGTGGGACGAGCTCAAGGAAGTTATGCTAGAGGAATTATGCCCTCCTCACGAACGTCAAAAGCTAGAAGATGAATTTTGGCACATACAGCAGAAGGATGGTGACAATGCTAGTCTCACTGCTCGTTTCAAACAGCTCAACATTATCTGTCCCGATCAAGTCAAAACTCCTAACATGGCAATCAAGAAGTACATCTGGGCCCTACCCGACTGCGTTGTTGATTTCGTACAAGCGGCTAAGACTACGACGATCGAGGAAACTTATCTGCTGGCCGCTGAAATCAACGACAAGCGGGTTAAGGCTGGTGTCTGGGATAAGGCTTCGAAGCATCTGCATCAAGCTACCACTACCTCACCAACCACTGAACCCACCTCATCCAGCAACAAGAAAAAGAACAAGAGAAAGAACAGCTCCAGCAACAAGAACTGTGCGATCACTGCTGCACCAGTTCAATCTGTACCAGCCCAAGAGCGTCAAGTAGCGGCGCCTGTGGCTAATGCACCACCTGCAAAGCGTGCATACACTGGGCCACACCCGCTCTGCCTTACTTGCACCTACCACCACCCGACTGCTATTCCTTGCCGCTTTTGTGCTCATTGCAATGTATACGGCCATTTTACTGCAAACTGTCGTATTCATCAAGCTCCTGCCAATCAAGCTCTACTCACTGCCCCATAGGTTCAACAAGCTCCTCCGGCACCCGCAGTCAAAGCCAGAGCCTGCTTTGCATGTGGCGACCCGAACCATTTCGCCAACATGTGCCCAAACAGGGTTGTGAAACAAGAGCCTCAGCAACAGCAGCCACAGCAGCAACAACAGGCCGCACGCGCCAGAACTTTCAACCTCAACGTGCGTCAGGCCCAGGCCGACAACAACGTGGTCAATGGTATGTTCCTTGTGAATGGTATTTATGCTTCATGTTTGTTTGATACTGGAGTGGATAATTGCTTTGTGTCGTTCGAATTTGAGAAACTCCTTACTCGTAAACGCTCCACACTCTCCTCGACATTCGATGTTGAAGTCGCTACCGGAAGAACCGTCGCCGTTAATTCTGTCCTCCGTGATTGTACTCTTGAGCTCGACAATCACATCTTCCCAATCGACCTCATCCTGTTGAAACTCGGAAGTTTCGACGTCATAGTAGGCATGGATTTTCTACACGAAAACCATGCTGAAGTTGTGTGTTATGATAAGATGATTCGATTCTCGCTCGCAAATGGTGACCTATTATGTGTATACGGTGATACTACTTCGAAGAGTCTCAAGCTCATGTCGTGTGTCCAAGCTAGCAAGTATCTCCGCAAGGAATACAGAGCTTTCTTGGCTAACATTGTAGTAGCGGAGAAGGAAAAGAAATAGAAGAAGGAAGTAAAAGACGTTCCTGTGGTTCGTGAGTTTCTTCATGTTTTTCCAGAGGATCTTCCCGGACTGCCACCAAGTCGTGATATTGATTTTCGTATCGACCTCATTCCTGCAGCCAACCCTATTGCCAAAGCTCCCTACCGACTCGCGCCGTCTGAAATACGCGAACTCTCAACCCAACTCCATGAATTACTTGAGAAAGGCTTCATTCGCCCGAGCACCTCTCCTTGGGGCGCGCAAGTCCTTTTCGTCAAAAAGAAGGACGGATCGTTCAGGATGTGCATCGACTATCGAGAATTGAATAAGCTAACTATCAAGAACCGCTATCCCCTACCTCGCATCGACGATTTGTTTGATCAACTACAAGGCGCTACGTGTTTCTCAAAGATCGATCTACGTTCGGGATATCACCAACTGCGTATACAAGAGGAGGATATACCCAAAACCGCGTTTCGCACCCGATATGGTCATTACGAATTCGTTGTTATGCCTTTTGGTTTAACCAACGCACCAACAGTTTTCATGGATCTGATGAATCACGTGTGTAAACCATATCTCGACCGTTTTGTCATCGTATTCATCGACGACGTCTTGATCTATTCCAAATCGAAAGCCGAACACGCGCAACATCTACATTTGGTTCTCGAGTTACTCCAGGGGAACCAACTCTATGCCAAGTTCTCCAAGTGCGAATTCTGGTTGGGGGAAGTTCAATTTCTAGGTCACATTGTTAATAGTCAAGGCATTCACGTCGATCCTGTGAAGATTGAAGCTGTCAAGAGCTGGGTTACGCCTAAGAACCCTTCTGAAGTCCGCTCCTTTCTCGAACTAGCGGGCTATTATCGACGATTTATCGAGGGATTCTCAAAGATTGTTGTACCGTGTACCTCTCTCACGCATAAAGACAAGCCTTTTGTTTGGGGAACCAAACAAGAGTCTGCCTTTCGAACCCTCAAGCACATGCTTTGCAATGCGTCTATTGTGATGCTTCCAACCTTGGTCTTGGTTGTGTTCTCATGCAACGGGACAATATTATAGCTTACGCATCTCGTCAGCTCAAAATCCACGAGAAGAACTATACAACCCATGATCTCGAGCTAGGCGCGGTTGTTTTTGCATTAAAGATTTGGCGACACTACCTGTATGGTACCAAGTTTACGATCTTCACCGATCATAGGAGCCTGCAACATATCTTTAATCAGAAGGAACTTAATATGCGTCAACGCCGATGGGTAGAACTTCTCAACGATTACAACTGTGAGATTCGTTATCACCCAGGCAAGGCAAATGTTTTCGCCGACGCACTTAGTAGACGGAGCTATCTGCTTAGCACTCGCAATATTCAAGCCCAGCACGATCTCGAAACCCTCATCCGCGACGCTCAGTACGCATGTTTTAACGAACGCACCCTGAAGAGAGAACAAATCTACCACGACGGAGCCCAGCTGGTGAGCAAATCGAACGGGATATTTCACTTTTTAGACCGAATTTGGATTCCCAAGCGAACCAATTTGCGGCAAATTCTGATGGACGAAGCCCACAAATCCCGGTATTCTATTCACCCAGGTGCCGACAAAATGTACCAGGATCTTCGCTATAAGTACTGGTGGCCGGGTATGAAAAGGGATATCGCTCTCTACGTCGGAAAATGCCTAACTTGTGCTAGAATCAAGGCCGAACATCAAAGACCCTCTGGCTTACTTGAACAACCACCAATTCCCATGTGGAAGTGGGAAAGTATAGCCATGGACTTCATAACCAAGCTACCGCACACGTCATCGGGTCACGACAGCATATGGGTTGTTGTCGACCGTTTGACTAAATCAGCTCACTTTCTGCCGATACGAGAAGACTACAAGGTAGAACGATTAGCCCGAATCTACACCGACGAGATCATTTGTAATCATGGAACGCCTCGTGACATCATCTCTGATCCTGACGCTCGATTTACCTCGTGACTGTGGGAAATGTTTCAAACGACACTCGGTACATCGCTTAATCTAAGTACCGCTTTCCACCCTCAAACCGACGGTCAGACCGAAAGAACGATTCGTACCCTTGAAGACATGCTCCGCTCGTGTGTTTTAGACTTAGGTGGTAATTGGGATAAATACCTGCCGTTGGTCGAATTCTCGTATAATAACAGCTATCATTCTAGCATCCAAATGGCACCATTCGAGGCATTATACGGAAGAAGATGTCGATCGCCTATTGTGTGGCACGAGATTGGTCACTCGCAACTAACCGGTCCGGAGCTACTACAAGAAACGACAGACAAAATTTTCCAAATTCGAGACAACCTAGTGAAAGCTCGGGATCGACAGAAAAGTTACGCCGATAAAAAGCGCAAGCCCCATGAATTTGGCATTGGTGACTGCGTACTCCTAAAGGTATCACCTTGGAAGGGCGTAGTCCGATTTGGCAAGAAAGGGAAACTTGCGCCTCGATATGTTGGACCTTTTAAGATTCTGGAAAGAATCAGGAAAGTCGCCTACAGACTCGAACTACCGAAGGAACTTAGTAACATCCACCCGACTTTCCACGTGTCAAACCTCCGAAAGTGCATAGCCGACCACGACTTACATGTTCCTCTCGATGATCTACAAGTAAACGAAACATTACACTTCGTGGAAAAGCCTGTCGAAATCATGGATCGCCAAACCAAGCAGCTCAGGCGCTCACGCATTCCTATTGTGAAAGTCCGATGGGAAGGCAAACGAGGCGCAGAGTTCACTTGGGAACTCGAAAGCGACATGAAGGCAAAGTACCCGCAGTTATTCGAAGAGAAAGTCTAGAAAGAGAAAGTTCTGAAACGTGAATCATGGCGGTTGAACAATTTTCAGCTTAATTTCGGGACGAAATTCCCTAAACAAGGGGAGGCTGTACCACCCCGTGTTTTCACAAGTCAAAGTCAAGGTCTAAGTCAACGACCGATTTCGCGCAACTTGACTTGCAGGAATTTCTTTATTTAATTCGTATTATGTGGAGTAAGTGTTGTTAATTGCAAGAATCGATATGGTTAATCGCTATTCAATCGACTTACGACTGTGAACAATAGGCAGTAACAATGCGATAAAGTTAACTAATCAATAATTAAGCTATGTTACTCGACATCGAATCGTGATACGAATCGCAACTCGACTTAATTTGGCTATTATACGTGTGTGTGTGTGCCTTATGTGTTACTTGTGCGTGCTATATATATATATATATATGTTGTGGTAATCAAGCGAACTCAATCGAAACTCGAAATCTAACTCGAAATGCAATCGAACTCGAATCGTGAACGAACTATGATAATTGGCGGAAAATAGATTATGCGAGATATGAGTGTTTGGGACTGAAAGAAATTTGACTAGGAAACCTTATCGAATCGAACCACTCACAATCGAAATCGAAATATCAAAAATCGTCGCGCGAAACACTCGAAAGGTGCGACTGATCGATCAGGCTCCCAGCCGATCGAACAGCCAGCCGAACGGACTGCTGTCCGATCGGACAGGCTGTTCGATCGAGCTGCCTGGCCGATCGGCCAACACTTTCCTCTTTTGTCATCCTATAAATACCCCTGTCATTGTCATCCTTTTTCCACTTTTGGAAACCTCTGTTCGACCAGCACGCTCAGCTCACCTTTTCGCAGATTTCTCTCGATTCCGGTAAGATTTCATCCTAAATCTTGTACTTTCTTGATCTATACACACTCCTACACCTTTCTATCTTTCAAATCTTAACTTCTAACCGTGAAATCATCAAGATTCAAGTGTTCTAGGATGATGTCATCATGGGTTCTTGAAGAACTTCATGTTTTGGCCTCAATCCACCAAGAATGACTTGGATCTAGCCGATTTCCACATAAACAAACAAGGATCTTTCATAGATCTAAACTCATACACGGTGGAAAGGATTGAAGGACGGATTTTCCAACTTTCTTTCAACTCTTTTTCACTCAATAACTTCAAACCGGTAGAAACGGAGCCTGAGCCGGTTTACAAATCACTTCGGTGGTTGTATGGCTCAAGATCCGGATTCTATCCACAAGGTTAACCGACTTCGGGTTAAACGTTAAACTTCATTCCGAATAGTCCACCGACCGATTTGGGTGATTCCTGTCCGACCCGAGGAACCAAGTAAGGACGAGGGATCTATGGTTCTACTCGTTGACAAAATACCTCAATAGAACGACAAACAAACAGAACAACCAAGTGTTAGACGAAAGGGCTGATCAGGTCAGGATGCTGACCGATCGGACTGCTGTCCGAACGGACAGCCAGCCGATCGGATAGTCAGCCGATCGACTGGCCAGCCAATCGGCTAACACATGGTCCCACATAATCAATTTATTTTGAAGACTAGTATCGAACGAGCTGTTGTTCGATCGAACTACTGTCCGATCTGATTACTCTTCGGATCATGAGATACTAATATGCTTCAATACTTAATCGATTTTTTCAACATGTTCAATGCACTAGAAGTGCCACCCGATCGAACAGCCGTCCGATCAGGTGACACCCTGTTGTCCGATCGAACAACAGTTGTGTTATTCGATCGATCAACTATCCGATCCACTGCACCATACTTCATTAAATTCTTTGACTAGTTGACCTGTCCGATCCAAAGACTAAACATTGCAATTCATTTGAATGCCTAACCAATCGGGTTGCCGGCCGATCGAACAACCGTCCGATCGACCGACCTGAAAGGCAAAGGTACTTCCATGTTTTCAAATGCTACAGCGAAAACTTCAAAAGTCAAACCATCATACACAAACACATATTCTCAAAAGAAGAAACAATCCACTCGAACAACCATCCGATCGGCCTACCGACCGACCGGACAGCCGTCTCAGCAGACTTTCAACCGAACGGTCAGCCGTCCGATCGGACTACCGTCCGATCGACCAGCTGTCTGACTCCCCAACACTTGTTTTCCGTTTTACGTTTCACTTATCATTATGCTATCAAATCTATTCAGGCTAACCGTACTCGCTAAGCGCTCCCTTCAATCCATCAATCGTTGTGAGTATACTCGATCCCTTTTTGCTTTAAGCACTTTTGGGTGTTACATACGTTACGAATATTCAAACTACAACTATCACACTACTCAAACTATTTGAAACGCTAACCGTTAATGCATGTTATACGTGGCTTATGAATGCTTGTTTGTTATGTTTACACATGGAATGCTGTCTACCTGCCTTAGCAACGATAGTACTATAGTTTGGACTCAGCACCCGTTCACACGGGGGTTATTAAGGACCTTTTACTTGCATGGATTACGGTGGTAATCATGTATTGCGAACTGTCTCGGGCAGTCAACCCGCAGTCATTGGTATCGATGGATCTATGTCGATAACTAACGTGCTTCATTTCACTATGTGTACGTGCTGGTTATGCGTAAACGAATTCGAACTCTATATGCTATTTATCAAACTTGTGTGCTCACCTTTACATTATATGTATTGACTTTATTTTAATGTATGTGACAGGTGTTGTATGCCTAGCTCACTGTGAAATCGAGGCTAGGAAAGGTCTAGGATGCTCTCTGCGCTGTGATGAAATCGAAGCTAGGAAAAGAGGTCCTAGAAACCAATAAATAAACTATCTATGTTTAAATCTGAGTTGTCGGAACAGAATATTTGCCTAGATTTTATCTGTAATAATTTGTTTACTGTTTGAGACATGGTATGAGACATGTTAATTTAAATTGAATGGTAATGATAGTTGTTATGGAAACTTCTGGACAATCTGTTTCGCTCAGTGCCATGCCACGATGATTCCGCCATCGGTTGGGGTGTGACACTTCCAACGCTGAAAAACCAGGAAAACTAGCGCCTAAGTGAAAAGGACCATACATCATCAATGAAGCCCTAGGCAAAGGGGCATACACACTGAAAAGAATCGATGGGACACTAGTTCCTCGCACCTGGAACGCGCAGCAGCTGCGCAGGTGTTACATATAAGCCAAACCATCCCGCAAAGATAAAAGTATACAGGCAATATATTTCTTTATTGCACTTTGTATTATTGGCCTTGCGCCCTATTAATGCAAGCATCATCCCTACACATATTACTGTTTGTTACAAATTGCATATTATTCTTTTGGTTTACGCGAAAACAATATGGTAAACCTTGTACGCCTCATGAACAGTCTAAAAAGGGCACAACCTCCCGCGTTTTTAGAAAAACGTTCACACATGAGCACAATACCATTCTCATTCGCTCTACCTATTCAAAGCAATTAAACATATGCAATATATTGTAATCCAAACACAAACTAAAGCAACCAAAGCTTATATGCACAACTGTACATCAAAAAATACATATATCATCAAGTGCAGTATAACACTTCAAACAACCATTCACAAAGATCACGACAGTGATCTTCAAAAATTTCCCAGTAGCAAGACCAACATATTTACAAACATCAAAAAAAGGGAATACACTGTTTCCCAAACTTAACCTAATAAGCAGCAGGACCATCATCAACAATCGGCACCTGATCACCACGACGGGTCTTCCGGCGATGGTACACCAGTTGACATCCACCTTTCCGAATCATCGGAAAATGGGTCATTAAGTCCTCAGCAGATAACACATCAATTTTTTTATCAACAGTGCCCTTTGGCCGGTGAACTTTACGATCAGAACGTACAACCATTGAAGAAACGAGGTCGAGCGGTTTTTCTCCGATAGCCATTAATGGCGGTGAATCAGCAAGGAGCAAGAGACCCTCAGCAGCCTCGTAGATCCTTAAGATATCTAAAAGTCGCCGGGTACGAAAGGAACTTTTCGCCTTCATATTTTCCAAATTAAGGAAGGAGAATCCTCAAATGTATATATAGAGGAACCAAACTCCGGGAAAAGGAAAAGCTTAATCACCATGATTAACTATAAAAAACATCCATTCTGAACGGCGCTACAGGACCTAGGGTCATATCCCCATAAATGAGGCCTGACAAGCGTCAATACGTATCCCAAGGTAAGAAGAAAAAGTATCGCAAATACTAATTTTTTTATTACAAATTGACGTCACCAAGCGTCAGGTCATGATTACAAAAGGGTCAAATCAACAAAGGGAAAAATCACAACTTCCCCTAAAGGTTTTAATAAGCAAAGTAAATCTTCTCACAGAAGATTCCCTACTTTCGCATCAAAAAACATTTCTCTCTCATAATTCCAGTGCTCCACTTATTTGCATAAGAGCAACACTAGACTGGGGGGACTTGAAGGGGTAAGGTCCCAAAAACCTCATAATAAGTACTTAGGACCATACCACAACCTTGCCTTTCAGCCCTTTTTGACCTTGCGTGGCCGCGTACTGGTCCTACAAAGAAGGCTTAAGAGACAGATAGCAGACAACACTTGCGCGCCAAAAGGAAATCATAAATCCTTGCGCCTTCCTCCATAAACAAATGATGAAAATCCTAAGTTAAACACTTACGCCTAATAATATCCAAACTTGGATATTATTTACCCAACTGGTGCCACACGATAAAGAGTCACACAGGATTATGGAAATAACCTTATAGAAGGACCCAATCGTGCACCACTAAACGGTTACAACCGTCTGGACACGTGTCATCACCTCAGGCATCCCTGAAATCACGATGATGGCATGAAATTGGAGAGAAACCTCCACTTGATCACTTTCCACGTGGCAAACCCCCAGCCATAGATCTAAACAGCGATCCGTGTGCACCCACATCAGATCGAGAAGCTTAACGGAAGGAAATGTAACCGCTTACGGGGTTAGCATCTTCCGTCAGCATTTCACCAACGAGTTTTCCCGCCCAAAACTCTTGGCTATAAATATGAGAGCAATTCAGGTATGAAATTCAAGTTACACATACTTCGTCAATACCTCTTCTTCTTCTTCTTCATAAACACATACTTATTCTCACGCCGGAGTCGGGTCAAGGAGAGAACCCCTCTTCTCCCCTTGACGAGGCTAACGGTGCTTTATTTTGCAGAGTTTACCGGAGAAGAAGGTCAGTTGCATCGAATCAAACGAGAGAGAACAACCTCTTTTTATGCAGATCCAAACCCCCTAGATAATTCGATTCCGGTCAATTATCTAGTGTTTCTTCAATATGTGATGAATTCGGAAGATGCAATAGTTGTATCAATTGAGTATGCCATTGATGGATTTATTGTCGGAGCTGATGGGTTTATCATCGGAGGAGGAGTAGTCACTGTGGTTATCGTCAGATGAGAAGTTTTCGTTGTGGTGGTTGGGTTCTGTTAACGTCGATTATGTAGACGTGAATGCCATCATGAACGCCGCCGGTGAATGTCGTAGTGAATGTTGGTCAGACCATATTAGGGTTCATATGAGAGAACAGTGGTTGTCTGCGTGTGTTATATTAAATATGATATATTTACAAGATTGCCACGTGTTCAAATTGGTTCTCGTGGTTCTCCCAATAAAGGGTGGTTCCTAACGGATCCTTGTCCTCAAGATAATGGTAAATATAATTACAATAAACTCTTATCAATATATTTTATCTAAAATTATCAACATGAAAACACATTTCGACATATAATTCAATATCTATACGACCTGGACTCCCATACTAGCCATTTTTTGCACATTTTAGGCGTAGTAACACATAATAACTAAGATTTGATAATTGTTACATAAAGTTTAGACAACAAGCATCACCGATACTGTGATACGTAATTATATGATGGTCTGTGTTCAAGTATTTTATTTTTACTTTGTAGGGTTGTGTGGTGTTATTGCAAATAATCAAGTCATGTCACATTATCTTGTAAACATATGCGTATTATTGCACTTTTAATGATGTATGTTATTTGGCGACAGTGGTGGAGTTTGAATGAAAAATTAGGGGGCTAGACTCTTAAAGATTCAATATCTTACCTTACAAATAAAATTTTCCGGAAATTTTCAATGAAACTAACACTACGAAGCGGAAAATCAGAGGGGTCGGGGCACCACTGACCTCCAAGAAGCAGCGCCCCTGCTTGGTGATGTACTCTAGTTCAATTTAGTTGCATTGTTATCAACTATACTATATTGCAAACAATAAATGAAGAAATGTTATACATTGCACAAATAACAAAAACTATATAAAACGTAAAAGTAGCTGAAACAAAGAGTAGAAACAACATTTACGGATTAAATGGGTCTGTAATATTCGCTTCGTAACATGTCTTCACGAAACTATATCACCCTAGTAGTATAGAAACAAAGATGAAGGTATTCACTCTGAATATATGAAAGTAATACGAGAGCAACACATAAAAAGAAAGAAAAAACAAGGTGAAATGATGACTACAATCTTAAAATTAAACATGTTACAAGCTAGCAAACTATTAGGACTAAACGAGCAACCTAGAGCTCCAACTTGTCAAACTAAAGCTTTAATGAACTTGAGCTTGACTATCTAAGAAAGATATCGGAAAAACACACCTTTCTGAAATTATGTAATGACTCAGGTAAGACTCTCGAAATGAATGGTGATTTGTGATTAAGCGCCCAGATAAAACAAGAAAGGAACATCTTAAATTTTGATTTACAATCTTGCCAAATGTCAAGGGTTATATAGTTTAATAATGGTGTGTGAAACTAATTAGACCAACTCACAATGTTTTGAAATGTTATTGATGATGATGTTTAATGATGGAAGCAAGTTATTGATGTTTATGACCTAATTTTTGAAGTCAAATGATGATATTGAGTGTTTTAAAATCTAAGGTGTTACAAGGAGTACAAATCGTTGTTTAATCATTCGTGGTGTTTCTTCTAACTCCTAATGGAAGCCTCATTGTGTCTTGAAATCCAATTCCAAATTCCTACTTCGTAATCTTCAATCGTTGAATATAATATCTATACCCAAATTTGTGGATCGTTGAAAGTGTGTAACCATAATCTGTTTGATCACTTGCCTTTTCCATTAGATACTTAGATGTTGTAATACTAATATGTGAATATTCTGCTCACATAATATTTGCTTATGTTGATTTATTTGAATTGAATATATTTTGTTTCCTTTTAAATAGAACTACAAAAGTAATGAAACATAGCCGCACACGAGTTTTCTATTACCCAGCGGTTACTCCGGCTCTTGAGTGCGGAGGCCGCAACTGCAGTCAAGTGGCTGCCGGGGGGAAATTTTCTCGTGGAGCGCCTATGGTCAACCTCGGATGCCTCGCCCGAGGGGGACTAGGGACCCATGCAATGTGGGTGTGATCCTCTCGTCTGTTGGAGTCAATCGCCGTTCAAAAAAAAAATATTGCTTGCATATTTATAGAAGAATATTAAAAGAAGTAATGAAATTTATCGATTGAACATTCACGTCATAGCACTACATAACTGATGTAATAATTTGTTAATTTTGCTCAGATTATAACAATGAAGTTATTAAGAGTTCTTAAATTTCAAATCACTATAGGCCCTCAAAATGATTCAACCATCCATGTCCATGAACATATGAAGATATTCTATATATATTTTTTTTAAGATGTGAATTATTCGCGAATGTCAGGAGGTCTAGCATACGTTGTCTTAATCGGGTCCGCGCTAGAGAGCCCCCTCGCACAATAGATCCCCCATTTAAACCCCTCAATGAGAAACCACTATTACACAGACTCGAACTTGAGACCTGGAGAGGAAAACTCACCCGAACCCACCATAGGTGGAACTTAAATATATGTGGCCACCACTAGAGCACTAGTGATGGTTATGAAGATATTCTATTCAAGCGGACATCATCACAAGGATCAGATATGTTACAAGGGTCAAGGTAGCAAAAGGTAAACCAATTGACTCTTGCTTGAAAAAGCTTTCACGAATTGAATCAAGCTCAATCTATGTTAAGTTAGATGAGCCAAACTCGAGATTAAATGAGCTCGACTCAACTCAACACGTTTACCCTATATATTTGCAATTTCATCATTCTTTTCCTATAAAAATCAGCTTGGTTTACAATAATTTTTTAACCATTAATTGATATTGATAGTTTGAAACAATTTAAGAAAGAAGCCAGAAAAAACAAGAAATTCAGAAACTAAGGGGCTGTTTGGTAGACTCTGAATGGTCATTAAGAGGCTACCTCTTAATGGAACCATTAAGATTTTTACCAATGAAAAGATAGAAGAATGTGACATGTGATGATTTACCATTCAGATGTTACCTCTTAACCATTCAGACTTGAGGTTACCTCTTATTCATTCTGAGGTTTTAAACCATTAAGAGGTAACATCTGAATGGTTATTAAGAGGCTACCAAACAGCCCCTAAGAAAATTTCGACCAGTCCTAACAATTTGGTCCAGTGGCAAAGATGTCTGCCCTCTCTCTAGTGGAGACGCATGTTCGATTCCTAACCATTTAGATGGACATCTGAGTGAAGAGACGAATCTGGGCTTTAATCCTGGGTTCTAATCTGACGGGGGTGAGGGTTTACGAATTACATCCGGTTCCGACACATCACAGGGTACGGTCGAGAAGTCAACCTTAGACATAGCCCTGAAGAGTGTGAATTTACACGTGAAAGAGCATACGATAACATGACGCGGCAACGCCTAAATATTTGTGTCGGCTAAATCAAGCCGCAACGACACACACACAAAACCCTCCTTCTTCTTCTTCTTCCCCCTCTCAACAGAGGTTCAACAGGTCTAAATCTCTCAATAATCTCACACAATCATTTCTATTTATCATTTCATTATTGCTGATTGTCTATTCCTAATCCAACTTTTTCAAAATTTTCTTTTCAGATCTTCAGCAGCATTGCAGATCTAGGGTTTTACTAGGGTTCCGGTTCCGATGACGACACCGTCTCATTTACCCGTAACTGCCGCTCAGGTACGTATATATATGTATATGTGTTATGTATATATTGTTTGTGTATACACAGAGTGATGCTAATTAGGGTTTTGGTGTGTACAGGTGGGAACATACTTTGTTGGACATTATTATCAGGTGCTTCAAACGCAACCGGATTATGTTCACCAGTTTTACAGTGATAGGAGCACCTTGCTTCGTGTTGATGGTCTTAACAGAGAAACTGCCACTTCAATGCTGGTAATTTGTTTGATTATTCATTATTAGGTTACCGTATAACTTGATTCATCATTAGGTTTGAGACTCTTTTCATGAGTTATTTGATGTGTGTGTGCTGCATTTAGTAAATAATAATTACGCGTTTAGTGTTATGCGGTTGGCGGTTTGTGATATGATTATCTGTGATACATTGTGTTTGTGCTCACGTGTTTCGCGGTTGCGTATATTGCAGCAAATACACGCGCTTGTTATGTCGCTTAATTATACGGGAATAGAAATTAAGACGGTGCACGCGCTTGAGTCGTGGGATAGAGGTGTTCTCGTGTTGGTTTCAGGTTCTGTGCACGTTAAAGATTTTAGCGTGAAGAGGAATTTCGTGCAGACGTTTTTCCTCGCGCCTCAGGAGAAAGGATACTTTGTTTTGAATGATATCTTTCACTTTATCGATGACCAGCCAAATTATCATCATCCTGTTGCGTTTATGACGCAGAACGATTTGGTATCCAAAATGAATGCTTCAACTGCACTTCGGGAACAAGGTATTGTGGCTTATTGTGTTGCGTTACCATACACCATTAACTGTCCATCTTCTTTTAGGGAAACTATTTTATATAACTTACGAATTAATATAATTTATTCAGCGTCAAGCTACATGTCGGGCAGTGATATCCATGCAAGGGATTTTGTGCAGCCGGCTGTGGTTGTGGAAAACGGTACCGCGAACAATTACGGTTTTCAAGAGCAACAGTTGCAAGCTCCTGTGGCTGAAAGTATTCTCGAAGACAGTTACCCTGTGCAGACAAATGGTTCAGTTCAAAACTCAGTTAACGCACTTCAAAATCATATGACTCCTGTCGAGGAAGTTGTTGAAGAGCCCCAAAAGCATACTTATGCTTCCATCGTATGCATTTCATTTTCGCAAGCTATAATTAATACATTTTACGTTTTTCCATGTGTGGTGGTTCATAAACTGACTTTTCACTGTTATTGTTTCTGGAAGCTGCAAGTAGCCAAAGGACATTCGGCACCATCGGCACCTAGAGAACAGTCGTTCAAGAAGAGTACATCTGTTTCAGAGTTAAACCATGTGTCTGAGTCCCCTGCGCAACAGTCCGCTGCAACATTAACGGAGGCGGTTGAGGACCCATCTGTTGTCGATGATGAAGGTACGTTTTTTATAACCTTATCTTCTCTTTAATGGGGTGTTTAATGTGTTTTAAAGTCGATTTTCTTATTAGTTGTGTATATTGACTTCTGTAGCTGAGGTGAAGTCTGTTTATGTGAAAAACGTGCCATCCACTGCAAATCCGTCTGATATCGAGGAAGAGTTTAAGAAATTTGGTAAGATCAGACAAGATGGTGTTGCAATCAGAACCCGAAAGGTTAGTTCTTCTGACATCTTGATTGGTAACTTGCTTTTTAGCTTTAAAAGACTAACGATGAGTAATTTATCTCAACTCAGGATCTAGATGTCTGCTATGCGTTTGTTGAGTTTGAAGACATCACTGGTGTTCACAATGCAATCAAGGTTTGACTCTGTTTATTACTTTATTTAATTATAGTATTCTTGTTTAAAGTAGAGTTAATGTTCTGCATTGTCTATTTAAGTGTACATCAATTGTGTTATTGAAAAATGAATTATTTAATACATTGCGTTGGTTTATTTAAATGGATTAATTTCATATATACCCTTACAAACTTGAAAAGTTTCATATATACCAACCAAAACTAAAAATATCATATATGTCCTTACAAAGTAGTTAAAATATCAAATATACCCAATTTATTAAATTAAAAAAATATAATAAATGATTATTGTACCCTTATTTTTAATTTTAAGTTTTCATATATGCTCATTTTTAACTTCATATATTTATACAACACATTTTTAACTTGAATTTATTTTTACCCATAAACAATAGTATACTCCAAATATATTATATTTAAGCTAGAAATGAGTAAATATAATATTTGAAGTGAAAGGTCATATATGAAATTTCAAAGTTTTAGAAAAATAAGGGTACAATAGTCATTTATTAAATTGTTTTTAATGAATTGGGTATATATGGTATTTCAACTACTTTGTAAGGGTATATATGATAGTTATAATTTTGCATGGGTATATATGATATTTTGCAAGTTTGTAGGTGTATATATGAAATTGCCCTTATTTAAATATTTGATATCTCTTGACAAAATACCATCAATTGTGTAGGCATCTACTGTTGAGATCGGTGGGCAGCAGGTCACGATCGAAGGAAGGCGAGCAAATAGGATCAATATATATCGAGGTGGAAGTACGTGTCTATACTTTTTTATTAATAACTGACCATTATATGTGATACTAAAGCACATGTAATTGATGTAGGAGGAGGACGAGGAAGAGGCAGGGGTGGGTATCAAAACGAAGGAAATGGAAGAGGAGCGCGTTTTGGAAACAGAAACTATAACAACCGAGGAAACGGGCATGGTCATGATGGTAATGATTACAACCGACCAAGAGGCAATGGCTATTATCGTCGTCAAGGTCAAGAGAACCGGCCCCATTCCAGCTCGCACCATGTTTCCAAAAACGGTCACATCTCATCTGATTGAAGTATTGAACCCCCTTTTTGGGTTATTATGTCTGTACTGGTTCATTATATAGTCTTGAAAGAAAGCAACATGTAGTGAGGTGTTTTTTTTTAAAAGTTCAGTTATGCTGGGTGTATGCATCCCGATTTATTTACTTCGGGACTTCATTCTCAGTTATAAATTTTTGACCTACAGAAATAATATTCAAATATCAAACACAATGGTTTATGCAGCTCTTTGGCTTCTTTTACCCTTAAACTTCTAAATACTGTCATATGTTCATAGTTCTGAATGTGATATTTCGATACAATAGAACACATGTATAAAGTGTGCATCATCGACATGATATGGCGGTTACAATTTATTTGGATGTTGGTCTTCATCTTCTGCTTCCCAAAGAAACTTGGCGTATGCGGCAAGAACATGACTGAAACAAATAAAACGATAATCAGTAAGCTTGAACGGTTGTATAGGTGGCAAGATGGACCGGTTAAGAACAAAATGTAGTACAAATAGATCTGTTTAAGGTTACCTATCAGTCGGAGCTGCTGCGAGTGCTTGCCCAAAGTAACCGGATGCTTTGTCTTTATCATGATGAAGCTCCCACGCCAGTTGGGCGCATTGTGAAGCGACTTCACCATCTGCGGGGTCTGCTTGTAATGCACGCAGGTAATACTCTTCAGCTCCTGCAAGGTCTCCCTTGGTCTGTCGAAAACCAAATATAGATCAATAAATTTATAGAAATCTGCACTTTTGTTTTCTAAAACTGGTTCGTAATTATCAAGTTATGCAAAGATGATAACCTGTCGAAGAAATTGGGCATGGTTTCTAAGAACCAACGGGTCGCAACATTTTTCATCTATCTCCAAAGATTCCTTTAGTTTATTGCAATTATAATGTCAAATCATCATCTGCATACACACAGTAAAACAAAAGGATGTGTAAAGGTACCTCGACGGGTGAAGTTTCATTGTTCTCGTCGTCGTCTTCATCTATTTCCCACATGAAGCTTGCATATGCTGCATGAATATTCCTGCAAACAATATGTTAGGCATGTTCAACAATATTGCTGCAAACAGCTTTTCATCAACAGTTTTTAACTTCAAAACCTATATGAGAAATAATTGTTAGGTGACACTTTCAGCCATGTATTTAAAATGGGTCAATATGCATCATGTTAAAACTTAGAACATAAATGTATCATCAATGTATAAAAAATATTATAGTTAAAATATACATAAGTTTCATTTCCCTATAATTGTTCATATATAAATTTATTATTAGAATTATGTGTGGGTGTGTGTATGCAGTTTGTGCATAAAGTTTTGTCCATGTTCGATCGTTTAATAAATATATGAAAAGAAACAAATTTCCTATTGAACGGTTTATAAACAGTTGCTAAACGATTTGTTCGTTTTGATTTGTTATCCAACCCCTCTAACCAGTCCATATTGCACAAAACTACTCACGAATCTTCCGGGGCAGCAAGAATTGCAGCCTCAAAATAACCCAAGGCTCTATCTTGATCATGATGAAGCTTCCATACCAACTTAGCATATTGCATAAGACTTTCACCATCTTTAGGATCGGCCTGTGTAGCGTGAAAGTAGTATTCTTCTGCTCCGTCAAGATCTCCGTTCGACTGCCATGACAATGAAGTATAAATGCCTTAAATCACTCTAGAATAACTTACTGTAAAATGACTCCTAAAAGGCCAATATGCCTCTTTTATATGCAACTTCTTGACAGTTGTAACCAAACATGGCTTCAAGAGGGTCAGGGTCGGCCTGTTAGCAGTGGCGGACCCATGTTTTTTTTCTTAGGGGTGCGGAATATTTCAAAGATTTTAGGCCCCTAGCTGTATAAAAATATTGATTCATAGCGGGTCGGATCGGATCATGTAAGACAAACATCAAACTAAAATTTATAAATAATAAAAACACGCCAAACGTCATTACAAATTACAAACGTATTTAAAATTGTGCCCTACATGTTTTTTTTTTTTTTTGAAATATATCCAAAATATCATCTAAAGATACTAAACACACCATAAGTTCATTACATTCTTACTCATTGTTCCTAACACATATAATTTGCTCCATAAGTTCATAAAACAACACTAAACACTTAAACAAAATAAACAATCATGTTCAACCATAGCCCGTAACTTTCAATTATATTTTTAAACATTCAAGCCCTAATATTAAATGTTGATTACTTGTAACTAATCATTTAAACAAACAAAACTATAAATAAAACAACAAAATCATTTAACTACAAGTCTAGAACAACAAAAAATAAAATAAAAATATAAAAAGATTAAACTCTTACACATCTAAATTTTCTTCTAATCATCACATAAAACAAAATAAATAAATAAATAAATAAACCATACTAGTTCTATATTGGAATTCTGACGTAATATGGGTCGGTTCAACCGGAATTTTGGTTTTTCCGTTAAAAAAAGCCATCAGATTGTGAGCAGTTGCGCCCGCCCACCCTTGGCTTAGGGTGGGTACGCCCCTGCCTGTTAGACTTATCAACCTAGGCTAAGGCTTAGGGCCACTAAAAAACAAGGGCCTTCATTTTTTTTTCTTTTCATATATTAGACTCGTTTTTGTCCCATTTAAACAACGTTTCTAGGCCCATAATTTAGGATTTTACTCCAGGGGTCCACACTGTCCGCGGACGCTTTATTCCAGAATCCAAAAGCAGCACCGCAACACACCAACCCTCGTTACTTGGGGCGTCTTTTGAGTAACCAATGTGAAACTGATTACGGAGTGGGCAAAATTAGGGCCAACGTAAGGAAAAATCATCGCTATGGTTATTCAATTTCTCAAATCTCAATTGTTGATTTTCTTTACACTAATTCAATAGGGCCCCAACTTTATAGTCCGCTTAGGGCCTCCAAAAACATTGGAGCGGCCCTGAAGAGGGTGTTTTAGATGGGCAAAATGATGGTAAGTAATTATTACAATTATAAGCAAAATAATTACTTTTGTAAACCACAACTTTAAGATTCATTTTATAACCCGAAAAACGTTGAGCCGGCCCTACCAACAAGTGACAACTATGGTTTTTTTTTTTTTTTGGGTAATTGTGATAATATTATTACCTGCAAAAGATGAGCATAATTCTTGAGGAAGACAGGGTTTGAAGGATCTTGATCCACCATCTTCTTATAATCATCCACAACATCTTCTTCATCTTCTTTTTTCCCCACAATAATACCCAACTTGTCAAATTCACTCAAATTCTTTGCAAAAGTGAACTCATCACTCCCTTTTGCAACCTTCAAATCCACTTTCTCAATATTGATCAACCCCTCTTCATCTGCATAAACAGAGAATGATGGCTCTGTGTGCAACATTAATCTTGATTTACTGGACAGAAAGTGAAAGCAATCAAATTGGGTTCCACAAAGTGAGATAGAAACTAATCAAGATACCAGAAAAAAGATTATGTTTGAATGAAATATATGTGGTGGGGCTTTTAGAGAAGACTGAAGAGGGTGTGTGTTGTGTTGGGATCTTTGATTATTTTTCAAGTAATTTTTATTTCCAAGAAAATAAAGAAATGGGAGATCCAGAAAAAAAGCTACAAAAGGAGACTTTCACTAGTTTTCTAATTTTAAGTTATTGAAGTGTTTTTTTTTTTTTTTTTTTTTAACGGCAAATTTGGATTACTGACGGACTACTGGAGTATCATCGTGCCACCAGCGATACCACCCGATCATATCCATCTCCACTAGGCATAATGCCTATACACCAATTCAGGAGGAAACCCAATAAATATGGGAAAACCCCCCTTGTGGGAATCGAACTCAGGACCTATTGGTTCCAAAGTCTTATCCCGGACCTATTGAAGTGTTAAAGTGTAAATTCAAAATCTTGAATTTAGGCCTCTCTTAAAAAACCTATATAACATGTTATCTTCCTCAGTGGCGAAGCTTAAAAATTTCCACCGGGAGGTCGGAAGTCACCGAATCTAAAAATTCTAGATAAGAAATTTTTTTTATAAAACCGGGGGGTCGAGAACGTATATCCCTAAAAAAATTCTATACGAAACGTACATACATAACACTACTGAGCGAACTGGGTCGGACGCTTCCCAGCCCCTTAAAAGCTACGCCCTGATGTTCGTGATGTTTATGGATGGACCTATTTAACGGTTCATTTTTGTTTTTATAAACTTCGACTATAGAAAAAATATATATATATATATATATATGATCTGTCATAACTTAAACCAACCGACTATTTGATGTTAAATGTTTAAAAAGATAAAAGATGAGCTGGTATCAGATTTTATGGTTTGAATGTAAATACCTTATGTACATTTTCATATTTTTGTAACTAAAAAATATTTTTTTACAGGCCGAGCCTTAAAGCCTTGCATCGTATTATTTTTGGATTCATATCGGATTCAACTACAAACACGTCAAGCCCAGTAAATAAGTTTAGTTTTTAATTTATGACTGTTTATTAAGATATTCTAATTTTTTATTCTATATTTCAAGTATTTATTTCTTAAAAAAAACAACAACAATAATTCAGATACAAGGGGTGTAAACAATCCTAGAGGCTCGAGTGCTACTCATGATGATTGGCTCGGTTAAAAGCTCAAACGAGCCAAGCTTTAACGAGACCGAGCTCCAGCCTGAAATAGAGCTCGTTTAGTTATTGAGCCCGAGCTTGAACCTAGAATACAAGGCTCGTTTAGGCTTGCGAGCCTAAACAAAATTAGTTTTTTATATATAATATAACAAAATAATGATAATAATACTGATAATAACATTGGTGAACCGAGCTTTGGCTCGTTTAGCGATATTGATGCGAGCTCGAGCCGAGCTTTTAGCTCATTTGAGGTTGTTCTCAAAATAACTTTAAGAGCTGCAACTCAAATAAGTAGGCTCGAACTGAGACGAGCTCGAGCTTCATAAAAACATGACGAGCCGAGCTCGAGCCTGATTGGGCTCGGCCCGGCCCGTTTACACCGCTAATATTATATAAACCCATGAGCTTGACTTTGACTTTGTGCCTCCACAGCCGCCGCCCACCGGTTCAATAAATCCGGCGACTCAAGTAGCTTCAGGTCAACCATCACTAGTGCTCTAATGGTGGACACGGGTATTTAAGTTTCACCTATGGTGGGTGGGTGAGTTTTCTCCTCCAGGTCTCAAGTTCGAGTCTGGATGATAGGGGTTTAAATTGGGGATCTATTGAGCGAGTGGGGCTCTCTAGCACGGACCCGATTAAAACGACGTATGCTAGACCTCCCGACATTCGCGAATAATTCACACCTTTAAAAAAAAATTAGCTTTAGGTGAAAGAGCGGCGGTATACGGTGGACCGGGTCTGTTTTCGTGCTTTGAGAGTGTTTGTGGAATGGGATGGGGCTCCATTGTGTTAATGATAAAATGATGAACATATGGACCATGAAGATGGGTTAGGCCCACGGGGTGAGCCTGCTGCTTGCCCGTCATTTAAAGAATGGGCCATGTATAGTTTTGTTTGTATTTTAAGTTTTTTATTTCGTTTTTTTTTACTCGTGCACATAGTTTTGTTTGTATTTTAAGTTTTTTATTTTGTTTTTTAGCTGGTCCTAGTCGAGAATACTTCTATAGAGGTGCATAAAACCGGGTTTTTTTTAATACCCGGGTTTGGGTATATACCCAGGTACGGGTATAACCGGGTATTGGTTTTCTGGGTATTTTCAGTACCCGGGTCGGGTTCAGGTCCGGGTATTAGCCAGGAAAATCATACCTGGTATGCCTGGGTTTGGGTTTTTTATATCAGAGTATTAAAATACCCTATTTTCAGATTCGTGTATGAAAAAAAAAAAACCGGACTGGGTATAAAAAACACGAAATCACTGGTGGTCTCTTTCTGTTTCATTTTTTCTTTGTTGTTTTTTTTTGTTCCCAACTTCTTTTTTGGGTTTATGAATATGAACTTTAATAATATAAAACTTAAATTTAACATGATTACATGTTACTAGGAACTAGAATAATCAAAGTGCATACATTTCTGAAACCCAGTGTTGGGTATTCGTAAAACCCAGTGCGAGTATTCCTAAAACCCGGGTATACAAGAAACCCAGGTATAAAGAGGGTATAAAAAAACCCGGGTTCAAGTTCAGGTACTCAGCTGAAATACCATACCTCGGGTTTGGGTTTAAAGTACCCGGTTTTTTAGTACTCGGGTCCGGGTTTTTTTCGGGTTCTGGTTTTTTATGCACCACTATATTTCCCTATGTTAGTCTGAGTTATATGTAAATCCCTCTTTGTCTCATCTATAAAATCAATTCAATTTACATGATTTCCTTCACTAGGTTTTCTAACTAACTTGTGATTTCTAATGCGTTCACAGGTCGCTCGTTATCATCTTCAACAAAACTCACTCATAATTTAGCTCGCGCTGATTTGGCTCAAGCCAGTGACGGAGCTTGACCAAAAGTTTTGAGGGGGCGTAAAGTCATGGGACCCAAAAAAAATTTTCTTATCGTTATGTTTCGGGTCAAGCCGGCTATTCGATTCGGGTTGGATCAAATAATAATAGTTTCAAATAAAACTAAAAAAAATTCATTCATTTAAAGGACCCGTTTTTAACAAACAAAACACAAATATATATATATATATAGGGCTTGGCTATATAGGAAACTCTATCTTTTTTAGAAAACTTTGCAAACTCATTGTCATCCATTGATTATGTTTCATCCAAGTTGATCAATGGTTCTCATCATTTTGGAAAGAATTATAATTAAAAGAAATATTATAATACACATGAAAAGCACTGAAGGGTATTTTCGGTAGTGCAATAGAAGATTGGAAAAACAAATCCCTGCCATGCAGTAGCAGTCTAATCAAAACTGCAAACCAATTCAAAAATATTTTAATCTTTATCTTTCCCACTAGACTGTTCATATGCAGTTTTGTTCATATTTCCCCCATCCGATAGACTGTTCATATTTCCCCATCGCCAAGACAACATCGATCGGTGCCTTCTAACCCTAAGACAGAAGCCGATAGTGTGGATCCGGGAGAATGAGGAAATCGTTCGTAATTTTGTCGTCCTCGCTCAAAATGAAACGATTACGGAAGATCAAGAGTTCAAGCAAAAGGTTAGTTCTTGTAATCCGGCCTGTAAAAGAGGGTTTTGTTCTATCGAATTCCCCTTCAAAAATGGCAACTGATTTTGTTTTGTTTTCTATCTATTGCACTAGGAGACCTAAATTAGGGCGGGAAAGGTCTGTGTCACACCCCGATATTTCCACGTTTGACCGGTGGGCCCGGTGGGGGAGTATCGTGACGTGGTTGGTAACATTACAGTCAAACAACACAATATTTAAATGCACAGCGGAAGCAAAAGAAAGATATATTTCAACCGAATATAATATTGTAATATCAAGTATCACAATAGTTGAAATTAATCCACAGATGGATAAAAATAAAAATAGGAAACATTGTTCAACAGTTTTGACATCCAAGCTTGCGAGACTTATTGTGGACGCTAGGAGAAAGCCAGCCTAGTTCGCATAGTACCTGCACTTAACCTTTTTGGGAAAATACGTCAGTTTACACTGGTAAATACAATTTAACTGACTCATTTTAAAAATGGTTAAAATTGATTTGAATGCACGTGGCACAAAACTTTTTATAACTTGGGATAATTATTTAAATATATAAACTTGTAAAAGAATTACATGTTCCTTATGCGTTCAGTAGCCCGGTTCGTGCCGGGTTAAAGATCAATAGACACACCACATTATTTATTTATGCACTGACGGGTGTACGCCTACACCCCGCGCTTAGGTCGTGGCCATTTCGTAAAATGATGCCAAGGATATCCGGGACATGGTCATTAACCCCCAAAGGCGTTTAAGCAAACAAAACATATTTAAACGGGTCATCTCGATAATACTTAACCACCAATCGATTAAGGTCGAATGCCCGACCAAGCGGTATTTTATATACCGTACCCCAAGCCCGTATAAGGGAAAATAAGTTAAAAGTATTTACCTGAGCTAAATATAATATTCAATCCCAGCCGTATCAAATCAGCAAGTACAGATAGCTTTTACTGGGCTCCTATTCTGGAACGAAGGTTTATAATAACCTATTAGAATCCTAACGGTCTTTAGTTAACCTTAGGCTTAGACCGGTTAGTTTTAAAGGAAGATACGGTTCGAACGCGTGATTAAGCGAAGACCGTAATAGAATGTGTTTTAGACCCGACAAGTTTGAAGACTTGTATAATATGGGTAATCTAAACATATTCTGGATTTTGAGATAAAACCGATAAGGTTTGACCCGTTTCGGCTAATTTATGCAAACTAGTTACATAAACCGAACCGAACGCGCAAGAGGCGTAACGGGTGACCGTAAGAGTCATTTACAGGTTTCCTAAGTTAATATGCCTCAAATATGTTGTGACATCAGTAAGATGTCTTTTATTATGCCCGAAACGAATTTAAACACAAACTATGCCCCGTAGGAGTATTTTGGTCATTTACAAGTTTATAAAAGAGTTTAAGTATTAACCTGAGTTATAGGTCTGATATAATCAGCAAAAATACTTAATTTACTAAGTTATAACAGTAGGGTATTGCATATATGTGAAATTTATCAATTATAACCAAACTATGCACCGTAGGGGCATTTTGGTAATTTCACATAAGCCGAAAAGCTCAAAACTGAAGTCTGAGTTAAACAACTTTTGCTTACTGTTAAAATATTATAATTTACCTAAAATATCAGTAGGTATCAACCCTTGTATGTTTAAAATAGTTTTAGTACATACTATGCGTTAACAACGCTTAAAAAGGCGATTAGAAGCCGTTTCCGGGTTCTATATAGAAAGCTGATATTTTTATTATTCCAGAAGGTTTAAAATAATGTATTTATCATATAAAATCAGTAGAAAAAGGTTTGGGGTCGAAAAGATATGTAAAACTCATTTTATAGCCTAAAAGGGCAAAACCGACATTTACCGAATCATGCTTATGACTCTAAGTTATGCTCAGCCTAAAATTAATTAAAAATCTTCAAAAATCCCAAAATAATATATTACATCAGTGGGTAAGAAGTTTGATATCAAAAAGTAGGTTTAAATAGGCTATATGCTAATTATGCCGTTAAATCGCTAAAAAGCTTTCTAATTACGCTAATGAGCATAACTCTCAATCTACACCTCAAACTAATGTAAAATTTTGGGTGCAAGTTTATAAATCAGTAACTAAGGTTTCTACTCTTTTACATTTTTAAAAATCACGTTTTATGGTGAAAATGGCATAATGGTCAACATATAGGCAATTAACGGAATCATGCATATTAATTTGATAACTAATGAACCAAGGTGTATAATCACAGAGGGTTATCCTAGCATGTAACCTGGTTCTAAGGAAGCTCTAAGTCATTTCCAAATCATACTAAGTCGGGTCAGAACTGAAGTCAAAGCAAAAGTCAAAGTTTTGCGACTTTCGGTTCCGAACCGGGTCTAAACAGAAAATTGTCGGATCAAACAAGCTTAGACCAGTTATTTTACTTATTACCAAGTTATATGAGTGATAAAATAGGTTACACGCCTTCTGCATTGTTAATTATGCGTTAATTCGAAGATTAGCATTCTGTTGACTTTTTCTAATCAACTTTGACCCGACAAATGGTCTAGATAGAGTGGGAATCAGAGGGTGCCCTTTTAAGGGTTTAATGCCCACATAATTACCAACTTATAACTACCTTCAATTCGACTAATCACTGGACCATTAATGATTAATCGCTAAGTCAAACAGTAATTATGACGGTTTGACTTTTAAGCTAAAACTAAGTAAAACTCAACTAGGAAAGGTTAAGCATACTTACTGAAGTCCTATGCACGATTAGGGATGTCTTGGAAAGGCACTTGAGCTCCAGAGATGCTCCACAAGTGCAGATGGAAGGTGTGCTCATAAGGTTGCAACATAAGGCCTTTATATAGTGTTTAATCTCACTTAGATCATTGACACACAAGCCTACCATTATTCCCATAAAAGTGCTCCTAGGGTCTAACAAACATGTATGGTTCGTCCATGTATGAGGAAAATCATTTTTAAGTCGGTTACCACGTTTATAACAGCCCCTGCCCGAATTACTGTCGTTGGGCACCCCTTACGGACCGTAAGGGGGTGGCTTACGGTCCGTAAGCCATCTGCAAAAGGCAAAAATCTTGACCTTTCAAGCATTCGAACATGCAACCATGTATAACAAATTTGGGACATGAATTATCAGTTTGGGGCCTCAACAACATGCTTGAACAGTTATGTACCCTACCATTTTGAAATGTTTTATTGAATCCTTTTGAAAGTGCCGTAAATGAAGGTTTATCATGCATTTCTTCGTAGGAGTCCACCCTTGCAATTATGGTTCAATTATTGCTAGAAATCACCGGATTTGAATATATACCAGATGTTTATTAGTCTTGGGATTCATAATGAGGTCGTTCAGAGGTGTAAATTTAACATGACGACACTTTTAAATCCTGTCGTACATCTTTAATTGGATCCGGGTTTAATAATATTTTTGTCTTAGATGACACGTGTCGTTATTCTATTGAACACAAATTTTCGAGGTGTTACATCCTCACCCCCTTAAAAGAAATCTCGACCTCGATATTTACTGAAATAAATGAGGGTATTTTTCTTTCATTGTGGACTCAACCTCCCAGGTGTACTCGGGACCTCTACGACCATCCCATTTAACCTTTACTATTGGCACATGCTTCCTTCGAAGCTTCTTAACCTGTCGATCCTCGATCGACACGGGTTTTTCAACAAACTTCAAGCTCTCTTCTATGTGCACATCTGTATGTGGTATGACTAGTGATTCATCAGCGAAGCACTTCTTCAGATTGCAGATGTGGAATATGTCATGGCCCCCGACCCGGTTTGACCTGTGTCGGGAGCCGCGGGACAGAATATCCCGTGGTATTTATTTAACAGCGGAAGTTTTCTTCAGGATCTTTTTAAAACTGAAATTTCCCGATTTATTTCACAACTTGGGATAAAACCCCGGTAATTTACAATCATATGATTTCACGGAGAAATCTTTATTTTTACAAAATATGTTTCTTTATTTTATATTGAGCCACTTCCTTAAGCTTGTAGTGCTTCACGGCACTTTTCCTTGATCACAACAGATCACCTGAAACAAGTTTGAAAAATGTTTTGTCAGCGGGAAATACTGGTGAATCATTCTTTTTACTAAAATGACACATTTGTTATAATTTACAGTATTAAGAGCGATTACAATGCTTCCTGATATCAAACCAACTACCCACGGTCAGTGTTGTAAAAGTCGGATTACTCGGCCGAGTACTCGGCGAGTACTCGGTCCTCGGACCCCCTCCGAGGCGACTTCCTCCTAGGCGGTCTCAATTAGTCGGCCTCGGGATTACTCGGGAGTCCTCGGTGCCTAGTCGGCCTAGTCGGCGCCTAGTCGGCCTAGTCGGTCTAGGCGGTCAACGTGGTTTGTTGACTTTTAATCGGTCAAACTCGGTCAAAATCGGCCTAGTCGGCCTTGTACTCAGACTACTCGGCCTTGTACTCATACTAGTCGGACTTGTATTCAGAATATTTGAACTTTAAACATGTTTCATTTTAAATTATACTCAGTTGACATGAATTATGCTTATTTTAACACATAAATAATATATAACAATTAATTTTCTTTATATTTACCATGTCCGCGTACTCCCCGAGCACTCTCCGAGTACTCCGATTACTCCCAACTCCCCAGTCGGCCGACTAGGGACCGCCTAGCGACTTTTACAACACTGCCCACGGTATTGTGTCACTCGACCCATTGGCCCTCTCATTGTCCAATGGTGTCTGTGACTATGGTCATATCACCCCTTGGCTGCCCCAATGGTGAAGATTATCAAGTAATGTATACAAAACCCCACATACCGGCTGTAATTTGGTGATTACAAAGACTTAATCCCTGTAATTATAACTTTGAAAATAAATATGATTTTGAAAGTAATTTGATAAAAAGAGAATGACTCACTTTGCAGATTTAATTGAGCAGAGCCTAGCCTATTGATTAGCCTTTTAACCTAAATTAATAACATGCACACGAACTCGGTTAGTAACTAATACAACATTTACGATAACACACGAGATTAAAACCTTCACAACGAATGACAAAGTGCGATACTTAAACATCCATCGAATTAACGACGAATGACAAAGCATAAACCCTAATGTGGGCAGCACTTAAACATCCATTGGATAGTTTAATCGATCGGACATTGAATCGTAGCAGCGATCGAGTTAATACCCGGTATCGGAGCAGCGCCTCGCTAATATAATTGCTATTTTCGACTTCAGAGTACTAAAACTTCGTTTTTGAAAGTTTGTTTCGACACCATCAGACTGTGCATGCAACAGGCTATTTATAGCTAAAATTAGGGCCTTACGCGGCCCGCGTAACCTATCCCATACATCTTACGCGGCCTGCGTGGCCGCCCAGTCTACGAATAGGCTTGACCAGTCACGAGTAGGTTAGCCAGGTGGTCGCTACGTGTATCCGGAATACTTATCCGGTCAACACAGGTTTGACGCGGCCCGCGTAAGATAAGCATATCTCTTACGCGGCCCGCCTGAAGCCTAGAAGTTTTGTTTTTCTTGATTTTTAATGTAGGGTAAGGTTTCAGGGGTCCGGGTTTATACTTACGGGTATTTTTAGGACAATTTTGAGAGTCCTTACATTCTCCCCACCTTATTTAAAATCTCGTCCTCGAGATTTATTGGAATAAGTGAGGATACTTTCGCTTCATCTCTGATTCCAGTTCCCAAGTGTATTCTGGTCCTCTCTTTGAATTCCATTTGACCTTGACAAGTACCAACCGTTTGTGTTTGAGAAATTTCACCTTTCTGTCTTCTATTTGAAGAGGTATCTCAACAAATTTTAACTTTTCGTTTACCTCTATATCTTGGAGAGGTACTATCAAAGATTCGTTTGATAGGCATTTCTTGAGATTGGATACATGAAATACGTCATGTACTCCAGCTAACTCTTCTGGTAGTTGTAACCGATAAGCAACCGGTCCTATACATTGGATCACTGAAAATGGTCCTACGTATCTTGGACTTAGCTTTCCTTTCTTACCGAATCGAACTACTCCTTTCCAAGGTGAAACTTTTAATAGTACCTTGTCTCCAATTTGGAATTCTAAAGGTTTGCGTCGATTGTCGGCATAACTCTTCTGGCGATCTTAAGCCGTCTTTAGTCTTTCCTTGATTTGAGTGATCTTATCAGTGGTTTCTTGTACTATTTCGGGACCTGACAATTGACTTTCTCCTATTTCTGCCCAACAAACTGGAGTTCTGCACTTTCTTCCATATAGTGCTTCGAATAGGGCAGTTTCGATGCTTGAATGATAACTATTGTTATAGGAGAATTCGATCAAAGGTAAGTGATCGTGCCAGTTTCCACCAAAATCTATTACACATGCTCTGAGCATGTCTTCCAAAGTTTGGATTGTCCTTTCACTTTGCCCATCTGTTGGTGGATGATATGCAGTACTCAGATTTAGTCGAGTTCCCATTGCTTTTTGGAAACTTGTCCAAAAATGGGAAGTGAAACGACTATCCCTATCTGATACAATGTAGAGTGGAACTCCATGTAAGGATACTACTTCATCTACATACAACTTTGCCAACTTTTCCATGCTAAAGGTTTCTTTCATAGGTAAAAAGTGAGCTGATTTGGTTAATCGATCCACAATTACCCAAATCGCATCATTACCTTTTCTGGTTTTGGGTAACTTAGTAACAAAATCCATTGTTATAAGTTCCCATTTCCATACAGGCATTTCTAATTGTTGTAGTAGACCTGAAGGTTTTCCGATGTTCTGCCTTAACTTGTGAACAAGTAAGACACTTAGAAACATATCGAGCTATATCCTTTTTCATTCCTATCCACCAAAAGTTGTTTCTTAAATCTTGGTACATTTTATTATTTCCAGGGTGCATAGTGTACCTAGATTTATGGGCTTCTTCTAAAATTTTAGTTCTTAATTCTCCCTGCTTAGGTACCCAAATCCTTCTTTTGTAGAATCTCCAAATTCCATCAGCTCCTTGCTCTAATTCTTTTATTCTTCCCTTCATTCCTTCATCATCATCCTTGATTGCTGTTTCTTGGAAATGTTTTAGTTGTTCCATTAAATCCAACTGTAGATTTAATCTGAGAGCACGAACTCGCTTTTGCTTTTCATGATACTTACGACTTAAGGCATCTGCAACTACATTTGCCTTTCCTTCGTGATACTGAATATCACAGTCGTAATCACTTAGGATTTCCATCCATCTTCTTTGCCTCATGTTTAATTCTTTTTGCCCAAATATATACCTTAAACTCTTATGATCCGTATAGATAGTAAACTTACTTCCGTACAGATAATGTCTCCAAATTTTAATGGCAAAAATTACGGCTCCTAATTCTAAATCATGAGTCGTATAGTTTTCCTCGTGCTTTTTCAATTGTCGTGATGCATATGCAATTACTTTCTTGCGTTGCATAAGCACACATCCTAATCCTAGTTTTGAAGCATCACAGTAAACTTCAAAATCTTCAGTTCCTTCTGGTAAAGCTAGAATTGGGGCATTTGTTAACTTTTGCTTCAAAATCCTAAAGGCTTCTTCTTGCTTAGGTCCCCATGCAAACTTAACTGCTTTACAGGTTAGCTTAGTTAATGGTACAACTATCTTGGAAAAATCCTTAATAAACCGTCTATAATATCCAGCTAAACCGATAAAACTTCTAATTTCCATTGCAGATTGCGGAACCTTCCATTTGGTGATTGCTTCTATTTTAGCAGGATCTATATGAATACCTTCGTGATTCACCATGTGTCCTAGGAATTGCACTTCTTGCAACCAAAATTCACACTTCGAGAATTTGGCATAAAGCTTTTCTTTTCTTAACAAAGTTAAGAGTGCATGTAAGTGCTGACAATGTTCGTCCTGACTTTTTGATAAAAACAATTACAAATTTATCCAAGTACGGTTTGCAGATTCTATTCATCATGTCCATAAATGCAGCAGGTGCATTTGTTAGTCCGAATGGCATGACTGTAAACTCGTAATGACCATACCTAGTTCTGAAAGCAGTTTTAGGTATGTCTTCTTCTTGTACCTTCAATTGATGATATCCGGAACGTAAGTCTATCTTAGAAAAATATCTAGCTCCTTGAAGTTGATCGAATAGATCATCAATCCTAGGTAATGGGTATCGATTCTTAATTGTAACCTTATTCAATTCTCTATAATCAATACACATTCTCATCAAACCATCTTTTTTCTTTACAAACAACACTGGTGCTCCCCACGGGGATGAACTAGGTTGTATGAAACCTTTACTTAGTAATTCATCTAATTGCTTTTTCAGTTCTAACATTTCTGTGGGTGCTAACCGATAAGGTGCCTTGGCTATCGGTGTAGTTCCTGGAATTAGATGAATTCTAAATTCTACCTCCCTATCTGGTGGTAATCCTGGTAACTCTTCTGGGAATACATCTGGATATTCTGAGACTACAGGAATTTCCTTAATTTATTTGCCCTTAGTACTAATGATTCCTGAAATCATATATACTATTCCTTGTTTCCGTTCATAACTAGCAACTTTCATTACTGATATGAACTTCATGGGTTTACTTGGTTTATCTCCTGTAATCATAACTACTTCCCCAGTAGGTGCCTGAATTTCTATAGAATTTGATGTGTGTAAAATGCAACATATAAATTACATCAAATGAGGCATAAAACTAACCCTTTTTAAGTACTGATGTTGGAAAAAGAGTGTTTTTGTCTTCCTTTTGTATTTTCAGGATTAAATGAGCTCAAATTCACAAAAGAAGCAAAAAGACAGCTAAATCTAACATAAATACAAGAAAAGGAACATAAGTGGACTGCCCGACCCCTCAACGGCATCTTCCCAAGCAAAATAGAGAAGGCAGAAGACTGAACACGCCCCGTGCTCAGCCAGCACGGGGCCGTGCGCATGAAGCAGCAGAAAAGACAAACCTATAGAAGCTTCTATTGCCCACCACAGGCCGTGTCCAGTGAACACGGGGGCGTGGCGAAAGTACAGCAGGCGCATTAATTGTAATTGCGAATTACAATTAATGAAGAGAGAGGGTGTCAGACAGGCACGGGGGCGTGTCCAGCGGACACGGGGCCGTGCCCAGCCTTCTGTTCAGCCTATAAATAGGAGTGCTTGGTTTCATTTCAACTCATCCCTTGGCACACCACCTCTCTCACACTTCATCCACCACCCACCACCATCACAACACCATCATCCACCACCATCATCCATTGTCCATCGTAGAGTGTGTGAGTCGTCTCGGGATCCAAGATTGATCGTAAGAGTTCTTGACAATCAAGGCCATGTTTGCCTAAGTCTCTTACATCACTTGGTGAAGACGAAGTGTCTAGTATAATACTTTTTATTTCTAATCTTTTGCACTTTTTATTTGGTTTTGTATTAATGACTTTAATAACTAGTTACTTATGTTGAAGGTGATCTTTCCTTATCGTTTGTCCGTGGTGTCTTGGCATTATTTTACTGTCTATATAAAATAAAAGATTTTCACCATTCATATCTCCACGGTCTATATGGAGGTATGTTGGCTACCTGGTCGGGGGTTAAGGGAACGGTTTGGTAAAGGTCTTGCCATTGTTCAGCGTTTAGAGGTCCTGCAATGGACCTGGGTCAAATTTAGTAGGACCTCCTTCAATGCTTCACGGTATTGGATGGCGGGGGTCCAAACTCTTTGATCCCCTCATAAGTTAACTACTATTAATACTATAACCCGGCTATTTAGGACTGTATCCCTGCTGACTCAGACTACTTAGTCGAGGGTAACGTCACCGCCAAAAGCGGGGCCTACCATAATTTGCATTAATAACTTAATTAATTATCTTCCAATAATCCACCCTTTTAGGATTGTATCCTTGCTGACTCAAACTACTGGGGTGAGGGTAACGTCACCTTCAAAAGAGGGGCCTACTACAATAACTAAGATAATCTCTTAAATATGTGCAAAAGTGCGGAAATAATCAAAGGTTATACTAGATACGAGTCGGAACCAAGTGATTCATCTTGTCTATCTGTTTTTTCTTTTATTTTTATTTTCAGCATTTTAGTTAGTTTTTATTTTTCTTAGTTTAAAACATTTTTCTAACTTTTTATTTTGATTAGACGTTGAGGATAAACCGGTACTAAAAGCTCCTGTGTCCTTGGACGACCTCGGTATCTTGCCAACACTATACTACGCTCACGATGGGTGCACTTGCCCATATGTGTGTTTAGTGTTAGTAAAATATCGTGTTTTATAAATTTAAAACTTGGCTAAAATAAGTGTCAAAGGGGCTTAAAATATACACCTAATATATATAACACTTCACACGCATCAGAATTTTTATCACAAAGGATTCGAGCATGGTTGGTTACTAACCAATCCATTCCTAACACAACATCGAATCCAGCTAAATTCATTGGCAATAGGTTTGCATGAAATTTATGACCTGAAAGTTCTATAGTTTCTTTTTGCAAAACCTTATATATGTTAATAAAATTCCCATCTGCTGTTTCGACTGTAAAAATCTGCCTAAGGTTGGTCAAAGGTAAATTAAGAGCTTGGCAAAATGAAGTATTTATAAAACTTTGGTTTGCACCAGAGTCAAATAATACTTTTGCGTAAATGTTGTGAACTAAGAACGTACCAGCTATCACATCTGGAATGAGTTCTGCTTCTTGAGTGGTCAGCTGGAATGCTCTAACATTCTTTTTAGTAGCTCCATCGGCCGTCTTGGCTTTGTTGTCTGCTGGTTTGACAAATTTAGGACATTCTGTTTTAAAATGCCCATTTTCTCCACAGTTGAAGCAGGTTATGGTTTTCTTTCTGCAGTTTTCTTCACGATGTCCTACAGTTTTGCAAAAGTTACAGGTTACATTACATCTTCCATAATGTTTCCTTTTGCAATTCCTGCAGAAAGGCGGATTTGAGGATTGCCCTGTTCCTCTTCTCTTGAAGTTGCTATTATTACCCGTACGAAATCCTTGGGTAATTTTCCGAGCCAGTTCCTTTTTCCTGTTATCATCTCTTGTGCGTACCAATTCATCAGTTAGGGTGTTGGCTAATTCCACTGCATCGTCAATAGTACGAGGTCTCGCAGCTTTAACGATATTGCGGATTTCACCAATCAATCCCCAAATATAGCGAGAAATGAGAACCGGTTCTGGCGAAGCCAGTGTTGGTACCACTCTAGCATATTCAAAGAATGTCGAAGTATAGCCACGACAATCTGCATCCGTCATTCGATGATTTAGGAACTTATTCGCCATTTGATCTTTTTCATATTCGGGACAGAATTTTCTTTCTACAAAACTCTTAAATTCTTCCCAGTTCATGGCATAGGCTACAGTTCTTCCCTTGGCTTGAAGTATTGTATTCCATCATTCTAGCGCCCCTTCTTTGAAAAGATTTGACGCGTACATAACTTGATCTTCCTTGTCACATTTACTTATTGTGATTACTGCCTCGGTTTTCTCTAACCAACGCAGTGTTGCAGTTGCTCCTTCATTGCTTGCAAATTCAGTGGGTTTACAAGCAAAAAATTCTTTGTAAGTGCAACCAGGCGTTGCAGCTTTCATTTTCTTAGGGAGTGGAGCTTGCCGTGAATCATTATTATGAGTGGTATGATTACCGCCTCCATTTATACTATTACTGAAGTTATCTTCAGAAATACGTTTACTAGGAATGATTTGTTGAGGTTCAACAGGTTTCTGTACAGCAGCAATTATTGCTGGAATAGCATTGGCTATCCCTTGAGCAACGATATTTTCTATATCCTGCCTAGTCATAAATTGATCCTCCGGATGTTGCTCAGATTGATTAACCTCGTTAACTGGTTCATTATTAGCATTTTCCATCTGATAATTAATATATATAATTTATTAGTAGCGAATAAATAACAATTATACAAAACAATCATACAAAGTTCACAACACACATATAACCAAAACTATTGCTTTCTTGATTCCCATTATAATATGCGTCATTACACACCATATCTTACAAAGTTTTATTTGTAGTTATTTCACAAGATTTATATTTTAGTATTTTATTATACAACCATAGTTTTAACAAACCCACTACCCTTCGTCAGTTGATATTTAGTAATGACGTTCCCTCTCGTCGTATTTCCAGGAGATCTGTTCTCCTACTTCCCTGATCCTATTTCCTGCATCCACTAACTCCTCGCCAAAGTGACGGAGTTCAGCTAAATTCTCATTGCTCATAGGTGGGTTTGGTATAGGTTCCGGGTCAAACTGTGGGAGAAAGGAATATGGACTGTTGAGCAGGTTTTGGAACTGCCAATCATTGGTCCACCACTCGTCCATTCCTAGAGGTTGGGTATGGATTATGGGTTCTGGAATTGCTGGTTCCAAATTCATTGGAAGCTGAGTTTCAATAGGATGAGTAAAAACATTTTTATTGACAGGCTTAATAGTATCACAGCTTGCCAATATAAAATCTAACTCCTCCTGCAATGTCATTTCCTGGTTTTGCTTAGAACTTTCTCCAATTTCTATCTGGGTTTGTTTAGAATCTCCTCCAATCTCCATTTCTATTTGCTTAGAATATTCTTCAAACAGTATTCCCATCTGCCTAGATTCTTCCCCGACTTCAATCCCTTTCCCTTTGTCTAATGGATTTTCTATTTTAGGAATCTTTCTAGTGACGGGTTTCCTCCTACGCACACGCCTCCATCCCACGAATCTTCTCCTTTTCTTGGGCTTGGGTTTCTCTGGAAGTGGAGCATTGAATTCCATAGGTTCTTCTATATCTGGTATATACCTATTGAAATCCCTGGAAACCTCTATTTTTACCGGATAGAGATTTAAATTCTGAAGGGCTTCAGACAAGTCACTCATGCTGTTTTAGCATACATGCAAAACACAAACTTTACTAAGTTAAAATTTTTATACAAAAATTCATAAATATCCTTTAAATATTATTTCATACCGGGTGACTACAAAAATAACTGAAAATTAGAACACACTAGGGTTTACTGTAAACTTATTTATTTACTGGATAAGGTTTCTAGCTTGTAGGTAATAAGGGTGCTAAAACTGAAACAAAGTATTAAAGATTTTCATTTACTGCTACAGTAGCTAGCATATAGAGATCTGCCCATTTCTCATCTAACTTGTCCTCCCATGGAGGGTTTCTACCTAGTTCTTGGGTTTTCTGATTAATTTTCCCCCCTTTGGATTTCTTTTGTTTCTCTTGACTTTTCTTAATAATCAAACTTCTTTTATTAGGAGAAAGTGGTTCCTCATATTGTGCCTTACGGACAAATATTCCTTCTTCAGGATTTACATAGGGTTTTGAGGAATTTGTTTGGGATGAACTTCCCTTCTCGTTTGATGACCTATCTAATTTAAGATAGATATTTGAAAGCTTTTGCTTACCCATAGTGTACACAATATTCAAATAATAAAACACATAATCACAGAATATCAATTAGTAAAATTAAGTATTTTCTAAATACTTAATTGGCTTAAATCAGTGGCTCTGATACCACCTTATTCTGTCACGGCCCCCGACCCGGTTTGACCTGTGTCGGGAGCCGCGGGACAGAATATCCCGCAGTATTTATTTAACAGCGGAAGTTTTCTTCAGGATCTTTTTAAAACTGAAATTTCCCGATTTATTTCACAACTTGGGATAAAACCCCGGTAATTTACAATCATATGATTTCACGGAGAAATCTTTATTTTTACAAAACATGTTTCTTTATTTTATATTGAGCCACTTCCTTAAGCTTGTAGTGCTTCACGGCACTTTTCCTTGATCACAACAGATCACCTGAAACATGTTTGAAAAAGGTTTTGTCAGCGGGAAATACTGGTGAATCATTCTTTTTACTAAAATGACACATTTGTTATAATTTACAGTGTTAAGAGCGATTACAATGTTTCCTGATATCAAACCAACTACCCACGGTATTTTGTCACTCGACTCATTGTCCAATGGTGTCTGTGACTATGGTCATATCACCCCTTGGCTGCCCCAATGGTGAAGATTATCAAGTAATGTATACAAAACCCCACATACCGGCTGTAATTTGGTGATTACAAAGACTTAATCCCTGTAATTATAACTTTGAAAATAAATATGACTTTGAAAGTAATTTGATAAAAAGAGAATGACTCACTTTGCAGATTTAATTGAGCAGAGCCTAGCCTACTGATTAGCCTTTTAACCTAAATTAATAACATGCACACAAACTCGGTTAGTAACTAATACCGCATTTACGATAACTCACGAGATTAAAACCTTCACAACGAATGACAAAGTGCGATACTTAAACATCCATCGAATTAACGACGAATGACAAAGCATAAACCCTAATGTGGGCAGCACTTAAACATCCATTGGATAGTTTAATCGATCGGACATTGAATCGTAGCAGCGATCGAGTTAATACCCGGTATCGGAGCAGCGCCTCGCTAATATAATTGCTATTTTCGACTTCAGAGTACTAAAACTTCGTTTTTGAAAGTTTGTTTCGACACCATCATACTGTGCATGCAACAGGCTATTTATAGCTAAAATTAGGGCCTTACGCGGCCCGCGTAACCTATCCCATACATCTTACGCGGCCCGCGTGGCTGCCCAGTCTACGAATAGGCTTGACCAGTCACGAGTAGGTTAGCCAGGTGGTCGCTACGTGTATCCGGAATACTTATCCGGTCAACACAGGATTGACGCGGCCCGCGTAAGATAAGCTTATCTCTTACGCGGCCCGCCTGAAGCCTAGAAGTTTTGTTTTTCTTGATTTTTAATGTAGGGTAAGGTTTCAGGGGTCCGGGTTTATACTTACGGGTATTTTTAGGACAATTTTGAGAGTCCTTACAGAATACATTGTGAATACCACTGAGCTCTTCAGGTAAGTTTAACTTATAGGCAACCGATCCGACACGTTCGATGACTTCGAATGGTCCTATGTATCTCGGGCTTAATTTGCCTTTCTTACCAAATCGCATCACTCCATTCCAGGGTGATACTTTAAGCAACACTTTGTAACCTACCTCGAAGTTAAAAGGTTTACGCTTTAAATCTGCGTAGCTTTTCTGCCTATCTCTGGCAGCTTTCAAGCGATCACGAATCTGGACAATCTTGTCCGTCGTTTCAAAGACTATTTCCGGTCCTGATAGTTGGACATCTCCAACTTCCGCCCAACAAACGGGCGTTCTACACTTTCTACCGTATAAGGCCTCGAAAGGCGCAGCCTTGATGCTGGTATGGTAGCTATTGTTATATGAGAACTCGATCGATGGCAGGTGGTTATCCCAACTACCACCTAAATCAATCACACATGCACGAAGCATGTCTTCCAAGGTTTGGATTGTACGCTCACTCTGCCCGTCAGTCTGAGGATGGTAAGCCGTACTGAAATTTAAGCGCGTGCCCAAAGATTGTTGGAAACTTTTCCAAAAATGTGATGTGTATCTAGTATCTCTGTCAGAGATGATAGACACCGGTACGCCATGTAAAGCTACAATCTTATCTACGTACAGTTGGGCCAACATGTCGGAGCTATAGGTCTCCTTAATGGGTAGGAAATGTGCTGACTTAGTCAGTCTATCTACTATTACCCATATCGTATCATTTCCTTTCCTTGTTTTTGGCAACTTGGTGATGAAATCCATTGTCACCATTTCCCACTTCCACATGGGAAGTTCAGGTTATTGTAGTAAACCTGACGGCTTTTGATGTTCAGCTTTTACTTGCGCACACGTCAAGCATTTAGCTACATAGGCAGCTACAGACTTCTTCAAGCCTATCCACCAAAAGTTTGCCTTCAGATCCTGGTACATCTTATCAGCTCCAAGATGAACGGAATATTTAGAACTGTGGGCTTCCTGGAGGATAACATCCCGAAGTCCTCCATAAATTGGAACCCATATTCGTCCATTTAATCTCAGAATCCCGTCCTTGCCCTGAGATAACTGTTCTTCAGTTACTCCTAGCTTTTCATTAGGATAGTTAGCTTCCAACACAGCTTCTTTCTGTGCAGCTAACAACCTTTCATTCAAACTGTTCTTTATCTCAATGCTCTTGGCATTGATTCGGATGGGTTTCACCCTTTCCATTCTACTCAAGGCATCGGCGACTACATTCGCCTTGCCAGGATGGTATCTGATTTCACAATCATAATCATTAAATATCTCCATCCATCGGCGCTGCCTCATGTTTAAATCCTTTTGGTTAAACAAGTGCTGGAGGCTCTTGTGATCAGAATAGATCACACACTTGATTCCATATAAATAGTGCCTCCATAGCTTTTGTGCAAATACAACGGCACCCAACTCCAAGTCATGGGTGGTGTAATTCTTTTCATGCACCTTTAACTGTCGTGAAGCATAGGCAATGACTTTGCCTTTCTACATAAGCACACATCCCATCCCGGTGTGTGATGCATCGCAATATACCACAAAATCTTCTATTCCATCAGGCAATGTCAACACAGGTGCATTGCTTAACTTTTGCTTCAGAATATCGAAAGATTCTTGCTGCTTAGGTCCCCAGTCGAACTTAATCTTCTTCCTAGTTAAGGAAGTTAGGGGTGCAGCAATCCTTGAAAAATTTTCGATGAATCGTCTATAATATCCTGCCAATCCGAGGAAGCTACGAATTTCTATGGGCGTCTTCGGCTCTTGCCAATTCATGACAGCTTCAACCTTAGCGGGATCCACTTGGATACCACGCTCACTAACCATATGTCCAAGGAATTGGACTTCACGAAGCCAAAATTCACATTTAGAGAATTTGGCATAGAGCTTCTCCTGCTGAAGTAGTGAAAGAATACATCGAAGATGCTTCTCATGATCAGCTTGGTTCTTCGAGTAGATGAGGATGTCGTCGATGAAGACGATGACAAATTTGTCCAAGTAGGGCTTGCAGACGCGATTCATGAGATCCATGAATGCGGCAGGTGCATTAGAGAGCCCAAAAGGCATCACTAGGAACTCGTAATGACCATAACGAGTCCTAAATGCAGTCTTGTGCACATCTTCATCTATAACCTTCAGTTGGTGATAGCCTGACCTTAAGTCAATTTTAGAGAAGTAACTTGCCCCTTGCAATTGATCGAACAGATCGTCGATCCTGGGCAAAGGATACCTATTCTTTATAGTGACCTTATTAAGCTCACGGTAATCGATGCACAGACGCATCGATCCATCCTTCTTTTTGACAAACAGGACTGGCGTTCCCCATGGAGACGAACTAGGTCTAATGAAACCTTTAGCTAGCAATTCATCTAGTTGTGCTCTCAATTCCTTCATCTCTGTTGGTGCCAACCTGTAAGGCGCTCTAGCAACAGGTGCTGCTCCAGGGATGATGTCAATTCTGAATTCCACTTGCCTATTTGGTGGTAAACCAGGTAGTTCTTCAGGAAAAACTTCAGGGCATTCAGAAATGACGGGGATGTCTTCCATCTTAGGTTTCGGCTCATCAATAGTCACTTGTGCCATGTAGATGACACAACCCTTCTTCAAACACTTAGAGGCCTTGAGCATAGTCACTTGCTCAGGCAGTCCATACCGGGTATCTCCCGGTATGGTAAGTGACTCACTAGACGGAGTCTTGATCACCACTTGCTTCTTATTGCAGACAATCTGGGCCTAGTTACGAGATAACCAGTCCATACCCAAAACTATGTCGAAATCGGCTAACTTCAAAGGAAGTAGGGACAAAGGAAAAGAGTGGTTCTTAATGGATATGAAACATCCATCTAATATGGTTGAGGCGGTTTCTAAGGTGCCATCTGCTAATTCCACCTCATACTTAACACTTAGGGTTTTAACAGGTAAATTCAGTAATTTGCAAAACTTATTACCTACAAATGATTTATCCGCGCCAGAATCAAAAAGTACTCGTGCATAGACATCATTTATTAGGAAGGTACCTGTAATCACGTTGTCGTCCTGGATAGCTTCCTTTGCATCCATCCTGAAGACCCTAGCATTGGTCTTCTTTCCTTCATCAACTTTCTTTGCAAGTTTTGGGCAGTTGGACTTGATATGCCCTTTTTCGTTGCAACTGTAACACGTTGCGTCCTTTAACTTTTTGCAATCCAAGGTCTTGTGCTCCTTGGACTTGCATATCCCACATCCAAAAGTTCTCGACTGGGTCTGCGAGTTTGATTCATATCTGCACTTCCCGAAGTGCTGCCTCTTGCAGATCTTACACTTGGGCTTATCACCAGATTGATGCCCCTCCTTCTTTGACTCAGACCCTTTCTTGTGGTCATTGTTTCCTCGGTGCTTCTTGTTTGACCTTCGTGAAGTGTCATCTTCACGTTTCCTTTTCTCGGCATCCGTGTTCCTCAGCGATCTCTGTCTGACCGCGTCCAGTGTGAGGGACAAAGATATATCAGTTACAGATCTGAAAGTAGTTGGCCGAGAGGCCTTCACGCTTGCCTTTATTTCTGGGGCTAAACCCCCAATGAAACAAGCTATTCTTTTGGGTTCCGGTGTCACCAGATACGGAACCAATCTTGACAAGGTGTTGAAGCTCGTAAGGTAAGCTTGGCAATCCAGATTTTTCATTACTAACGACAGAAAATCCGACTCAATCTTTTCGACCTCATGCTGAGGACAGTAGTTTTCTCTGATGAGGGCAACAAATTGTTCCCATGTCATGTTGTACAATGGGATTTTCCCAGTAGCTTGAATCAACGATCTCCACCAGGCTAAGGCCTCACCTTTGAATGATTGAGACACAAACTTTACCACATCCCTCTCAGCGCACCCGCTGATATCTACCACGGTGTCCATCTCATCCAACCATGTCATGCAGTCTATAGCCCCTTTTTACCCAGTGAAATCCCTGGGTTTGCATGAAACAAAGTATTTGTAGGAGCAACCCTTGTCACGGGGTCCTTGGTTCAGCACGACCTTCTGAGATGGAACACTTTGATGATTAGAAGAGTGACAATCGTCATCATCTTTCTTTGGTTCATCCTTCTTGGAGGGTGGTGGCTTGCTGTGAGCCTCAGAATGAGTCTTCGGCTTTGAATACGGTGCAGATAGGGTCCTACTTCGAGTCCCGCTATATTCTTCATACTGCCGCTCTATGGCCTTTGCAACAACGTTGTCTATTAACGCTTGCAGTTCAGCACCCGTTATATTAATTCGGGCGTTATCATTATTCTCCCTTGGGTGACTATTAATTTCATCCGAGTCAGCCATTTTAATTTGAACTGTTACATAAGACAATGACAATAGTTTACTTGGGAGTTTATTATGGAATTGTCTTTTATGGCAATTCATTAACCACGGTAAACATAGACCAGATTTGGTTAATTTATTAATCATATTTATTTAGGATTTTTATTATAATCTCTCCTAATTATAAAACAATAACAGTTTTATTAGTAGCACAAAAGGCCTAGTCACAAGGACATTTTTTAAATCATAAGCCATGATTTCAGAGAATCAAGGCATTAAGGTTTGAACATAGTTCATTACCTTTTTCTGACAGGGAGTCATAGACTACCACTGTCTTTTGTCTCATATGAAAATGAGTATGGCCCGTAGGCACTACATTACCAATGTATGGTCAAAATATGATCATCTTAATTGATGATTTAAACCCATGATCTATAGATCATTTAGTTGGGTTAGGAGTCTTTTGAAGTATCCTTATATAAGAATGACGTATGTGATTTTAACGAATCACTTCTGTCAGGAGTGTTAACATGTTTTTTCAGATGTTAACAGGGATTTGAATCTTTTTAAACAGGTTTTACCATATTGGCTAAGTCTTTATAATGACCCTCTAGCTAGGTTTTACCTTTTTAAGATTCTTATTAATATTCAACGCAGAACAATCCTATATTGAAATGGTTAATATGGATCCGAATCTAATTGGAGAACTACCGTCTTGGCCCTGTCTTTAAAATGACATAAGGCTAGGTCTTGTCCCTTTAAATTTTATCATTCTAATATAATGACTGATCAAATATGTTATTTATTTATTTCACATTCAATTTTTATGCATAAAATAAAAATGAAAATTTTAATTCAACCATTTCACACAAAGTTCTGAACGAGTACAAGCTTGCCCTAAACGGGACTTTTTAATAAAATAACATGCCCGCGCAGGGGCTCAAATAAACAACATTCCCACGCAGGGGTTTAAACAAAGACTTGCCCACGCAGGGGCTTAACAAGCAAACATACCCACGCAGGGGTTAAAACAACAAGACAGGCCCACGCAGGGGCTCAACTGAAATAAGGAAAGTACAACCAACAGTTGAAGGATTCAATGGTCCTTCTTGCTCTTCCCTTTTATTAATCTTGTCAATCCCTGGAAGAAACTTTGTTGCTCCCTGCGATCCCTGTGAACTACCCGTTCAACTTGGTCCAATCTTTGAAGGATTTCCTCATGCTCTGGTGGGGAAAACCGTGGAGGCTGAGATTGTTGCCGAATTATAGGTCTAGCAGGTATTTGGTACCCATGAGTCGGGTACCCTACTCCCCAAGGAGCTCCATACGGTCCTTCAGGATGAAGGGCGTTGTAGCTGGCCGCTACCAAGTATGGGTCGGCTTCAGCGTAATTATAGTTGGTGTGAGCCGGCTGCTCAAACGGGTTATATGCCATTGAACCAGTGTAGGCAGGAATCGGGTTATCAAAACCAAATGGTGGCGGCTGTGGTGCAACTGGTGCAGAGTTCCCCCCTGGAATTGGGTTTGAGGGCCTACCCATTTGTGGGTCTTCATGCAGTGGCGGGTAGTGACTGCCACTTGAGTGATGGGGAGAGCTAAAGTGAAAATCCCCTGCTTGCGTAGATATACGTGCGCCCATTCTCCTACGCCTTGGTGGTTCTGGAGGTGCTTGATGAACTGGCGGCGGTGGAGGCGGTGGCGTGACAACCACGAAATGTGAATCCCCAGAGGGATCCTGCTGTTGCTGCTGCTGGTGAGGTGATGAATGGTGAGAAGGTGTGAAGTACCATTCATGCTGGTTAAACCTCGCTTGATAGCTGTCTGGACCACCGTAGGGTGATCCGTGAAAAGATGAACCATCGGAGATCTCGATGGGATGGTTGGGAGTTCCGGTTGCGGGCTCGACGGGATCGGTGTCCTCGTCCATGTCCATCGCATTGTCTTCGGAGAAGTGGTCCTCTGGTCCCAATGGGTTAAAACCCACTGGTTCTTGAATATAATTTGCCGGGTTAAACCGGCCCTGAAAAACAGGAGTGGGGTTACCAAAGGAATTGTGCGAAAGGGATCGCTGAAGGGGTATATATGAAGGTTGTGGGTTATCGGGCTCGTTTTCTGACTGCGGCCCATAGGAGTTACGATAGGGAGGCGTTGAGCTGTGCGAGACAGATCGTCTGGCGGGCTCAAAAAGGTTCATCCTGTTTCCTTGCGGATCGGCACTTGCAGTAGTAGTAGGAGTTCGCCGTTGCGAGGGCCCGGCCTCGTGATCGTTAGGGGCAGTGATTGGCCCTTTACCTCTTCCTCTTCTTAGGAATCTTGGCGGCATTGTTAATCCTGTAAATATAAACAAAGGTAACAACAAGAATATAAAAATAAAGGACAAAACAAAACAAGGTAGAATTTGTCCTATGTTACTTGTCTAGACTCGAAAATTTAGGAATGTGCAATTGTGTCATTGAGACTAAACACAAAAGGTTAGTGTTTAATTCCCTCAATGTTGGCTCTGATACCAACCTGTCACACCCCGATATTTCCACGTTTGACCGGTGGGCCCGGTGGGGGAGTATCGTGACGTGGTTGGTAACATTACAGTCAAACAACACAATATTTAAATGCACAGCGAAAGCAAAAGAAAGATATATTTCAACCGAATATAATATTGTAATATCAAGTATCACAATTGTTGAAATTAATCCACAGGTGGATAAAAATAAAAATAGGAAACATTGTTCAACAGTTTTGACATCCAAGCTTGCGAGACTTATTGTGGACGCTAGGAGAAAGCCAGCCTAGTTCGCATAGTAACTGCACTTAACCTTTTTGGGGAAATACGTCAGTTTACACTGGTAAATACAATTTAACTGACTCATTTTAAAAATGGTTAAAATTGATTTGAATGCACGTGGCACAAAACTTTTTATAACTTGGGATAATTATTTAAATATATAAACTTGTAAAAGAATTACATGTTCCTTATGCGTTCAGTAGCCCGGTTCGTGCCGGGTTAAAGATCAATAGACACACCACATTATTTATTTATGCACTGACGGGTGTACGCCTACACCCCGCGCTTAGGTCGTGGCCATTTCGTAAAATGATGCCAAGGATATCCGGGACATGGTCATTAACCCCCCAAAGGCGTTTAAGCAAACAAAACATATTTAAACGGGTCATCTCGATAATACTTAACCACCAATCGATTAAGGTCGAATGCCCGACCAAGAGGTATTTTATATACCGTACCCCAAGCCCGTATAAGGGAAAATAAGTTAAAAGTATTTACCTGAGCTAAATATAATATTCAATCCCAGCCGTATCAAATCAGCAAGTACATATAGCTTTTACTGGGCTCCTATTCTGGAACGAAGGTTTATAATAACCTATTAGAATCCTAACGGTCTTTAGTTAAGCTTATGCTTAGACCGATTAGTTTTAAAGGAAGATACGGTTCGAACGCGTGATTAAGCTAAGACCGTAATAGAATGTGTTTTAGACCCGACAAGTTTGAAGACTTGTATAATATGGGTAATCTAAACATATTCTGGATTTTGAGATAAAACCGATAAGGTTTGACCCGTTTCGGCTAATTTATGCAAACTAGTTACATAAACCGAACCGAACGCGCAAGAGGCGTAACGGGTGACCGTAAGAGTCATTTACAGGTTTCCTAAGTTAATATGCCTCAAATATGTTGTGACATCAGTAAGATGTCTTTTATTATGCCCGAAACGAATTTAAACACAAACTATGCCCCGTATGGGTATTTTGGTCATTTACAAGTTTATAAAAGAGTTTAAGTATTAACCTGAGTTATAGGTCTGATATAATCAGCAAAAATACTTAATTTACTAAGTTATAACAGTAGGGTATTGCATATATGTGAAATTTATCAATTATAACCAAACTATGCACCGTAGGGGCATTTTGGTAATTTCACATAAGCCGAAAAGCACAAAACTGAAGTCTGAGTTAAACAACTTTTGCTTACTGTTAAAATATTACAATTTACCTAAAATATCAGTAAGTATCAACCCTTGTATGTTTAAAATAGTTTTAGTACATACTATGCGTTAACAACGCTTAAAAAGGCGATTAGAAGCCGTTTCCGGGTTCTATATAGAAAGCTGATATTTTTATTATTCCAGAAGGTTTAAAATAATTTATTTATCATATAAAATCAGTAGCAAAAGGTTTGGGGTCGAAAAGATATGTAAAACTCATTTTATAGCCAAAAAGGGCAAAACCGACATTTACCGAATCATGCTTATGACTCTAAGTTATGCTCAGCCTAAAATTAATTAAAAATCTTCAAAAATCCCAAAATAATATATTACATCATTGGGTAAGAAGTTTGATATCAAAAAGTAGGTTTAAATAGGCGATATGCTAATTATGCCGTTAAATCGCTAAAAAGCTTTCTAATTACGCTAATGAGCATAACTCTCAATCTACACCTCAAACTGATGTAAAATTTTGGGTGCAAGTTTATAAATTAGTAACTAAGGTTTCTACTCTTTTACATTTTTAAAAATCACGTTTTATGGTGAAAAGGGCATAATGGTCAACATATAGGCAATTAACGGAATCATGCATATTAATTGGATAACTAATGAACCAAGGTGTATAATCACAGAGGGTTATCCTAGCATGTAACCTGGTTCTAAGGAAGCTCTAAGTCATTTCCAAATCATACTAAGTCGGGTCAGAACTGAAGTCAAAGCAAAAGTCAAAGTTTTGCGACTTTCGGTTCCGAACCGGGTCTAAACAGAAAATTGTCGGATCAAACAAGCTTAGACCAGTTATTTTACTTATTACCAAGTTATATGAGTGATAAAATAGGTTACACGCCTTCTGCATTGTTAATTATGCGTTAATTCGAAGATTAGCATTCTGTTGACTTTTTCTAATCAACTTTGACCCGACAAATGGTCTAGATAGAGTGGGAATCAGAGTGTGCCCTTTTAAGGGTTTAATGCCCACATAATTACCAACTTATAACTACCTTCAATTCGACTAATCACTGGACCATTAATGATTAATCGCTAAGTCAAACAGTAATTACGATGGTTTGACTTTTAAGCTAAAACTAAGTAAAAACTCAACTAGGAAAGGTTAAGCATACTTACTGAAGTCCTATGCACGATTAGGGATGTCTTGGAAAGGCACTTGAGCTCCAGAGATGCTCCACAAATGCAGATGGAAGGTGTGCTCATAAGGTTGCAACATAAGGCCTTTATATAGTGTTTAATCTCACTTAGATCATTGACACACAAGCCTACCATTATTCCCAGACAAGTGCTCCTAGGGTCTAACAAACATGTAGGGGTCGTCCATGTATGAGGAAAATCGTTTTTAAGTCGGTTACCATGTTTATAACAGCCCCTGCCCGAATTACTGTCGCTGGGCACCCCTTACGGACCGTAAGGGGGTGGCTTACGGTCCGTAAGCCATTTGCAGAAGGCAAAAATCTTGACCTTTCAAGCATTCGAACAGGCAACCATGTATAAAAAATTTGGGACATGAATTATCAGTTTGGGGCCTCAACAACATGCTTGAACAGTTATGTACCTTACCATTTTGAAATGTTTTATTGAATCCTTTTGAAAGTGCCGTAAATGAAGGTTTATCATGCATTTCTTCGTAGGAGTCCACCCTTGCAATTATGGTTCAATTATTGCTAGAAATCACCGGATTTGAATATATACCAGATGTTTATTAGTCTTGGGATTCATAATGAGGTCGTTCAGAGGTGTAAATTTAACATGACGACACTTTTAAATCCTGTCGTACATCTTTAATTGGATCCGGTTTTAATAATATTTTTGTCTTACATGACACGTGTCGTTATTCTATTGAACACGAATTTTCGAGGTGTTACAGTCTGCCAGCCGTAGTGTTGTTATTATATCCGATGATTCCAAGCAAGTTCCTCCCAAGCAACAATCTCGCTTCGGTCCGACCCAGAGGGCTTTAGGTTAGTATTGATGTGCGTATAAACCCTGAACGTAGTTTTAGGTGATGTATAGTGTGTTGAATTAGGCTCTGTTCATAACATACTTTTGTTTGGCTGCATTTGCAGTGTATGAAGATACTGACACTGGGTCAACATCCACTGGGAAACGACGGTTAAATGGTAAGTGCCTTTGGTTACAATAGTTAGTAATTGCGTATCAATGTTAACTTGTATAACATGTGTTAAATGGTAGGGAAAAAACGTTGCCTTGTATAGTTCTGGCTGAGGAAGTACATTAATTCTTGGGTAGTTAATTTTAGAAGTTTGCATAACATGTGTTAAATAATTAAAGGACGGACCAAAGATCATTGGCTTTGATTTGTTTGTCTGCCAAATAATTAGTGGTCGGAGTTTGAAGTTTGCCTAACATGTAACTGTGTTAAAGGATGACACACACCGTTTGAAAATTATGTTAAGGTTATTGGATTAATGGTACAATTTGTTAAGATTATTAGATTAGGTGTTTGAAAATGTTAAACATTTTGTAAGTGTATCAATGTGAACTTGTATAACATGTGTTAAATGGTAGGGAAAAAACGTTGCCTTGTATAGTTCTGGCTGAGGAAGTACATTAATTCTTGGGTAGTTAATTTTAGAAGTTTGCATGCATAACATGTGTTAAATAATTAATGGACGGACCAAAGATCATTGGCTTTGATTTGTTTGTCTGCCAAATAATTAGTGGTCGGAGTTTGAAGTTTGCCTAACATGTAACTGTGTTAAAGGATGACACACACAGTTTGAAAATCATGTTAAGGTTATTGGATTAATGGTACAATTTGTTAAGATTATTAGATTAGGTGTTTGAAAATGTTAAACATTTTGTAAGTGTATCAATGTGAACTTGTATAACATGTGTTAAATGGCAGGGGTAAAAAATGTTACCTTGTATAGTTCTGGCTGTGGAAGTAAAAGAAAACGTGGTTAGTTAATTTTCGAAGTTTGGCTAACATGTGTTAAACAATTAATGGCCAGACCAAAGATCATTGGCTTTGATTTGTTTGTCTGCCAAATAATTAATGGTCTGAGTTTGAAGTGTGCCTAACATGTGTTAATTGGCAGAGAAAAAAAACATCGCGGAGGATAATTCTATCAAAGGAAGGCACAGAAACCGTGGTTAGTTAATTTTTTATTGACTTTCATTTGTTTGATGTTCAAATAATTAATTGTTGGATGTTTGATCATATAACTGTAATGTTACCGTTTGTCTTAGAAAGATTTGACATAAAGGGTTGTAAAGTAGACTAATTATTTTATGGTTGTTTTGGTTGCGTATACCAGTACGTAGGGCAAATGTAACAGCTACAACAAGCGGGAGAACCTTACGGTCAGGGCAGACGAAGTTTTCAGAGGAGAGTGTGAAAGTTCAAAAACGGAAGAAAAAGGAAGTTGGTAAAGAACAAGCAAAAGTTCCCAAAGGCCGTAAGCGAGCGAAGAAGGATGAATTCCCAGGAATAAGGACGCGATCTGCACCACTACAATTTTATAAGTGTGTACGAGCATTGACAGACCAACAACGAGAGGCAGTCAGGGAAATGGGCTTTGGCCGTTTACTTACTTTCAGCGTTGATGGGTTACCAGCTAAGTTAGGTAATTTTGTTGTCGACGATTTTAATCCCGATAAGATGGTGATATCTACACCGGCTGGTAATATCAAGGTAAACAGGAAAGTGATACATCAATTACTAGGGATCCCAACCGGTGGGAAAAAGTTTAGTTCGATTGATAAGCTGCCGATATTGGTTGATGCAATTACGGATTGGAGGGCAAGATACCCCGGTGTACATGTACCTCCAACAAAGATGGTGAAAATGATAGATGAGTCCGACGGCGAAGACAGTTTTGATTTCCGCATGGATTTTGTAATGTGTTTTGTGGCAGCGCTCGTTGACTGTCATAAACAAAGTTGTTTACGGGAAGAAATCTTAGAGTATCTAGATGATGAAATGGATTTTGCAAAGTTAGACTGGTGTGACCTGGTGGTGGAGAAGTTGAAAACTTGCAAAGATACTTGGGATCGGCTTGACCCACAAAGCATCTTCGTTGGGCCTCTTTCGATTCTGATAGTAAGTGAAATTTATTTATTCATGATCTTAACATGTGTTAAATATACTTTCTTGTTTTATCGGACTGAACTGATCGCTGTTACTTGTAGCTGTTGTACGTTGATAGCATTGAGTGCACAGGGATGAAGGTTGACAAGGCAGTGTGTCCTTTGGCTTTCTGGACCTTGAAGAGATTGCGAGAGAGAGAAAGGCTGGAAATTCTTGCTGGTGGGTTTGGTCTGGGAGGGTTTAAAGGGTTAACACTTCCAAGTAACTATAACGTGGAACATTGGGCAAGTAAGGAGGTATAGTTATATGCACTAACATGTGTTGTTTACCATTAGTATATAATTTTTGTATGAAACTGTTGCTTTAATCTTTTGAAACAGGAGAGGCTGTTGATGGTACGACAGCTAATTAATGTGACAAACAAGAACAAGATCAAAATAGAGGGTATGTTGGAATCTATGTGTGTGGAGAGCCCTGATGACGAGGAAGTACAAACGTTGAAGGCAATGTATGCAAGTTTGTTTGAACAGAAATCGTTTGCAAGTACAGATCACGATAAAGCGGTAGATTTATCGTCGCATCGTATCAATGAGGTGTTGGAAGATTTGAAAAATGATGAAAGTATTCACGTTGACGAGGGACAGAACGCTGGTTAGTCACTGTTATTCTTTGAAAAATATTGACTTGATTAATGTGGCACGTGTTTACTGATGTGTAACGTTTTCGTAGGGGATAGCGTGGTTGATGAATTCTCGGATGGTTCGCCAATAGCTAGTTTGTACAGGAAATCACTTAATCGACTTAACAAAAGGATGAGTAAAAGGAGATTGAAAGAAGTAGGATCTTCAGCCATAGACTTTGATGGCCCAGAAGGTGTGATTATTATCATTCTGACATGTACACTGTAACACATGTTAATGTGTTACCGATCTTATTGATTAACATCTGTTGTGGTTGCAGCTGATGTTGCGGGGTAATCAAGCGTAGCTGTTGATGGAAAAGAGTATGCGGAAATGATGGAAAATGGTGGAAAGTCGTTACAGGTGAGGCGATCTGCTCGACTGGAGAAGTTAAAAGATGTTCCTAAGAAAGAAGAAAGCTGTGAGACCCCAAAAAGGCGTAAGACAAATATAAAGTTTGATGGGCCAAACACGAATGGTGGTAACGAAACAGGTAAAGTGTTACATGTGTACCATTTTTAGTGTACGTTTATAGTTAAGTGTATAGATGGCAGCCTAGGAAGAAAACATAAGTACACATTGATGGTGACGCGTTGATTAGTGCTCGAGATAGTTTATGTCACCATAACGTGTATACGTGACTGAAATGTATGGTGTAACACATGTTAATGTATTGTTTAAAATCTGTTGTGGATGAAAATGTATTGTTTAACACATGTTATGTTCCTGTAATATGCGTAGGGGATTGAAATGTATTGTTTAACATCTGTTGTCGTTGCAGCTGATGCTGCGGGCCAAGGAAGCGTACGTAATGAGGGCAAAGAGTGTGCTGAGACGCTGCAAGATGTTGGGCAGTCGTTGCGGGTGAGGAGATCTCCTCGACTGAAAAACTTAAAGGATGCTCCTGATAAAGAAGTAGGCTGTGTGACCCCAAAAAGACGTAAGACAAATAGGATGTTTGATGGGCCAAGCACAGATGTGGGTAAAGAAACAGGTAAAGTTTTACATGTGTTACCAGTTACATTGTATGTTTATCGCTAAGTGAATAGATGGCAACCTAGGAAGAATACATTGATGGTGCCGCGTTGTTTGTACAGGGACAAAGTTTATGTCCCTGTAATATGCGTACGTGTCTGAACCCATTTAATATTAATGTGATGTTATAGGGTTCAACGAGTCTGAGAAGCAACACGGTGATAAGAGTGTTCATGAGGCTGGTATTTCAACTGGAGGTGACTGTAGTATGGGTGGGGCGGGACATATTGAAGGACAATGGAGTGGGGATAAAAGTGATGTTGAACAAGTCCACAAGCCGTTGGGTTTAATGCGTGCGATACTGCGTTTTAAAACAGCCGCGGCCAAGGGTGTGACTGGTAGTGCTTTGTACAATTTCAGATTGTTAGTTTTTTATAGTGTGCTTTATTGGTTAATTCTGTTTTAACATGTGTCTTGTTGCTTTGACAGTTGATGGTGGCTCTGCATGCGGTTGTTTGGTGAAGATGCGTATAGTGTGGAGGCCGCAGGACATGAACCTCCACCAGTAAAAAATGTGGATGGGAAGGACGATGATCAGCAGATCCCCGATTTAGAAGCAACTGCTGACAAACAGGATAAGAATCCTGATCAGGTAGACAAAAGTGATGAGATGGGTGTTAAGCTTACTGATCAGGTTGAAGGGAATGACAATGAAGGTAATCTTCAGAAAGCATCTTATTTGTAGGGTCGACAAAACTCTAGATGCACCATTTTTAGCCATTTCTAATTTATTCGAGAATGTTTATGCAGCTGCAAATAGTAAGACTGAGCATGAAGTTGTGGATGCAACTGATGCAAGTAAGGAAGAATGTGGTTTACACGTATTTGGACCCTTGGAAGGTGATGTTAGCGACAAGGATGAACAGGTGTTTCGGATGGCAAAGGCAGGGCAGTTGTAGAGAAGAGTCACCGTGATTGCAAGTGTTAAATTTTTATAGAGCAGGTTCAAAAATAGTAACCTATGCATGAGATGTGATAAGAATGTTTTATGCAGGTTCATATAGTAAGGCTGAGCATGACGCGGTAGATTCAACTGTCGTACCTAATGAAGAGTGTGTTGGCGTGGTGGTTGGCTCTGTGAAAGGAGATGCTTTCGATAAAGCTGAGGAGGTGGTTATGCATGGTAAAGGCAAAGCGGCGGTAGAGGAGGGGCAGCCGGATTTTAACGGTAAAGCTTTTTATTCTATAACATGTGTTAGCTATTAGGTACATTTAGGGGGTTTAACATGTGTTAATCGTAAGAACAGTGGACAGGGGCGATACGTCGATTGATGAAGGTGGTTTCGATGGGCCTAATTGGAGTCTTGGAATGACACAAATTGGTGGTGAATTTGACGAGTCACCGCAAACCGGTACGTAAGAGCAATAAAATGACTAGGATTGCTGGTTTTGTGGAGTCATTTCAATATACTTATTTGCATCGTACATGCAGAATGCAAAATTTCAAAGGTGGATGACATGGCGGGGACAGAAACAGCACCCGAACATTCCGGTAAGCTTGGCTATTTTTGTTTACTGTGAGAGTGTAAATTTGGTTACAAAGTAACCTGAATTGTTTTTTTTATACGTGTTTAGGCGATGTGGAGACTACCCCAAACTTGAGTATGGTTATAATCGTAGAACCGGTGAGCTCATATGACCCCGCAATTGCAATCCACAAGGGGCAAGCTGGGATGGAATTATTAGGTGGTGATGCGAATGAGGTGGAGGACAATTTGCCGCTAGCAAACCGGGTACGTATGTTGGCTGAGTTAAAAAACAAAAAAAGGAAGCTCCCTTTTAGAGAGAAAGTGGCTGCGGAACCAAATAGATCACCTTACTATATAAGGTCTGTTGACATGGGACATCCAATCACCAAGAAGGAGGCGAATATATGGGATTACGTATACACTGATGAATCCCCGACGCACTTTCTAAATGGGCATTCTCGTAGGAAGCTAGCAATGGAGGCAAACAAGTAAGTAGAACTGCTATGGGGTTTTTAGTTTTATAATAACGTGTAAACAATGAACCCAATGGATCTATTTAATTGTTTTTTTTTATTTTTGACGCAGGAATGAACAGGGTACGTCGTCAGTTGATGATGTAGATAGCCCGATACACATGGCTGTGTAAGTAGTGGGGATATTGTTAAAAAAATAGTTAAATTACAGTAACGTGTGTTAAGTTATGGAAGTTAATTTTTTATATGTGCATATGAAACCAGGGAGTTGCTGTTTCGAAGCCCCGCTCATGTAGAAGCGTCTCGGGCTATGTTCAAGAGTTTAAACGTTGGCAAGGAGGTGTCGGATGGTATTATCAACTGTTGGGCGGAGGTGCTAAACTTCCAAGAGAAACGCAAATCAAGGGAGGCTTACAGTAGGCTATTCTTTGGTACTAAAGTTGTGGTGAGTGTTTTGTATATAGACATGATTCTGGTGGATTGATGTTTTTTATGGAAAAGTAGTTAGGGTGTGGCGAGTGGTTATACTTATAAATTTCTCTTTTGTGAAAGTTTTCGTGGATGTTAACAACTGAGGAAGGGGGAGTGGAGGCGCGAATGCACAAGTTTCGGGCTGGTATAAAAGGTGCGGTTAAGAGCGCTGAAAAGGTTCCTGATTTTAGAAAGCACGACATTGTTTTGTTCCCGATCTTGGAGCAAAAACATTTTTACTTGCTAGTGTTTGAGTTATGGGACCCTGGAATTTATGTTGTTGATAATGACAAAGCCAGACAAGCTCGGCCGATAGAAGATAGTGTATACTACCTCCACAAGGAAACACCGTATAAGTTTGTAAGTTATCGAAACCACCATGTTGTACCGAAAATGTGATTGTATTCAAGCTGTGTTTTTTAATTGAGCATTGCTTGTATCTGTATATGCAGAAAGATATGTTTGTGCAATACCTTCGGGAGGTTGGTCATCCGTGCGCCGATGACATTGACGACTGCAACATCCAGCGTATGCCGGTTAGTTGGGCGACGACAGCAAACACAACTGATTGTGGGGTCTTCTTAATGCGGCACATGGAGTGCTACATGGGGAAAAACAAAAGTTTTAATTGTGGGTTCAGCATGAATGGGGCGAAGAAGATGGCCGAGGTGCGGAAGTTGAGAAAGAGGTATGCTGCACACATGTTATGTTCGGATGTGAATGTGCTGCTTCCTAAAATCCAGCAGGGTTGCCGGTTAGAGTAACGTGTGTTAGGGGGTGAATGGTATTTATTGTGGGGAAAGTTGTGGCGTTAAGTTTGGCTGCTCTTTTGGGGACACCTATTATATGTATATGTAGACTTTGTTTTTGGGTGTGGCATGTATTTTGTTTTGGGGATGTTGCTTTAAACTTATTGTAGGATAGGTGTTGCGTAAAGTGTACCTGCTATTTTTGGGGATAGACTATCAGTGTGAAATCTGTCTGTTTGAAACTGATGTTTATTAACTTGGTAATTTAAGGCTTATGAAGAATATTGACAACATACAAATCTTGCATGTGTTTGCATGTTATTGATGTAGTTGATAATGTAACCATTTAAGAAATGAAAATGCTCCTTCCTGTTGTCAAGGGGCCCACTATTTTAAATGTGGTAGGATTCTTGGAAGTTGGGGAAAGTAAGTGGCAGCAGCCTAGTAACATAGGAGTAGGTGGGTAGAAAACAACTTTATTGGAAAGGAACCATTGCTTTTAGGGTCACATCAAAGTCAAGTCACAACAACTATATTAAATGTATCCATGGCATACCACTATAAGTAGTGTAATGAAGAACCAAGTCATATTCTATAATATTTCAGTAGGGCACCTTACTTCAGTAAACCAAAAACTTTGAGTGGTTCCAAAGTGTGTTAATGTGATGGACGCTTATGAAAATAAGCTCACGGATACACCACCAGGCATGGAGAAGAAGAAGCGAAAGGGGAAAGAAGCAGTTGAGGGTCGGTACGGGGTGTGCTACGAAAGAAAAGTGTTTCACAAGAAGATCCAAGACGCGAAAACTGGGGGCCTAGGTGCTAACGACGCTTCAGAAAGCGGAAGAAGCAATGTAGCTGATGTTAGCAGACGTCGTACGGAACACATTTTACCAGAAGCTGAAGTTTTGAAGGGGCTACCAGAGGAGTTGGTTAGGTTGCTGACGGATCCAGACCATGAATTATGTGGTTGCCCGTTGTGTCCATACTCACCCGAAATAATCAGGTCATGGTGTTACCATGATCCATGGGAGAGTGAGCGTAGCCCGTCTCCTCTGTACTTTCATGATGAAGATGTTGAAACACCATGATGAAAAGCTTCGTAGGGATGGAGGATAAGAAGGGATAGTTAGGATGTCGTAAGTGGTTATAGTTGTGTTAACCTGTTGACCCTATGTTTGTAGACGATATACTCACGTCGTTTTTTTGTTCTTTTATTAGTATTTTTTTGTAGGGATGTGTTGATGTGCGGCTCGGTAGCCGAGCCGTTGTTTTATCTGCGGGTGTAGCCTAGTAGTAGTATGTGGTGTTAAGTCGGCTAGTAGTGAAGTTTGTTTCTATAACCTGATCTGTCTTTATATAAAACCTATTGGTGTGGTTAACACCTTTTGTATTTTACTCAAGGCTAACGTGTGTTAAGCATCTGTTGCAAATGTTGTGGTAATATATATACCAAAAGCACAATTATCCATGCATAAGATAGTAAGAAAAGCAAGTTAATAACAAATAGAGGTCCACAAAAAGGTGGCCTACAAAACACAAACTGCCGAAGGCCATAAAGTTTTTACAAAAGACCAGAAAGGTTAAATGGGATAAAAAGAGTTCCACCTTCTTACACACGTAACAGAATAAAGCAGGAGGATGTTACAAGACTGTTACAAGTGTGTAAGAAGGACAAAATGAAGTGAGTCTCCCATTACATAGTACTAGTAAACGAAAGGAATGATTTTAATCAGATTGGGAGGCACCGGGGGCAGTCTGCCTTTGTTGTTCAGCAGCTGCCTTTGTTGCTTTCATTGCCGCCACCTTAACGCAGTTGCGTGAGTCGTGGTCGTCGACATACAGACCACAACGCTTGCATAGACGAAGCTGCTTTGGAGGTTTTGGTGGTTTTGTCTTTGCCTTCTCACCAGGTCCGGAAATGCGAGTATGTGTACCACAACCCTTATTGCGTACAACATCTGGATTAGCAACTTCGACTGGAATGTTGATTGGTTGCCCAACTATTTCTTCCATTTCACACTCGTTTGTTTGATTTTCAGTTGTACCCAATGGTTGCTTGGAAAGCACATTGATCTTGAAATCCCGGAGTTGGGCCGCCAATTTTGACAATGAATCGTCATCGGTTCTGGCCACATCAACGCATTCAGTAACGAGGTCGAGGATTTCATTCTGCATAACAGACGATGCGTGTGCGTTGACCCCGTATCGGCTGGAAAGTGAAAAAACCTCTTTTGGGAGGGCATCTCGGCGCCACCTATCGTTTATGTATTGGGGTGGTATCTTTGCAACATTTTTCAATCGATAAACGCAAAAGACATGGCGACACAGATATCCGATACGTGTGAAATTCCTGCATGAGCAACTAGCGGAGTGGTCTACAGTGTTATATGTAACCTGTTGGGGACAGGAGCAAAAAAACTGTTTAATTCTAACGTATGTTAGTGGAGTGGTAATAAAGAAGTTGCCTAACATGTGTTACCTGATAGACGTTTGTGATGTTGTTCCTTTTGTCCAAATGAGTGACGTCCAGCAAAAGAGTGGTTTTGCTGGACTCGGTTTGGTTTGTGATGTAGCATAAAAACTTCCCTTTAATTGTCTCCTTTTGAACTTGCATGAAAACAGCGTTTGTGTAAATGGCGAACGCGTCCTGTTCTATCACTAAATCAGTATTGCCCTTGAACACCGTGGATGAGGTTTTGTACTCCGATACGCGTTGCCGATAGCGTTGGTTGTCTACCCTATTTTCAAAGCACATCATAAATTGTACAAGGGTGTTTGCGCTTGTTGAGTTGACCTTGAAGGCAGCGTTCGAGCTTTCGCAACGTGAAGTGGTCTTCATCAAGCAACACATTGGCAGTTCCCTGAAGTAGGCTGGAACCCAAAGATGTTTGATGTTGTACATGTCCTTCAACCAAGTGTGGTCTTGGAGGCCAAATGTTTCTAGGAGGTCATGCCAGCGGGACTCAAACGTTTCTGGTTTGATATAAACATTCCAAACCAACCGGTGAATACAGGACCGAACATCAGTGTTATCAAGAAGTTCCGCAGAGATCTGGTAAATTTTAAGAGTTACTAACACATGTTACATTTAACAGTTTAAAAAGACATGTAAGTCTGTAATGTTGAATAACACATGTTAAAAGGCTAACGATTTAACCTAACCTTTGAGGGTACTTTTTTCATTATATGCCACATGCATAGCCGGTGGCGTGATTCGGTAAAGACCATAGGAACAGCTTGAAGCATAGATGGGCCTTGATCACTCAACACGAGAGTTGGTTGAGTACCGTGTGCCTTCAAGAAAGCCTTAAGCAACCACACATAAGATTCAATAGACTCGGTTGATATCAAACCCGCACCAAATGTAACACATTGGAAATGATGATCCACACCCGTGAATGGCATAAAAACCATCTTGTACCTGTTAATAAAAATGGATTAGAAGTTTCCAAAATGTAACACTTTTTTTTGTTAGGTTTGTATAGTTTGATACTTCCCCTAACACATGTTAAGTGGAAACTAACCTGTTAGTGCTGTAAGTCGCGTCGAAGGCGAGGACATCGCCAAAAGCTTTGTAGTTTAGCTTTGAAATCTCATCAGCCCAGAATACAGAGGACAGCTTTCCATTTGAAACCGTGTAATCAAAATAGAAGTTGGGTAGGTTGTCAAAGCGCTCACGCAAACGTTCATGGAAAACTTGTGCGTCGCGTTCACCAATAAAAATTCGCAACTGGTGGCTAAAATTTTTAAAATCCACTGGAGTCCCGTTGACATTGTGACGCCCCCCCTTTTAAAGCTACAAGACATCTATAAGCTCTCATGGGTCCGATACGGTTTAGACTCATATTGTGAATGAATTGTTTGGTGGAGAATGACAGCTTCCGTGATATCTTGCTAAGATCACGGTTGTAATTCTCAACAAGTTCATGATTATGAATATCATTGAAACTCAGAACTGTGACAACTCGAGTTTCCGACTTTCTTTTTCGCTCTTAGTGCACGTTGACTTTGACTGTGTAGTTGTTTGACTTGTTTAACTTGTAACTGTATACGTTATTTTATAATGAACGCATAGTGGTTGCATGATTTTGTGTTTGGCTGTATAACATGAAGCACCTGTTGAAAACTTAAACTGTTTAAAATATGAAAGGACCCGACGAAACAGAAGTTCTGTTTCGCCATATACATCCCGACGAAACTGATGTGTTTCGCCATCAAGCAACTCGACGAAACAGACAGGACCCGACGAAACAGAAGTCTGTTTCGCCAAGCCCAGTTTCGCCAAGCCCATTAAGGGCCCAGAACGGTAATTCGTTCATATTAACGTGAACCGACTCCCTGTTTCACACTTTTAACAAAAATAGAAACCCTAGAACTCTCCACTCTGTGAAGGCGATACCCATCATCAACCATCATCTTTCTCTCTCGAATCCTCCCTTGTTCATCTCGAATATCTCGGTTAGTGCGTGCTCGTCTAAATCGGTTTCTTTGTCCCTTGATTTCTTTATACATGTTGTGTTTATGCTTGATTTCTGGATTATAGGAGGGTATGTTGATGATACTCGGTTCTGAATGTTGTTTATATGGCCTGATTCTGAATACACATTAGTATCTTGATAGGAATCGATGATATGATGTTGTATGTTAATCTATATGTTGTACACATAACCTAGGGTTCGTGCTTGACGTTAAGAACTGTGATACTTATGTTATGATGATGTTACGATGATTCTGCGTTGAATGATTACTGTATGATTGAGGAATTGCTGTTTTACGGCTGTTAGGGTTTATGTGTTTTTCGCATCTGCTGTAACTGATGTCTGCGAAACTGACTGATCGACGAAACAGAACTCTCGGCGAAACAGGATGTGTTTCGCCAAGAGTAGTCGACGAATCAGAAGTTCTGTTTCGCCAGGGGACACCTCGACGAAACAGAATGTGTTTCGTCACTATATGTGTTTCGCCACTATCTGTGTTTCGCCAACATGCGTGTTTCGCCGAATAGCTGATCTGTGCAGTAACTTGAGTTAATTCTGTTAAGTGTTAACTGGGTTAGTTAACTGCTGTTATGTATAAAGTATTACTTGTATGATTGCAAATACGTGTATTGTGATTGATGCGATGTTCATGATGATTATGTTTACGCACAAACAACTTTAATACAAACTGATTATGTATACGTGCATACCTTAGGACGTGATTGATTAACCGTGAGCACATACTTAGCATACCGAGCGAAACAAGGTGAGTTCACACTCTTTCTAAGGCATGGGATTCCCGGTGGTTTGGGAATGGGTTAAGAAACTAAAATGGAACCTACATATTCTCCTTGGGTAGGATATGTACCGCCATCCTCCATGGGTAGGATGCCAATATAAATCCTGTGTATTCTCCTTGGGTAGAATACATACGTTCGTCCGGTAGGACAACAACCTTAACGCATGCTCGTCCTCCTTGGGTAGGACAACAAACCTTAACGCATGCTCGTCCTCCTTGGGTAGGACAATCACACTCGCTACGGTCCTTGGATTAAGAAGGGCACGTACACATACGACTAGTCAACACTATTTATCGCACGCATGCCTGGACTGGCAGCAAGGACTAACGCGATACAATTTCTAAACTTCGCAAACATGCCTAGAGGGCCGCGATGCTATTACATACGATTTACGAAACGAACATTATAACTAAATAACTAACAGTGAACTCGCTCAACTAGTTGTTGACTCTCTGTTACATGCCTTGCAGGACCATAGGTACTCTTGGAGCTTGCACGGGAGGCGCAGTCGTTGTGGGCACGGACGTGGATGTTTTGTTAAACATTATAACATTTTGTACTTAAACTTATGTTGGGTTTTACATTAATGCTTCCGCTATACACTTGTATATATTTGGTTTTGTAAACACCTATCGTATTGATGAATGACTTTTGATATAATTATGTTCAATATGATTGGTGGCTTGATCCTGGTCATGTCACGCCTCCAAGCGGTGGTACTCCGCGTGTGGATTTTGGGGGTGTGACAGATTGGTATCAGAGCCATTGGTTATAGAGAACTCGGTTTTAATAAGGGGAAAACATTTTTTTATTACAACCAGACTATAACCGAAACAGTGCTCAACGATCCACAACGACGCCTCGCTCCACGTGCAAGACTCATCACTCTAGGTAATATGGTACATGTCTTATTGCCTACTTGCTAGAATTGCATAGAACTTTGCTCCGGGTATGCTTAGGTTAACTTGACACTATTGCATGAGAACACTTGTGTGATTATTCCCTTTTGTTATCGCACTACTCGCGAACCTCTCTCACTTATGTCATATTTACTATGAAGATCATGTCTGGACGTATCAACATGACGCAAGCCCAACTGACGGCTCTCATTAACGAGCAAATTGTTGCGGCACTTGCAGCCGCACAAGCAGGAGGTATACCCTGCAGTTGTAAACTCACACTAGGATCTTGAGATCCTACACTCCTAAACCAACTCTCGTGTTTAAACTTTTCTTAATTCTTATACACAACAGGTCAGCACGCTCAGCCACCTGTTTGTACCTTCAAAACGTTCATGGACTGTCGTCCTACTACTTTTAGTGGCACGGAAGGAGCGGTTGGACTCCTCCATTGGTTTGAAAAGCTCGAGTCGGTATTTGAAATGTGAGAATGCCCTGAGGCTCGCAGGGTGAAGTACGCCACTGGTACACTAGAAGGCATTGCGCTGACTTGGTGGAATGCGCAAGTGCAGATGTTAGGGTTGGCTGTTGCTAACGCCACACCCTGGAATGATTTCAAGGATTTGATTAAAGAGGAATACTGTAGCCGTGATGATATTCATAAGCTAGAGATAGAGTTTTATCACTTGAAAATGACTGGGTCAGAAATTGAAGCATACACCAGAAGATCGAATGAGTTGGCTATCCTGTGTCCTACTATGGTGGACCCTCCCATTAAGCGTATCGAACTGTATCTCAATGGTCTGGTGCCGGAGATTCAAAGCCACGTAACTTCAGCGAATCTGGGCACTATTCAACAGATCGTTAAGCTAGCTCATCGCCTCACTGATCAGGCGGTGGAACAGAACAGGCTGCCTAAACGTATCAACACTACTACTACCGCTACCACTCCAATTACTCCTGCTATTCCCAGTGACAACAAGCGGAAATGGGAAGGGGATTCCAGCAGGGGTTCAGCTATTGTACAGTCTCAGGCACAGCAACAGCGCAAGACTAGTGATTATCAGAGTTCGAGTCAGCAATCGTCTGGTGGTCAGGGGCAGAGTGGATATCGGGGAATTCATCCACTGTGTAACAGGTGCAACAAACACCACAGTGGTCAGTGTCGTAGAGGCCGCTGTCAGAGATGTCTAAGAGTAGGTCATGAGGCTAAAGATTGCAGGAGCTTAAGGCCTGCGAGTCAGAACCAGCAACAACAGTCACCCGTTCCACGAAACCAGTCACAGCAACAACAGCAAGGAAATAAGACATGCTTTCAGTGTGGGGCTGAAGGTCATTTCAAGCGGAACTGTCCCCAATTAAACCAGAATCAAAGCAACAACAACAATAATCAGGGCAGCGGGAACAACAATGGGGGAAACAACAACAACAATGGTGCAAAAGGTCGTATGTTTGTGATTGGCCAGAGTGACGCAAGGAACGATCCTAATGTGGTTACGGGTAAGTTTCTTCTCGACGACTTTTATGTTACCGTATTATTTGATTCGGGTGCGGATACCAGTTATATGTCTCTGAATGTTAGTCAAATGCTTAAACGTGCACCAACCCTGTTGAACACCAAACATGTCGTAGAGTTAGCTAACGGTAAAAGTTTAGAAGCCACACACATAGTTCAGGGTTGTAATCTTATCCTCGCCGGTCAGACTTTCTCTATCGATCTCATTCCTATAACTCTGAGTAGCTTTGATATCGTCATTGGTATGGATTGGTTATCCCAACAACAAGCGGAGATCCTATGCAAGGAGAAGATCGTTCGTATTCCTCGTTCTGGCAAAGAACCTCTTGAAGTTCAAGGCGACAAGAGTGGTGTCGTGAGTGGCATCATCTCCTTCTTGAAGGCTCAGAAGTGTCTGCGAAAAGGCCACGTAGCTATTTTAGCACTCGTTACTGATACATCGACGATAGAGAAAAAGATTTGGGATATTCCTGTAGTACGCGACTTTCCTCAAGTGTTTCCTGAAGAGTTACCTGGGTTACCGCCCCATCGCCAGGTCGAATTTCAGATCGAGCTAGCTCCAGGAGCAGCACCTATAGCTCGAGCACCTTATCGCTTAGCTCCAACTGAACTGGAAGAACTGTCTAAGCAATTGCAAGAACTTTTGGAAAAGAGTTTCATACGTCCTAGCTCTTCGCCATGGGGAGCTCCAGTATTATTTGTGAAGAAGAAAGACGGTACCTTTCGTATGTGCATAGATTACCGCGAACTAAACAAGGTGACCGTGAAGAATCGCTATCCACTTCCACGCATCGACGACTTATTCGACCAGTTACAAGGGTCGAGCTATTACTCAAAGATTGATCTAAGGTCAGGTTACCATCAACTGAGAGTCCGGGATGAGGACGTCTCCAAAACAGCATTCAGAACTCGCTACGGTCATTATGAGTTTTTGGTCATGCCATTCGGGCTAACGAACGCGCCTGCGGTTTTCATGGATCTTATGAACAGGGTGTGCAAACCTTATCTTGACAAGTTTGTTATTGTTTTCATTGATGACATTCTGATTTACTCGAAGAGTCGGGAGGAACATGAGCAACATTTACGACTTATTCTGGAACTCCTTCGAACGGAACAACTGTACGCTAAGTTTTCAAAATGCGACTTCTGGCTTCGTGAAGTCCACTTTCTAGGTCACGTGGTAAACAGGGATGGGATACATGTTGATCCATCCAAGGTAGATTCGATCAAGAACTGGCCTGCACCTCGCACACCAACAGAAATACGCCAATTCTTGGGTTTGGCGGGTTATTACAGACGGTTTATCAAAGACTTCTCAAGGATTGCACAGCCGCTTACATTACTGACACAGAAAGGTATTGCCTACCGTTGGAGTGATACACAGGATACAGCATTTCAGCACTTAAAGGATAGACTTTGTAGCGCACCTATCCTCTCATTGCCTGAAGGTGGCTCTGCATGCGGTTGTTTGGTGAAGATGCGTATAGTGTGGAGGCCGCAGGACATGAACCTCCACCAGTAAAAAATGTGGATGGGAAGGACGATGATCAGCAGATCCCCGATTTAGAAGCAACTGCTGACAAACAGGATAAGAATCCTGATCAGGTAGACAAAAGTGATGAGATGGGTGTTAAGCTTACTGATCAGGTTGAAGGGAATGACAATGAAGGTAATCTTCAGAAAGCATCTTATTTGTAGGGTCGACAAAACTCTAGATGCACCATTTTTAGCCATTTCTAATTTATTCGAGAATGTTTATGCAGCTGCAAATAGTAAGACTGAGCATGAAGTTGTGGATGCAACTGATGCAAGTAAGGAAGAATGTGGTTTACACGTATTTGGACCCTTGGAAGGTGATGTTAGCGACAAGGATGAACAGGTGTTTCGGATGGCAAAGGCAGGGCAGTTGTAGAGAAGAGTCACCGTGATTGCAAGTGTTAAATTTTTATAGAGCAGGTTCAAAAATAGTAACCTATGCATGAGATGTGATAAGAATGTTTTATGCAGGTTCATATAGTAAGGCTGAGCATGACGCGGTAGATTCAACTGTCGTACCTAATGAAGAGTGTGTTGGCGTGGTGGTTGGCTCTGTGAAAGGAGATGCTTTCGATAAAGCTGAGGAGGTGGTTATGCATGGTAAAGGCAAAGCGGCGGTAGAGGAGGGGCAGCCGGATTTTAACGGTAAAGCTTTTTATTCTATAACATGTGTTAGCTATTAGGTACATTTAGGGGGTTTAACATGTGTTAATCGTAAGAACAGTGGACAGGGGCGATACGTCGATTGATGAAGGTGGTTTCGATGGGCCTAATTGGAGTCTTGGAATGACACAAATTGGTGGTGAATTTGACGAGTCACCGCAAACCGGTACGTAAGAGCAATAAAATGACTAGGATTGCTGGTTTTGTGGAGTCATTTCAATATACTTATTTGCATCGTACATGCAGAATGCAAAATTTCAAAGGTGGATGACATGGCGGGGACAGAAACAGCACCCGAACATTCCGGTAAGCTTGGCTATTTTTGTTTACTGTGAGAGTGTAAATTTGGTTACAAAGTAACCTGAATTGTTTTTTTTATACGTGTTTAGGCGATGTGGAGACTACCCCAAACTTGAGTATGGTTATAATCGTAGAACCGGTGAGCTCATATGACCCCGCAATTGCAATCCACAAGGGGCAAGCTGGGATGGAATTATTAGGTGGTGATGCGAATGAGGTGGAGGACAATTTGCCGCTAGCAAACCGGGTACGTATGTTGGCTGAGTTAAAAAACAAAAAAAGGAAGCTCCCTTTTAGAGAGAAAGTGGCTGCGGAACCAAATAGATCACCTTACTATATAAGGTCTGTTGACATGGGACATCCAATCACCAAGAAGGAGGCGAATATATGGGATTACGTATACACTGATGAATCCCCGACGCACTTTCTAAATGGGCATTCTCGTAGGAAGCTAGCAATGGAGGCAAACAAGTAAGTAGAACTGCTATGGGGTTTTTAGTTTTATAATAACGTGTAAACAATGAACCCAATGGATCTATTTAATTGTTTTTTTTTATTTTTGACGCAGGAATGAACAGGGTACGTCGTCAGTTGATGATGTAGATAGCCCGATACACATGGCTGTGTAAGTAGTGGGGATATTGTTAAAAAAATAGTTAAATTACAGTAACGTGTGTTAAGTTATGGAAGTTAATTTTTTATATGTGCATATGAAACCAGGGAGTTGCTGTTTCGAAGCCCCGCTCATGTAGAAGCGTCTCGGGCTATGTTCAAGAGTTTAAACGTTGGCAAGGAGGTGTCGGATGGTATTATCAACTGTTGGGCGGAGGTGCTAAACTTCCAAGAGAAACGCAAATCAAGGGAGGCTTACAGTAGGCTATTCTTTGGTACTAAAGTTGTGGTGAGTGTTTTGTATATAGACATGATTCTGGTGGATTGATGTTTTTTATGGAAAAGTAGTTAGGGTGTGGCGAGTGGTTATACTTATAAATTTCTCTTTTGTGAAAGTTTTCGTGGATGTTAACAACTGAGGAAGGGGGAGTGGAGGCGCGAATGCACAAGTTTCGGGCTGGTATAAAAGGTGCGGTTAAGAGCGCTGAAAAGGTTCCTGATTTTAGAAAGCACGACATTGTTTTGTTCCCGATCTTGGAGCAAAAACATTTTTACTTGCTAGTGTTTGAGTTATGGGACCCTGGAATTTATGTTGTTGATAATGACAAAGCCAGACAAGCTCGGCCGATAGAAGATAGTGTATACTACCTCCACAAGGAAACACCGTATAAGTTTGTAAGTTATCGAAACCACCATGTTGTACCGAAAATGTGATTGTATTCAAGCTGTGTTTTTTAATTGAGCATTGCTTGTATCTGTATATGCAGAAAGATATGTTTGTGCAATACCTTCGGGAGGTTGGTCATCCGTGCGCCGATGACATTGACGACTGCAACATCCAGCGTATGCCGGTTAGTTGGGCGACGACAGCAAACACAACTGATTGTGGGGTCTTCTTAATGCGGCACATGGAGTGCTACATGGGGAAAAACAAAAGTTTTAATTGTGGGTTCAGCATGAATGGGGCGAAGAAGATGGCCGAGGTGCGGAAGTTGAGAAAGAGGTATGCTGCACACATGTTATGTTCGGATGTGAATGTGCTGCTTCCTAAAATCCAGCAGGGTTGCCGGTTAGAGTAACGTGTGTTAGGGGGTGAATGGTATTTATTGTGGGGAAAGTTGTGGCGTTAAGTTTGGCTGCTCTTTTGGGGACACCTATTATATGTATATGTAGACTTTGTTTTTGGGTGTGGCATGTATTTTGTTTTGGGGATGTTGCTTTAAACTTATTGTAGGATAGGTGTTGCGTAAAGTGTACCTGCTATTTTTAGGGATAGACTATCAGTGTGAAATCTGTCTGTTTGAAACTGATGTTTATTAACTTGGTAATTTAAGGCTTATGAAGAATATTGACAACATACAAATCTTGCATGTGTTTGCATGTTATTGATGTAGTTGATAATGTAACCATTTAAGAAATGAAAATGCTCCTTCCTGTTGTCAAGGGGCCCACTATTTTAAATGTGGTAGGATTCTTGGAAGTTGGGGAAAGTAAGTGGCAGCAGCCTAGTAACATAGGAGTAGGTGGGTAGAAAACAACTTTATTGGAAAGGAACCATTGCTTTTAGGGTCACATCAAAGTCAAGTCACAACAACTATATTAAATGTATCCATGGCATACCACTATAAGTAGTGTAATGAAGAACCAAGTCATATTCTATAATATTTCAGTAGGGCACCTTACTTCAGTAAACCAAAAACTTTGAGTGGTTCCAAAGTGTGTTAATGTGATGGACGCTTATGAAAATAAGCTCACGGATACACCACCAGGCATGGAGAAGCAGAAGCGAAAGGGGAAAGAAGCAATTGAGGGTCGGTACGGGGTGTGCTACGAAAGAAAAGTGTTTCACAAGAAGATCCAAGACGCGAAAACTGGGGGCCTAGGTGCTAACGACGCTTCAGAAAGCGGAAGAAGCAATGTAGCTGATGTTAGCAGACGTCGTACGGAACACATTTTACCAGAAGCTGAAGTTTTGAAGGGGCTACCAGAGGAGTTGGTTAGGTTGCTGACGGATCCAGACCATGAATTATGTGGTTGCCCGTTGTGTCCATACTCACCCGAAATAATCAGGTCATGGTGTTACCATGATCCATGGGAGAGTGAGCGTAGCCCGTCTCCTCTGTACTTTCATGATGAAGATGTTGAAACACCATGATGAAAAGCTTCGTAGGGATGGAGGATAAGAAGGGATAGTTAGGATGTCGTAAGTGGTTATAGTTGTGTTAACCTGTTGACCCTATGTTTGTAGACGACATACTCACGTCGTTTTTTTGTTCTTTTATTAGTATTTTTTTGTAGGGATGTGTTGATGTGACGGCTCGGTAGCCGAGCCGTTGTTTTATCTGCGGGTGTAGCCTAGTAGTAGTATGTGGTGTTAAGTCGGCTAGTAGTGAAGTTTGTTTCTATAACCTGATCTGTCTTTATATAAAACCTATTGGTGTGGTTAACACCTTTTGTATTTTACTCAAGGCTAACGTGTGTTAAGCATCTGTTGCAAATGTTGTGGTAATATATATACCAAAAGCACAATTATCCATGCATAAGATAGTAAGAAAAGCAAGTTAATAACAAATAGAGGTCCACAAAAAGGTGGCCTACAAAACACAAACTGCCGAAGGCCATAAAGTTTTTACAAAAGACCAGAAAGGTTAAATGGGATAAAAAGAGTTCCACCTTCTTACACACGTAACAGAATAAAGCAGGAGGATGTTACAAGACTGTTACAAGTGTGTAAGAAGGACAAAATGAAGTGAGTCTCCCATTACATAGTACTAGTAAACGAAAGGAATGATTTTAATCAGATTGGGAGGCACCGGGGGCAGTCTGCCTTTGTTGTTCAGCAGCTGCCTTTGTTGCTTTCATTGCCGCCACCTTAACGCAGTTGCGTGAGTCGTGGTCGTCGACATACAGACCACAACGCTTGCATAGACGAAGCTGCTTTGGAGGTTTTGGTGGTTTTGTCTTTGCCTTCTCACCAGGTCCGGAAATGCGAGTATGTGTACCACAACCCTTATTGCGTACAACATCTGGATTAGCAACTTCGACTGGAATGTTGATTGGTTGCCCAACTATTTCTTCCATTTCACACTCGTTTGTTTGATTTTCAGTTGTACCCAATGGTTGCTTGGAAAGCACATTGATCTTGAAATCCCGGAGTTGGGCCGCCAATTTTGACAATGAATCGTCATCGGTTCTGGCCACATCAACGCATTCAGTAACGAGGTCGAGGATTTCATTCTGCATAACAGACGATGCGTGTGCGTTGACCCCGTATCGGCTGGAAAGTGAAAAAACCTCTTTTGGGAGGGCATCTCGGCGCCACCTATCGTTTATGTATTGGGGTGGTATCTTTGCAACATTTTTCAATCGATAAACGCAAAAGACATGGCGACACAGATATCCGATACGTGTGAAATTCCTGCATGAGCAACTAGCGGAGTGGTCTACAGTGTTATATGTAACCTGTTGGGGACAGGAGCAAAAAAACTGTTTAATTCTAACGTATGTTAGTGGAGTGGTAATAAAGAAGTTGCCTAACATGTGTTACCTGATAGACGTTTGTGATGTTGTTCCTTTTGTCCAAATGAGTGACGTCCAGCAAAAGAGTGGTTTTGCTGGACTCGGTTTGGTTTGTGATGTAGCATAAAAACTTCCCTTTAATTGTCTCCTTTTGAACTTGCATGAAAACAGCGTTTGTGTAAATGGCGAACGCGTCCTGTTCTATCACTAAATCAGTATTGCCCTTGAACACCGTGGATGAGGTTTTGTACTCCGATACGCGTTGCCGATAGCGTTGGTTGTCTACCCTATTTTCAAAGCACATCATAAATTGTACAAGGGTGTTTGCGCTTGTTGAGTTGACCTTGAAGGCAGCGTTCGAGCTTTCGCAACGTGAAGTGGTCTTCATCAAGCAACACATTGGCAGTTCCCTGAAGTAGGCTGGAACCCAAAGATGTTTGATGTTGTACATGTCCTTCAACCAAGTGTGGTCTTGGAGGCCAAATGTTTCTAGGAGGTCATGCCAGCGGGACTCAAACGTTTCTGGTTTGATATAAACATTCCAAACCAACCGGTGAATACAGGACCGAACATCAGTGTTATCAAGAAGTTCCGCAGAGATCTGGTAAATTTTAAGAGTTACTAACACATGTTACATTTAACAGTTTAAAAAGACATGTAAGTCTGTAATGTTGAATAACACATGTTAAAAGGCTAACGATTTAACCTAACCTTTGAGGGTACTTTTTTCATTATATGCCACATGCATAGCCGGTGGCGTGATTCGGTAAAGACCATAGGAACAGCTTGAAGCATAGATGGGCCTTGATCACTCAACACGAGAGTTGGTTGAGTACCGTGTGCCTTCAAGAAAGCCTTAAGCAACCACACATAAGATTCAATAGACTCGGTTGATATCAAACCCGCACCAAATGTAACACATTGGAAATGATGATCCACACCCGTGAATGGCATAAAAACCATCTTGTACCTGTTAATAAAAATGGATTAGAAGTTTCCAAAATGTAACACTTTTTTTTGTTAGGTTTGTATAGTTTGATACTTCCCCTAACACATGTTAAGTGGAAACTAACCTGTTAGTGCTGTAAGTCGCGTCGAAGGCGAGGACATCGCCAAAAGCTTTGTAGTTTAGCTTTGAAATCTCATCAGCCCAGAATACAGAGGACAGCTTTCCATTTGAAACCGTGTAATCAAAATAGAAGTTGGGTAGGTTGTCAAAGCGCTCACGCAAACGTTCATGGAAAACTTGTGCGTCGCGTTCACCAATAAAAATTCGCAACTGGTGGCTAAAATTTTTAAAATCCACTGGAGTCCCGTTGACATTGTGACGCCCCCCCTTTTAAAGCTACAAGACATCTATAAGCTCTCATGGGTCCGATACGGTTTAGACTCATATTGTGAATGAATTGTTTGGTGGAGAATGACAGCTTCCGTGATATCTTGCTAAGATCACGGTTGTAATTCTCAACAAGTTCATGATTATGAATATCATTGAAACTCAGAACTGTGACAACTCGAGTTTCCGACTTTCTTTTTCGCTCTTAGTGCACGTTGACTTTGACTGTGTAGTTGTTTGACTTGTTTAACTTGTAACTGTATACGTTATTTTATAATGAACGCATAGTGGTTGCATGATTTTGTGTTTGGCTGTATAACATGAAGCACCTGTTGAAAACTTAAACTGTTTAAAATATGAAAGGACCCGACGAAACAGAAGTTCTGTTTCGCCATATACATCCCGACGAAACTGATGTGTTTCGCCATCAAGCAACTCGACGAAACAGACAGGACCCGACGAAACAGAAGTCTGTTTCGCCAAGCCCAGTTTCGCCAAGCCCATTAAGGGCCCAGAACGGTAATTCGTTCATATTAACGTGAACCGACTCCCTGTTTCACACTTTTAACAAAAATAGAAACCCTAGAACTCTCCACTCTGTGAAGGCGATACCCATCATCAACCATCATCTTTCTCTCTCGAATCCTCCCTTGTTCATCTCGAATATCTCGGTTAGTGCGTGCTCGTCTAAATCGGTTTCTTTGTCCCTTGATTTCTTTATACATGTTGTGTTTATGCTTGATTTCTGGATTATAGGAGGGTATGTTGATGATACTCGGTTCTGAATGTTGTTTATATGGCCTGATTCTGAATACACATTAGTATCTTGATAGGAATCGATGATATGATGTTGTATGTTAATCTATATGTTGTACACATAACCTAGGGTTCGTGCTTGACGTTAAGAACTGTGATACTTATGTTATGATGATGTTACGATGATTCTGCGTTGAATGATTACTGTATGATTGAGGAATTGCTGTTTTACGGCTGTTAGGGTTTATGTGTTTTTCGCATCTGCTGTAACTGATGTCTGCGAAACTGACTGATCGACGAAACAGAACTCTCGGCGAAACAGGATGTGTTTCGCCAAGAGTAGTCGACGAATCAGAAGTTCTGTTTCGCCAGGGGACACCTCGACGAAACAGAATGTGTTTCGTCACTATATGTGTTTCGCCACTATCTGTGTTTCGCCAACATGCGTGTTTCGCCGAATAGCTGATCTGTGCAGTAACTTGAGTTAATTCTGTTAAGTGTTAACTGGGTTAGTTAACTGCTGTTATGTATAAAGTATTACTTGTATGATTGCAAATACGTGTATTGTGATTGATGCGATGTTCATGATGATTATGTTTACGCACAAACAACTTTAATACAAACTGATTATGTATACGTGCATACCTTAGGACGTGATTGATTAACCGTGAGCACATACTTAGCATACCGAGCGAAACAAGGTGAGTTCACACTCTTTCTAAGGCATGGGATTCCCGGTGGTTTGGGAATGGGTTAAGAAACTAAAATGGAACCTACATATTCTCCTTGGGTAGGATATGTACCGCCATCCTCCATGGGTAGGATGCCAATATAAATCCTGTGTATTCTCCTTGGGTAGAATACATACGTTCGTCCGGTAGGACAACAACCTTAACGCATGCTCGTCCTCCTTGGGTAGGACAACAAACCTTAACGCATGCTCGTCCTCCTTGGGTAGGACAATCACACTCGCTACGGTCCTTGGATTAAGAAGGGCACGTACACATACGACTAGTCAACACTATTTATCGCACGCATGCCTGGACTGGCAGCAAGGACTAACGCGATACAATTTCTAAACTTCGCAAACATGCCTAGAGGGCCGCGATGCTATTACATACGATTTACGAAACGAACATTATAACTAAATAACTAACAGTGAACTCGCTCAACTAGTTGTTGACTCTCTGTTACATGCCTTGCAGGACCATAGGTACTCTTGGAGCTTGCACGGGAGGCGCAGTCGTTGTGGGCACGGACGTGGATGTTTTGTTAAACATTATAACATTTTGTACTTAAACTTATGTTGGGTTTTACATTAATGCTTCCGCTATACACTTGTATATATTTGGTTTTGTAAACACCTATCGTATTGATGAATGACTTTTGATATAATTATGTTCAATATGATTGGTGGCTTGATCCTGGTCATGTCACGCCTCCAAGCGGTGGTACTCCGCGTGTGGATTTTGGGGGTGTGACAAGAACTGTGTATGTATCATTATAGATTGAGACTAGAATGCCTGCCTTACAGTCACACCATGTGAAGCTGGTTCTCCTTGGCCTTACAGAAGATTCATCTAGCGTGTCAAAGGTCCTCTTTCGTTCTGGTTTCCCGTATTTTGAGCAGCGAAGATACTTGTGTGTCGGAATTCCATTCCAGACTTTAGTTTGGCCTTTTTTAACAGAAAAACCAGCTTCCAAAGCATAAAGTTCATACATGGAAATAACAGCCTCAAATGACGGATAAGTTTTCCCACACACTGGTAAGAACTTATCAGCAACGGTAGGAATCCAGTAACGGGTTCCCTGAGGCGTTTCAAAAACGAAGTATGGATGCCCTTGCCCTGCATCAGAAAACGAAAAGCTTAAAAATCTGCTATATGAGAATAAAGTGTGCTCCCATTGAAAATAAACAACCATCTAACGGCCCGCGAGATGATTCAGCAAACACAGAAGGGCCCTGAGATGATCCAGAACCAGCACCGGGAATGTTAGTGAAGCCAGAATCTTCGGATGCTACATGTGAATATTATGCCATTTGTTTTGAATTATTCCATATATGGGGAAGAAAAAAAACAAACCTCAACATGTATATAGAAAAACAAACCTTGATCATTATCCAAAACCTCGTTAGTCAACTCAACGCTGCCTTTGAACTTGTTGGAGATGAGAAATTCCGGGGATCTAACAGGGACTTCAGATGATCCAGCACCATCAACAGCCATGTTAGTGTATCCATAAGCTTCGAATGGTACAGGTGAACATTGCCATGCAGTATATTTGGATTATTCCATTAAAAAAATATCAAAATACAACAAAAAAACATATATTCGAGGGAGTTAAGTTACATAGATATACAAACCTTGAGCATTAAAATCATCATCAGCATGGGAGTCAGTGGTAATGAACCTGTTGGGGAAGAGATGAACCAGCGACATTAACTCGGAGGTTGGTGGATTTGTCTCCATGGACATTAATGGAGAAAAGAAAATGCAGGTGAATATGTTAAAGGAGAAAGGAGGGACGAGTTCTATACATTTTGTCTTTTAAAAAATGAAAAAATCTATAAATGGGGGGTATGGTGATATGTGAGGTGATGGGCATTAATGATAATGTCAAATCAAATGGGGAAGAGTTCTTTGGGTTGGGTGGATAGATGACTAATTACTAAAATAACCTTATAGGCAAAAAGCATAATTAGTGGACTTGGATGAGGTGGATAAATGTAGGCCACATGTTGAGTTTGCAAAGTTTTCTAAAAATTAAGGGTTTCTTATAGAGCATTGCCCTATATATATATATATATATATACAGATGAAGGTTAACGTACATTATGGCTTAACGTACATCACACACGACAGGTAATTACGCACGTTCATTTTAAAATCACGCACGTTATAACTCAAAAATCCAAAATCACGCATGTTGAAACACAATAATCGTGCATATTGAAAACATTAATCACGCATGTTATAGAACAAATCACGCAAGTTGTTGTACGTGAAGTACGTTAAGCCGTAATGTACGATTTACTTTTTCTATATATACAATGGGTTAAGTTATTCTACAAAGACTCCTAAAAATAAGAAGTGTAAAAAGGCATTATAGAGTGACAATTGTCAAAGAACCTAAAACCTAAACCCACTATACCACCACCCAAAACCTAAACACCCACCCTACCCCACCACCACCCAAAAACCTAAACCCCCACCCCCCCCCCACCCCCCAAATCCCTAAAAACCTAAATAAAACCTAACCCCCTCCCCCTCACACACCCAAACTAAATGCTAAAAACTAAACCATAAAGCTAAACTCCACAACTAAATGCTAAAAAATCTAAAAAATTTTTTTTTAATATATATTTTTTTAAATCGCTACTTTTCGTCACCAATTTTTTTTTTTTTTTGGTGGGTGGGGGGTTTAGGTTTTTGGGTGGTGGTGGGTGTTTAGGGTTTTTTTTTTTTTTGTGTAGTGGGTTTTTTTGTGTAGTGGGTTTTTTATGAGCCTTTGTACACTTCTTATTTTTAGGAGACTTTGTATCTGATCCTAAACCATATAATGGTATGAGATAAATGAAACCTGGACGAAAAATTACAACTCAGCCCGACAACCTTTAAGATATAAAGTGGTAACAAACTTTACTTTGATTTATATATTTTAGAGTAAACTGCAATTTTACCCCCTGGGGTTTGGGGTGATTGGCATGTCTACCCCCCAAAGGAAATAAATGCAATTTTACCCCCCACTATTTGGGGTTATGTCGCAACTTAACCCCCCGGACCATGTTTCCGTCAGATATCAGGGTTTTCTGTTAATGGTCAAAGGGCAAATAGGTAAATTCACCATCCTCTTGACCTGCAACCTCATATAATTCCCCTTTCATCACTTTGAAACCCTGAACTTAACCTACCTCTAAATTCAAGAGCTCCTCATTGGCGATCAGGCATTCTCCAACAATTACAGCTGATTAGAACTCTGTTACGACATGGATCTTCGATTGTGGAAGGTACGAGCTGAAGATCAGTATTTCGAACCGGCTGAAATGTACCATAAGTGACATGCAAGCTCACAGGGTCCGAATTAGGTAAAATTTGAACCTTTTTCTGTGTTAATTTGTTGTTGATGTTTGTTTACAGGTCAAACCCAATCTCAATTTACCATAAAATTTCACCATGGAGGTAATTTTTTAGAAAACCCAAATAGGAAATACTTTGGTGGGAAGATGAACTACATTGATCATGTAGATTTTAGAGTGTTGAATACTGATGTGTTAGAGGAGATGGTTAAGAAATTAGGATATAATGATGGTCTGTTTTTCTGCATTCATTACAAGGAACCGTACTGTTCGTTGGATTTTGGTCTTAGGACATTAAAAAGTGATGTTGACTTAGAGCCTATCTTTGATCATGTGCATCAAGGAGTCCACATGATAGACATGTATGTTGAACACCGGAGGTCAACAATCTTGAAAAATACAAGTGAAGGTCCTGTAGGGGTATGTAAAGCAATTGTTTCAGCATCATTTACAATAAATAATCAGAATCATAGTATGAATGAAGATGAGGAAGAAATTGAAGATCATAATGAAGAGAGTGAAGGAAGTGATCCTGATTATCAGTATGTTGAGGAAGATAATTTGGTTTATGAAATAGAGGTGGATATGCAGAGGTTCAGGGCTAATGTTGAATTTACTAGGGAAGAACTGGATGGTTCAAATGATGGGGATCATGATCAGGAGACAAGCGAAGAAGGACATCTGCCTGTAGACCTGGAGGACTTTGAAAGTGGGTCTGATGATAATTCAAGCCTTAGAGATAAGGTTGCCAGGAAGATAAGGAGGAGAAACAAGGGTGCTTTAAAGTGTCCAAATGGTCTGCCATTCTTTGTTGGTCAGCTTATTGATGACAAGAAAAAGATGAACCAGATGGTGAAAGATTATGCTCTTAAGGCAAGGAGGGATGTGTTTATTCTAAAAAACGAATTGTTAAGGTATAGGGTAGTATGTTTTGGAAGCAATCCACCACTACTTGGTCCTGTAAAAAAAGGGAGATGGGGGGCAAAATAGTAAATGCACCAAAGTAGGGCAAAATACAAACACCTTAAAAGGCATACCAAGCCCACCTGTCCTTGGGCAGTTCACATCTCAAGGAACACAGACAAGGATAAGTGGTGTGTGAAGACCATTCATAATCAACACAATTGTTTGACAACAAGGGCCGTTTCTTTGTACACAATGAGTTCGATTGCCAAAGAGATCCACCTATGATTGAAAGCAATCCAGACATGCCAATTCATGTCATCCAAAGTCAACTGCTTCGGAAGCATCAACTAGAAATATCACTACATAAGGTCTTCAGAGCCAAGAGGATAGCAACTACGAGGATTTATGGTGATTACCAAGAACAGTATGGTCTGCTAAGGTCATACTGTGATGAACTTCTAAAAGCCAACCCAGGTAGTACAATTAAAATTGATGTGGAGCCATGTGGGAACTCAGCTAGTCCTACAAGGCAGTTTCGAAGGGTTTATGTTTGTTTTGCCTCTATGATGAGAGGATTTAAGATGATTGGAAGACCATTGCTGGGTGTGGATGGTTGTTTCATGAAAGGTCCATTTCCTGGATAGATCTTGAGTGCTGTTGGTATTGATGGGAACAATAGCATATATCCAGTTTGTTATGCCCTTGTTGAGGCAGAAACAACACAAACCTTGAAATAGTTTTTGCAACTGTTGAGAGATGACCTAGGGTGTACGGCTGAGTCTTGTTTCACCTTCATCAGTGACAGACAAAAGGTAATAACTTCTAAAGTGTTAATTAATACATTGCAAAAAACTTTGGTAGCAAAATATTGTGATTAATTGCATTTTGTATCACAGGGTCTAATTCCTGCTATGCTAGTTGTTTTTCCTAATGGTGAGCACAGATTTTGTTTGAGGCACATCCATGAGAACATGAAATCCAAGTGGCGTGGAGATCTTTACAAGAATTTGCTTTGGTCAGCCGGAAGGAAGACATCTATTCCATACTTTAACAAAGCTATGGAAGAAATTAAGACAACAGAACGAGCTATGTATGACTGGCTGAATGAGATCCCTTACAGCGCTTGGTCAAGAGCATATTTTTCTGGAAGAGCTAAATGTGATATGTTGCTTGATGTGTGCAAAATGCAACATATAAATTACATCAATTGTGGCATAAAACTAACCTTTTTTTAGTACTAATGTTGGAAAAAAGTGTGCTTTTGTCTTCCTTTTGTATTTTCAGGATTAAATGAGCTCAAATTAACAAAAGAAGCAAAAAGACAGCTAAATCTAGCATAAATACAAGAAAAGGAACAAACGTGGCATGCCCGACCCCCCGACAGCATCTTCCCAAGCAAAAACAAGAAAACAGAAGGCTGAACACGCCCCGTGCTCAGTGAACACGGGGGCGTGCCCAAGTACCAGCAGAAAAGACAAAGCTGTAGAAGCTTCTATCGCCCACCACGGGGTCGTGCTCAGCGGACACGGGGCCGTGGTCAACTCTAAGATTCGCAGGATCTGGGGAAATCTTGATAGTACAGATTTGCTTCTGCACACGGGGGCGTGGTCAACTAATGCAGACAAACTGCAATTAATGAAGAAAGAGATGAAGGATGGACACGGGGCCGTGCCCAAATGGACACGGGGCCGTGCCCGAGCTTCTGTTCAGCCTATAAATAGGAGTGCTTGGCTCAATTGCAAACCATCCCTTGGCACACCACCTCTCTCACACTTCACCCACCACCCACCACCACCATAACACAATCATCCACCACCATCATCCATTGTCCATTATAGAGTGTGTGAGTCGTCTCGGGATCCAAGATTGATCGTAAGAGTTCTTGACAATCAAGGCCATGTTTGCCTAAGTCTCTTACATCACTTGGTGAAGACAAAGTGTCTAGTGTAATACTTTTTATTTTTAATCTTTTCACACTTTTTACTTGGTTATGTATTAATGACTTTAATAGCTAGTTTCTTATGTTAAAGGTGATTTTTCCGTATCGTTTGTCCGTGGTGTCTTGGCATTATTTTACTGTCTATATAAAATAAAAGATTTTCACCATTCATATCTCCACGGTCTATATGGAGGTATGTTGGCTACCTGGTCGGGGGTTAAGAGAACGGTTTGGTAAGAGTCTTGCCTTGTTCAGTGTATAGATCCTGCAAGGACCTGGGTCAAATTTAGTAGGACCTCCTTCAATACTTAACGGTATTGGATGGCGGGGGTCCAAACTCTTTGACCCCCTCATATGTAAGCTACTATTAATACTTTAACCCGGCTACTTAGGACTGTATCCCTGCTGACTCAGACTACTTAGCCGAGGGTAACGTCACCTTCAAAAGAGGGGCCTACCATAATATGCATTAATAACTTAATGAATTATCTTTCAATAATCCGACCCTTTAGGATTGTATCCTTACTGACTCAAACTACTGGGTTGAGGGTAACGTCACCTTCAAAAGAGGGGCCTACTACCGTAACTAAGATAATCTCTTAAAAAGTGTAAAAGTGCGGAAATAATCAAAGGTTACACTATACACGAGTCGGAGCCAAGTGATTCATCTCGTCTATCTGTTTTTACTTTTATTTTATTTTCAGCATTTTAGTTAGTTTTTATTTTTCTAGTTTAAAAACCTTTTTCTAACTTTTTGATTTGATTAGACGTTGAGGATAAACCGGTACTAAAAGCTCTTGTGTCCTTGGACGACCTCGGTATCTTACCAACACTATACTACGCTCACGATGGGTGCACTTGCCCATATGTGTGTTTAGTGTTAGTAAATATCGTGTTTTATAAATTTAAAACTGGGCTAAAAAGGTGTAAAAGGGCTTAAAATAAACATTAAAACCATAACACACTTCACGCACATCATTGCTGAACAACATATGTGAGGTTTTTAACAGAAAAATCGTAGGAGCAAGGGACAAGCCGATTATCACATGCCTAGAATTCATTCGGGAGTACATGACCAAGAGGATAGTGAATGTCAAGAAATTGCAAGCAAAGTGTATGGGGCCACTGACACCCACTGAGGTCTTCGATGAGATCAAGAAACAGGCTGCTGAAATGTCTGTTTTAATGGTTGATTCAGACAAGTATCAAGTAACAGGTCCGAGATCACAGTGTGTTGTGAATGTTAAACATAAAACTTGTGCATGCAGGAAGTGGGATTTGACAGGGATGCCTTGCAAACATGCAGTTGCAGCCATATGGGATATGTCAAGGAATAGCATTGATGCTAGCATACCAGAAGAGTGGGTTTCTGATGTGTATTGGCTGTCAAGTTGGAAGAAAGTCTATGACAATGTGATAGAGCCAATCAACGGGCCGAAGATGTGGAGTCCTTCACAGTGTCCAACAACACTCATCCCACCAAAGCATCATACACAAGTTGGAAGGCCAAAGAAGAAACGAAAGAAGGCATTTGGTGAAAAAGAGCTTGAGCAGGAGTTCGACAAAGGAGGTAAAATGATCAGAAAGGGAACTAGCATCAAGTGTGGTAAATGTGGGAACATGGGTCACAATGTCAGGAGCTGCAAAGGACAAGGGGGTGAACAATCCACTGCTTCACAGGAATCACACACTGCCACTCAAGGTGCACCAGTTTACAATCTTGATGAGTGACGGATGGTTTGTAACTTTAGACTATGTTTGTTTGTTTGTCATGTTTGTTCAAGACAATGTTTGGTTTGTAACTTTAGACTATGTTTGTTTGTTTGTTTGTTCAAGACAATGTTTGGTTTGTCAAGTTTGTTCAAGACAATGTTGGGTTTACAATCTTTATGAGCATGTTTGGTTGTTTTAATATAATTTGTATATGGCTGCTTGTTGGGTTTACAATCTTTATGAGCATGTTTGGTTGCTTTAGTACAAATACAGTTTGTATATGCCTGCTTGTTGTATATGACTGCTTTAGTACAAATAATGTGTTCAAACAGAATTTTGAAACAAAGTGATTCGATTACATTGCAATATTTAGTACAAATAAGAGGTCCAAAATACAAACATACAACCAAACAAATCTAGCCTATTTCTAGTGACAATCATCCAAACAAGACCAATCTGAATCAGAACCATGCTCCCCTTCATATGGGTCAAAGTACCAATCATCCTCTTCATCCCAATATGTGTAATCCCATGCATGTTCCAGCACTTCAGGGTCATAATCCTTTGTCGGATCTCCGAATATATTTTCATAATCAGTTTCTTGCTCCATGTAAGGTCTGAGTATCTCAGAGTCTTGATCCTAAAAGTATACATAACTGTCTGGTTCTTCGGCTGCAACGACGTCTTCATCCTTAGCAATATCTTTCTCATTCTCAACTATATCATTCTCTTTGTCAGCAATACCTACAGAATTACAAGCAGGCTACCAAAACAAACATATAAGAACTTGAAAAGGACCATTGCATAAACTTGAAAACTCATAACTCAAATACAGTTAGAGTCAAAATACACAAACTAATCCAATTTCTCAAAATTTAACTACTTAAGCAAAAAAAGAAGAACAATCAAGACCCAAGTAATCCCTATGGTCATCTTCAGTTTGAACACATCGCCATTCTTGTACCGAGCCAACTGATCTTTGCACTTAGCCAACTCATCCTTATCTTTAATGCTTTGAATTAAAGCAGGCATTACCTCTCGACAAATCGGACATCCCTGTCCCTGTTCTTCACCAACATCAGCCCATCTGAGGAAACCACATCCTCCAACCTATTATCGGACATCATAAGCAAGAGTTTCAAACAAAGTTGAGTTTCAATAAGCATAAAACAGAAGAAACTTACACATCGAAGATACCATCGACCAGTATTAGCTTTGGATTCAGATTGTTTGACCACTGTTTTCGCACCACAAGGACATATGATGGTTGAATCTTGAGTTTTGCCCTTGAATCGAAGCACAGAGGACGAAGATGAAGACATGTTCAGGGCAGTGATTTGAGGGCAGTGAATTGAGGAATTCAAGCTTGAATTGGGGGTCGATTGAAGAAGAACAACGTTAGGGCAGTCAATTGAGGGTTCAAGCTTTTAGTGGGGAAGATGGAGGGTACTTTGGACATTTCCAACAGACTAACGGTAACATTAACGTTGAAATGGTCCGGGGGGTAAAGTTGCGACATAACCCCAAACAGTGGGGGGTAAAATTGCATTTATTTCCTTGGGGGGGGGGGGGGGGTAGACATGCCAATCACCCTAAACCCCAGGGGGTAAAATTGCAGTTTACTCTATATTTTATAAATATTTAGGTAAAATAATTGGAGGGGCGATTCTATATAATTTTAAAATTTTTGGACGAAAAATCAGAAATTATACACTTCTAACCGAAACATTGGAGGGGACGTGTGCACCCCCGGACACCTACTAACCTACGCCCCCGGCTCAAGCTATGTCTGCCCGTATAAACTTTTAAGCTGGGTCAAGATGAACGTACTCGTAACCAGTGTTGTAAAAATCGGAATTAATGTTAACTGATTAATTTTGAGCTAGTCGGACCATTAGTCGGTAGTCGGTCCAAATCGGTCCTAGTCGGTGCAAGGCGGCCCAAGTCGGCCAAATCGTTTCTAGTCGGCCCACTTTTTTTTAGGTTAAATCTGGCCCAAACAAATGTTTTTAACCATTAAATACATGACCTAAGTTGTTTAGTTCCAACCTGACCCACAAAAAACTTGTTTTAAGCCATTAAAACATATTCCATAATGTCATGACTGATGTGTTAATGTTTGAATATTTAAATACTTAAATTGCTATGTTTTAAACTTCGTTGTTTAAATTTTGAACTATTTTTAAGTATTATATTGATATTAATGTGTGTATTGAATGTTTAAATACTTGATTTGTTATGTTTTAAACTTATAGTTGTTTGAATTTTGAACTATTTTTAAGTATTATATTGATATTAATGTATGTGTATATATATATAAATTTAAAAATTATATATATAAATTCCGATCCGATTAATCCCTAGTCAGTACTCCACCGCCCGACTGACGCCTAGCGATCTCTACAACACTGCTCGTAACTTAGCTCGAGCTGATTTGAATCAAGCTATTGTTGTTAGCTTGTTAATTTGGAACCGTAAAACAACATTTCGATTTATCAAGTTATCCAAAAAAAAAAACTATTAGTACGAGTTGGATCGAGTTAACAGTTATACATGTTTTATCTATAAGTAAAGTGAGTTACTGAAAATATCTATAATATTTATTTGGTAGGTAAAGTGAGTTACTGAAAATATCTATAATATTTATTTGGTAGGTAGTTTCTTCGATACAAAAGTTACTTACCGTACAACAATCAACATAACAAGGTGATTACGTGTGCCCCACGCCAACTATTTCCTTGTGATAACAATGAACTATAATATATGTGCAGCCCATACCTTTGGTGACATCTATCATTCTCAAAATAATATTAGCTTTCAAGAATATATAGTGCATGCTAACATTTTGATTTTTTTTAAGGGTGATTTTCAATATGTACATGGACTATTGGTCACCGGGTTTCCGTCAAGGACGGTTACCTGTCAGCTCAGCATTCGCAGACGCGATGTTCTATCGGGCCCCGGCTGCCGCTCTGACTGACCTTCGCTCGGAAACCATACTGCCCCCACACGAGAAACTCGCTGGGGTAATAGCTGGGTAACGACACATGTCAAAACCTATTTTATAAAAGGTTATATTTGAACCCTCTATTGAAACCTCATGTTATTAAGAAACACGGTAGGGTATAATCTTAATTTGTAACCCTCCAATCAACTTACAAAATACATTGTTAAACATTTACATCTTCCAATAATCTAAGTATAGAACGATGATTATTATTCCTTAGAATAAGTTCAGATTCTTTAGAAGAATCTACCCCGATAATGATTGATGGGGCTCAATGCCTAAAAAGGGTCAGAACTCAGAAGGCGACAATGGAAAGAAAGGGAAGGAATGACTTCAAATGACGATATTATCGTCAAGACTCGAATCATACATCTTGAAAGCATGGTAGTTAGGATAGATACGAGTGTCACGTCCATTACCTATTAGCAAGTAATGATTTACATACTATCAAAAAAAAAAGTCTTCCAAGTTCCACCCACACATTCCCGTGCTCACATCTTATACCAAAAAACAAAGCATCAACCCCTAATATATGCCTTATCAAACCTTCCTTACTCTTTATGTCTCCAATATCTAATGATCAAAGTCTCATAGCATCAAATTTAACCCAATAGCCTTTTTCTTGGTTAGGTATGATAAATTTAGAGTGTATGATAAATTACAATGTGTATATGATAAATTACGGGTTGTGTATGATAAATTTCAACATGTGTAGGGTAAATTTCGAAAGGTGTAGGTTAATTTTTGATGTGTTTAGTCAAAAAAACATTAGTGTGAAGAATGATAGTTTTTATGACTAATTAATTAGTTAAAAATGATAATAAATGAGATAAGTGAAAAAGTATTTAATATTTTACAATTGTACCCTTTGTTATTTTTCTTTTTAATTAAATTTTCTTCTCAAATGAACATTCCCCTTATTTTATAATGTATCATCTTTAACTTCTCACCAACAAATATATCCTCATTTCTTTTTCTGAAAAATAATTTGTATACAACAAAACTAATTATAAATAACAAACTCGCGTTTTATAAATTTATAGACTAATTTTGTCATTCACAAATCACCTTCTTTTATAAAATCTAAAGTTTTTTTTTTAATTTAATCTTAAATTATCAAATTTTAAAAATTTTAGTTACATTTTCCATTAATAAATTTATGTAAATAGGTTGGTGGAGCATACAAATGAGGTTATCGATTGAGACAGCTGTTACGAAATGAGTAGGAGTCTACTTACCCAGGCATTGTTTTATGGCGAATGTATTGTGAACGCTGGACAAAAGATAATAAATTATAACTGCTTTCCTTTGATTTTTCTTAAATTATAATATTATTGAAAATATATATACACACACATTATTCGTCTAAGTGATAATTATAAAAACATAATTTAATAATATTAAAAAAATATTCTTAGAAAGTTAATATAAGTTATAATTAAAAAAACATCATTTAATAATATTAAAAAAATATTCTTAGAAAGTTGATATAACTCAAATTATTACGTATTGGTTTATTTAAGTCGTTAAATAGCTAAAAATTATGCATCATGAATCATTTTTTTTTTAATTTTTTTTCTTTTCAGATTGTTTTGGAAGGCCAACAATACCACTCACAGATTACAAAATCAAATGTCCGGAATCCAAAGATATTTATAAAAGGAGTTAACTGCCATTTTTGTCCATGTGATTTGGTCACTTTGGTCATTTCAGTCTATTTTTCAAAAATGAGTCATTTTCCTCCCCGACGTTCTGGAAAGGTGCCATTTCAGTCCAAAAATCATAACCCAGTTAAGTCGGTTTGTAAATAAGGACTGATTGTGTAAATTTGTAACATAAAGGACCATTTAAGTAAATATTAAACACCACCACCACTAGCCCTGCCACCACCACCACTCCGCTGCCACCACCACCACCACCGCCACCACCGCCACCACAGCCCTGCCACCACCACCACTCCGCTGCCGCCACCGCCACCACAACCCTGCCACCACCACCACTCCGCTGCCACCACTCCGCTGCCATCACCACCACCATCACCTTTACCTCTCTACTCCGGTGACCGGAGTAAATCCGGCCATCTTTCCGACACCCCACACCCCCACGTGTTAATCTTCTGTTTCTATCGATCTGGGTCGAATTGAACGGACATCTGAAGTTCCTTAGATCCCCACAAACATTTTACACCCCTCACAATGCTCAAACACATCGATTTTAGCCGGAACCGAACCTGCAACTTCGCCGGAATCTTCACAGTGGCCGGAATCAGTCAACACGTCGTTCCAGCCGTTAACGGTTCGTTTTTCTTGTTCCGGTTCATTCGTTTATACTTGTACAATGTTTGCACCAGGTTAATTGGAATATAACCTGATTTTGGTCGTTAATTTGAGCCGTTGACTTTCCTGTTTGACCTTCTGTTGACCGATTTGGGGGAGATGACACTGTTAACATCTGTGAGAGTGGTGGTGACAGCGGAGTGGTGGTGGTGGCAGCGGAGTGGTGGTGGTGGAAGGGCTGTGGTGGCGGTGGTGGCAGGGCTGTGGTGGTGGTGGCAGGGCTGTGGTGGTGGTGGTGGCAGGGCTGTGGTGGCGGTGGCGGTGGTGGTGGTGGCAGCGGCAGCGGAGTGGTGGTGGTGGCAGGGCTGTGGTGGCGGTGGTGGTGGTGGTGGCAGCGGAGTGGTGGTGGTGGCAGGGCTAGTGGTGGTGGTGTTTAATATTTACTTAAATGGTCCTTTATGTTACAAATTTACACAATCAGTCCTTATTTACAAACCGACTTAACTGGGTAATGATTTTTGGACTGAAATGGCACATTTCCAGAACGTCGGGGAGGAAAATGGCGCATTTTTGAAAAATGTACTGAAATGGCCAAAGTGACCAAACCACATGGACGAAAATGGCAGTTAACTCTTATAAAAGATACTTACAAATTATTAAAATTATGCATGTCCTTAAAAACAATAATTTTCACCATTTTGACAATACAAATTATAATTCTCACAAATGAAAATTATAATTCCCACACTATAGCTATGTTTGTAAGAACTGTATGTGCATAAATTTCAATTGCCTGAGCAGTTGGTTAGTAGCTAGCATTTGGTTGTGAATTGTATAATTTAATTTACAAGTATAAAGTGCATAATGGTGCGGGTAAGTTGCCTGCGAGGCAAAGCGCACCCCTTGAAAGTTGTGGCTTGGGTGGGCGGGAGTCCCCCTTAAAATAATTATTGAATTTTATAAGCAAAAATCCAGCTCGCATCGCACCCCTTGAAAGTTTGGTTGAACCCCTCGTTCGCACCCTTAGAAAATAATTCATGGGTCTGCCACTAATTATATACACATACTTAGTCATGTCAACGAAACCTAAATTTTAACCATGTGTACGTGGATTACCCAACTATGTAGACCCAATTCAGGCCATGGAACTGTTAAAATTGAAACTTTCTTGAGAATGAGTCACATAACTATATAAAGTTAATTAGATTCACATTGTTGTTTATCTCACATTATAACCTTGTTTTGCATTGGTTACATGTGTGTTGTATACTTTCAGTTAAATACATTAAAATGTCACCATGGTTTTCTATCATAATCTTTTAAAGGTCACATTACAACATAAATTGTGATTAACCTGATCTCGTTAGTTAGCAGGGTATAGACAAAAAGGTCTATAAGTGTTCTCATAACAGGTTCATGATTAGACAAAATATAATCAAATTTTGCTTAATAAGGATGCACTTTATAGATTATATACTTATATTTTATGAAACTTATTTTGATTCTATATCATGTTTTACATTTCAATCAAATGCAAAGAACGTGGATCACGTATAACTATTTAAATGTATTAAGGCTTTCCTCGTGTTTCAAGTGGATCATTTATAAAAATATACTTAAAATTAAATATCATATTATGCACATAATGATGCAATAATAAATATGTATGTAGTATTGTTGTGTATATATATGGTTTTTAATATGTGATTAAAAACTATGAGTTACAAGTGGATTTTTATCTTAATACTAGAAAGACTAGCTTTTTCAGGCTTTAATCCTTAAAGATCGGACATGAATCTTATTTTAGATCCTCAAACATTGTTTTTTATATTTAATTGATTTTAAAAGTATTTTCGGTACACATAAACAAAATAAAGTGTGCTATGGATTAGAGAAGGTGATGATGGTGTTCCTTCATTTCCAAATTTATTGTCTATTGAAGAAACTTTAACTTATCGCATGATGGAGATACAATTTTTTGTTCGAGTGTTATCATAACTTATTTTCTGTGCCGACTATTACTAAACACATATTTAAATAAATAATCTTAGATTAATAACAAACAAAGAATTCTGATGTTTACAAGTCAACGTACTATCTTGACCCTCTTTGGTTTCGCCTCATCGTATAATATATGAGTTTTAGTTTATAGAAAGTAAACTATATATACCCCAGGGAGAGGTTCATGGGAAAACTACATATAAATGAGAAAATTAAAAAACTAACTAAAAAAACCTAAAAAAACATAGTAATTTTTTATTTAAAATCACTATTTTTTATATATAAAATAATTTCAAAAAAAATGTATTGTAGATGTGCATTATATGTGTACTACACATGTGCATTACATGCTTAAAATTAGCTTTTGAGTTTAGTTTAGCTTTTAAGGTTAGGTTTTTTTTGAGGTTTAGGATTAGATTTTTTTTTTTTTTGGGGGGGGGGGGGGGGGGGGGGGGGCGGGGTTAGGCTTTTGGTGGGAGGGTGAATTTAGGTTTTTGAGGGGTTGAGGGGGTTAGGTTTTTGGGCGGTGTCAGTGGGGGGGGGGGGGGGGTTGTTAGGTGGTTTAGGCTTTTCCGTATTATTACACATGTGCAGTACCAATTTTTTTTTTTTTGAAATTTATATATATATAATAGCGATTTTAAAAAAATTATAAAAAAAATTGGTATGTTTTTTAGTTAGTTTTTTTTTATTTTTTTTATTTAAACTAGTTTTCTCATGATCCATCCCCATATACCCTATTGACTTAAAGCCAACATTTGTGATAATTTTTGGGTGCAAGAAAGATATAATGAATGATGATTATGAACTTTTATAAGTAAATAAGTTTTTGAGTCAATTTAAAAGGGTAGTGTAGATGATGAAACATATAAAAAAAGTGTAACAACTTCATACTAAAAAGTAAAGTAAAAAAGAAATATGAATAATTATCATCAATATTCACCTATATATTCACCTATATATTCAAAACATAAGGTAATGAACAGTAACAATAAATCAATATTAAAAAGAGTCTTCAATGAAAAGTAATAAAAATTGAAATGGATTTCGGTAACGGTATTTTCGGTACCGGTTGGTATCAAGCTCATCAAATCCGGTAGCAACGTAGCAATCCAAGTAATTACACAGTTTAAATTATTTTTCATACACACAGTAACTAAACTGTATTTACCTATATATTAAAAAGATAAGGTAATGAACAGTAACAATAAATCAATATTAAAAAGAGTCTTCAATGAAAAGTAATAAAAATTGAAATGGATTTCGGTAACGGTATTTTCGGTACCGGTTGGTACCGAGCTCATCAAATCCGGTAGCAACGTAGCAATCCAAGTAATTGCACAGTTTAAATTACTTTTCATACACACAGTAAGTAAACTGTATTTCGTTTGAATGAGGTTTTATATACACAACAACTTATTTTGCTTTATTTTTTGTCTTTTTACGTAATGAATGAATTGTAGCATGTAAAATTAACTTGGATATTTAGATTATTGATGAGAAAATCGTATCAAATCCTGTAATCAAACCGGTATCGTATCGGTACCAAATTTACTATACCAAATCATTTTCGGTACCAATTTCGTACCCACCTTTTGCCGTTTTCAGAATCGTTACTTTCGGTTCGACACCGGTCTACCACCATACCTATATTTATTGATTTTTACCTTCAAATACCATACCGTATTGTACCGAACATTTTCGGTGCCGGTACCTAATTTCGATGATTTTCCGGATCGGTACTTTCGGTGCCATTACAGGTACCGAGCTCATCCATATTTTAACGTGTTAGCACCGTAATAACTGAACTGAAAACAACCGAATTTCCAACGTGTAGGACGTGTGGGTCCTATTATTATATATTAGGTTATTTAAAATCGTTTTTTTTAGGACGGATTGACTATCCTTTTCACGGCATTTTTATTTATGTTTTGATATTCGGTATCTGCTTGCCGTTACTGACACGCGTTTTGCAGTCATTGGTCCCCGCCGCAACGCGCGGGCGGAAATTTAACTAGTTTATTTAATGTACATATTGTAATACTTTGTAACTGGGTAACATTCTTCTTCTTCTTCTTAAGCACTGATGTAAATACATACTAATTACCATATCTAGTAATGTAAGATAAAAACTTAGTTATAAGATGATAATGAAACAACTTTGAAAATATAAAATTGATGAAAAATGCTTAACGTACCCGTTTCCTTTTATGATTTCAGGTCATATAACTTCAAAACTATATGTAATGAAATAATTTAAAAAGAAATAACCGATTTATAAGAATAAAAGTTTGATAAAGAAAGATAGGATGATAAAGAATAATTATCTCAAAGAAAATATAACATAACATTTCAACTACTATTTAACATGAAGCTAGTTGAGAAGGTTAAACATCAAATAACACATACATACATACATACATGCATGCATGCATGCATACATTCATACATACATGTGCGAACCGGTTAATGTAAAAAAATGATTGTTACATATGAAAGATGTGATACATCTATTTTTTGTGTTTAGGATATATGTTTCCCTTAAATTACAAGTGGTTTTAAACACATCGTTGAAATTGTCTCGGTCCACAATTATATTCACAGAGTTTGTTCATATGTCAGACCTTTACAACTTGGATACATCGTTATACACGTTAGATGGATCGTTGTATTTTGTTTGAACACATTGTTTGTAAACTTTTTAATTAATTAGACGTACCGTCAACAATATATTAACATTTCAAAGACTTCATTGTTTTTGTTTTAAATACGACAATAATGTACTTAAGTTAAAGATAATAAACTTCTTAATTTTATGGTACATTTTCTTTAAATAATATACAATAAAAGTTAATTGAGTTAAAAAAAAAAAAACATTAGTGAATTCGGATTTACAAAAAAATCACACTATTTTTTTTCCTTTCAACGAGCTATTTTTTCTTCTTATTAATTACAATCTTACCATCAACACAATGAGATCAACTATTTATATCACTCCGTATGCTTCTTACGTATATATACGAGTGTATAACAATATATAACTTACCTAAAAAAAGTTCAACTAGTTATATTTATTTAACACAAAGGACCTTATTTTGGGATTTTGAAAACTGGATTTCACCCAATTTACTTATCATAAACATTCATTCCATCATCATATCACTTAAACATGAGATGATGACTGATGAGAGTAAGTTTTACCTTTTGTTCAGCAAAAAATATAAAAGAAGAAAACAAAAAATGTAATATAGAAATTCAAAGAGGGTTCTGGCAAGTTAGGGGCTCTTTGGCAACATTTGAATGGTTAAGTGCTGAACTAATAAGAGGTCTAAACCATTAAGTGTTGAAACAGTAAGAGATCTGAATCATTAAGAGCCTATATTATGCTTAACCATTCAGAGGTAAATGTCTGACTAATTCAGATTAGAGGTCTTAACCATTCAGACTCTGTATAAATCTTAATCATTCAGAGGCAAACGTCTTAACCATTCAGGCATCTGCTCATGAAACAAACAGTCTGAACCATTAAGTGCTAAACCAGTAAAAGGTCTGAACCATTAAGAGCCTCATTAAAAAGTAAACAAACAGTCCCTTAGTCTAATGGTTCTTGAGGTCCCAAGTTCAACTCACACTAGTATTACTTTGAAGAATATTGATGGTGACAATGAAGGTTAGAACTAGGTTTCTCTGGAGGTCGCCAGTTTAAAACCGAGCCAGACCAGGTTTTACCGCAGTGGGCCTTCGGGCGAGCGGGTTTTCTCTAGAACTGGTGTCTTGGTAGCTCGGGTTTGCATCAAACTCTTATCGTTATGAAAAAAGGGATGTATTTACTCGATAAAAGTCATACAACATGTTTATCCGGTGATTTAGTTCATCTTTAAAAAAAACTAGGATTGAGACCCGCCGCAATGCGGCGGGGATTCTTTAGTTATAACTAAGTCGATCTAAGACCCGCACGTTATGTTAAACCTGTCAAACGGGGAAGAAATAGACGATGTAGAAACGTTTATCCACATACGCACGTTGCGTCGTGTTAACTCGCAAAATTTAGAACGAAATGTAAAAACATTAAACCAAAGACGCAGTCGATCTAGGACCCGCACGTTATGTTAAACCTGTCAAACGGGGAAAAATAGACGATGTAAAAATGTTCACCCACACACGCACGTTGCGTCGTGTTAAGTCGCAAAATGTAGAACTAAACATAAAAACGTTAAACCAAAGACGCACGTTGCGATGTGTTAAGTCACAAAATTTAGAACCAAGCATAAAGCGAAAAATTTGCGGAAAATGAAAACTGTAAAGGACCAAAGTTGAAAGTAAAAAAAGTTGTGAGGATAGATTGCGAAAGATAAAAAGTTTTGGGTTAAAAGTAAAAAAACAAATAGTTTTGGGTTAAAAGTAATTTATGAAATACTTTTGAGTGAAAAGTAAAAAAATCAAATTTTTTTGGAAACCCCCAAAGCCAAGGTTATGACAACCATATGCATAACGATTTTTTCTTTGGAAAACCCCCAAAGCACACGCCGCGTTGCGGCGGGGTGTAAAACGGTGTCAAATAGTACTAATGTCACACAACCGTTATCGACCACCAACACTGACTCGACCTAGGGTCTGCGTGTTGCGACGAACCTGTCAAACATGAAAAAATAGAGGTAAAAACGTTGAACCACACATGTACGTTGCGTCGTATTAACTTGCAAAATTTGAAACAAAACATATAAAAGTTGAACCACACTTGTACATTGCGTCGTATTAACTCGAAAAATTAAGAATTATACGTAAACCGAAAATTTGCCAAAGATGAAAAGTATAAGTGACAAAAGTTGTGAAGTTAAATTGCAAATAATGAAAAGTTTTGGGTTAAAGTTAAAAAAAAAACAAATTATGTAGGGTTAAAATTGCAAAAGATAAAAACATTTGGGTTAAAAGTAATGAAAAATTTGGGTTAAAGTTAAAAAAAACAAATAACGTAGGATTAAAATTGCAAAAGGTAAAAACTTTTGGGTTAAAATTAAAAAAACAAGTTTTTTTTTTTTTTTTTTGAAAAACTCTCAAAGTACATGTTACAAGAAGTGGTCATGCACAAAAAGTTTACTTATTTATATATCGAATAATATATATATTCAAATGGGGGCCTTGTGAATATAATTTATTATTATGTTAAGATAGACATAATGAGAAGTGCAGAGGGAGTGGTGATACCAAGCGCACTACCAGCAGACAAATGGGCCCTGCCCACACTCCTGCTCTGTTTCCTCTTAGGTGACCTCTTTTCACTTCTTCAAAACTCAACCCATTTTCACAAAAACAACTCCCATTTCATCAACTCTCTCTCTCTCTCTCTTCCACTTGTACTCTACAACCCTTTTCTTCTTCTTCCTATGGACACAACAACTTTCAGGCTTGGTGGTGGTGGTGAAGCTTATGGAGATGATGATGAGGAACTTGAACTTGGTTTAGGGTTGAGTCTTACTTCTGGTGCTGCCAGGTTAATTTTATGGACCCTTATGTCATCTTTTCTTTATTCTTTCACTTGTTGTAAATAAATAACTGAATCATAACCGAAATAAAAGAATATAAAAGATTAAATTGAGAAACCGATAGCTCTGTTATGATTTTTTTTCTTCTGATAACGGAGTTTTATGGTTTATGTTATGGATATATATGTATTAAAATCAACCATTATGTTTTTGTATTTTTTATGAATAATATGTTATATGTTGGAAAAATGTTTTTGTTGTAATATTTTTTGATAAATAACATGTTATTTTCCATTATTCAACTTTACTATTTTATTTGATGCAAGTATAATAAGATTTTGTTAGTTGAAATTAGCTTGATCCATCGAAGTCCAAAGCCAGGCCGGCTAAACCATTTTTGGTTGACTAAGACGAAGTAAAAGCTTTTAGGCCTTTTAAAAAACACTATTTGAAATGGCTCATCCGGCAAAATAAATTAAACGGTTTTTTTGTATATTTTTTTTATTTAGTATTATTATTATTGTTTTATTATTGTTATTGTTATTGGTGGCCTACTCCATAATCCATATTGCAAGCCCAACCCTCAAAATACTTGGGCTTGGGCTGGCCCTGGCAAGTGGTTAATCGAATTAACCGAATTATCTTTTCCAATAGATGAAGTTAGGGCTGCAAACGAACCGAACGAACACGAACAAGATCTTGTTCATGTTTGTTTGTTAAGAAATATATGTGTTCATGAACACTTACCGAACGGGATTTTGTGTTCGTGTTCGTTTGTTAAGGAAATGAACTTGTTCGTTTGCGTTTGTTTGTTAATTTTAGGCAAGGAACAAAAACGAACGTTAATGAACACAAATGAGCACAAACTAATGTTCATGAACACAAATGGAAACAAACAAGCGTTTGTTAACAAAATATATAATACACTGACAATTATTAAATATTTAGTTTCGGAATTTTGAATTATTTAAATAAAATATAAAAACTAAAAATATACTAATGAACTATCGAACACAAACAAACACGTTACCGAATGTTCACGAACATAAATGAACGAGCGCGGCCTCTGTTCGTGTTTGTTCTTTAACTACACGAATGAAATTTTTTGTTCGTGTTCATTTGTTTAATAAACGAACGAACGCAAACGAACTTCCCGCCGAACGGTTCACAAACTGTTCGCCGAACGTTTGTTTTGTTTGCAGCCCTAGATGAAGTGACCGAAGTGTTTAAAATGAAAACAAAACCAATTATCAAAATATAATATTATAAGTTTGAATATTTGATTTTAACACATAACCCTTCACTTATATTTGGGTGTATTTGGGCTGGGGTCCAAAATGGTTCCTAGTTTGGTTTCATTGCATTTATGTCTACCACATGCATTAATAGTTGCATACCTTAAAAAAGAAGGATTCTTTAAAATTGGAAATATATTGTTCATTTAAAATTTGGGCTTGTTTTAGATGACTCTTAGTTTGGTTTCATGCATTTAATAGTAGTACCATAAGCATTTATAGTTACTGACAGAGGTTCTTTAAAAGCTTATTTGAACTATAATGGCTCTTTTTACAGTATGTGATTTGTTTTAGATGATTTTTAGTTTGGTTTCATTGCATTTAAGGGTTGTACCATATGCATTTTATGTTGTACATCAAGAAAGATCACTGCTTTTGAATTTGGATTTGAAATGAGTCTAAATGTTGAATTTCTTAAAAAGTTTTGTGATGTTTTTAAAGCAGTCAGGTGGTGGGATGGCCTCCTGTGAAGACTTATAGGATGAACAGCTTGGTAAACCAAGCAAAATTTTCCAAAAATGAAGGAGAAAAGGGAGCAGGCGGGAACGAAAATTCAAAGAAAAAGAAAAATGTTACCCGCGAAAACAAAAATGATGAGACCGTCAGTAAGGAAACCGGGCATTCGGGATTTGTGAAAGTGAATATGGACGGATTGCCGATTGGAAGGAAGGTTGATTTGAATGCACATGATTGCTATGAAACTTTAGCTCATGCTCTTGAAATTATGTTCTTGAAAGCTTCCACAAGTGCCGGTTTTATCCGTAAGTGCAGTTTTTTTGACGGATCAACCGAGCTGGTTAATGGGTCAAAGGGGATCGTTTTGGTAGTTGTGTCGAACAAAAGTACTTTTAGGATGGTTTATGAAATAATAAGAGGCACATGGGCGACTTTTGACCCGTTTGATCCATTTGACACATTTTCTTTGAAGCTATTTCTTTTTGAAACCCATCTGACCCGTTAGGGACATATGGGTTCACTCATTAATAAATGAACTTCAGAACTAATAAACAAAAAGAGTAAAATGCCGGGATAGTCCCTGTGGTTTGCCTATATTTCACCTTTAGTCCCCAACTTTCTAAAATTACATTCTTGTTCCCTGTGGTTAGCCAGGTTATTACTCGGATAGTCCTCCAACTGGATGGTCGTTAGTTTTTCCAGTTAAGTGTATGTAAAATGACTAAATTACCCTTATTGATGCATGCTTATGTCGATTTAATGCAGGTACAGAAAAGCACCAACGCTCTCGCCTTTTGGATGGATCTTCTGAGTTTGTGCTAACATATGAAGATAAAGAAGGAGATTGGATGCTCGTCGGTGATGTTCCATGGAGGTAATGTGTTACATAGTCAACCTTTTACTCTAAAAGAACTCGGGTTTGAGTCGTTTGACCAGTATGAGTCTCAGTTGACCTGAATTAATCGACTGTACATCTTGCTTACATGTTTCTTTATGGTTTAACCAGGATGTTTTTGGGCACCGTGAAAAGGCTAAGAATCATGAAAACCTCAGATGCCAATGGCCTTGGTATGTTTGACCCGGTTGACTTGTTTAACTTTACGCTATTTATTTTGCTTTTTGTATCCGTTTGACCTGTTAGTAATAAAACATATCCGTTTCTATATGCAGCTCCGAGACACCAGGAAAAGATCCAAAGGCCGAAAAACAAGCATATCGAGTTAAAAAGATGAAGAAAAACACTTTAAAGAACTATGACAGACTAGAAAGTTTGAAGCTTTTGTTTGATAATCCTGGCTGCTTACTATATATGTTTTCTCTTTTTGGTTCACCCACTGGTTTTTTCGGTTCTTTTTGTCCATTCGATTCTTTTTCTCTTTTTTCGCTGTCGGAAATTTACTATAGTTCCATACTCAACTTGAATGGCTTGATGACGTTACAAGCTCCGTAAGCGCGTATTAATTCACTCGGTTATCGTCTTTCTTTTTTGTTCATCTTGTTTGTTTTTTGTTTGTTTGTAAACTATTATTGTATGTTGAGAAATATATCCCTGTGACTATAATGGTATTGCAAAATGCTAGAATTGAAAGGGTGAAAAGTGTCAAATTTATTATTGACCTTTTCTCTATATAGGCTTGCAAACGAACATGAACAAGACCTTGTCCGTGTTCGTTTGTTAAGGAACTTTATGTGTTGACAAACTGTTCATGAATACTTACCGATTGAGATTTTCTGTTAGTGTGCATTTGTTAAGGAAATGAATGTGTTCATGTTCTTTTATGTTCGTTTGTTAACTTTAGGTAACGAACACAAACAAGCATTCATGAACACAAACTAATGTTTATTAACACAAATGAAAACAAACGAATACAAAAAAGCGTTCATTAACAGAATATATAGTACGCCGATACTTATTAAGTATTTATTTGTCAGAAGAATTTCGAAGTATTTAAATAAAATATAATAATTAAAAACACTAACGAAGTATCGAACATAGACGGAAATAGACAAACACATTATCGAGCGTTCACGTACATAAATGAACGAGCACGATCTCTATCCATGTTCATTCATTTATTAAACGAACGAACAAACACAAACGTATTTCCTGCCGAGAGGTTCACGAATTATTCGTTGAACATTCGGTTCGTTTGCAGCCCTAACGCTACATCCCAAACATAAATCAAGTAATCAGCTATTAAAAAAAACAGACAATATTGATAAATTGAAAATATGAAAGAAGACAATGTGCTTAAATGCAAACCTCATGGATGTTTATTTAATAATCATGATGTGCAACAAACATAAAAGGATGGTATTTTAGACGTAAACACGCGGAAAGTCCCATACAACAAGGTTATGCCACTTAAGTAACAAAAACCTCAACGAAATCAATGCATAAAGTCTCTTGGATCGGTTACAAAACCGGTCAATGCTGAAGCTGCGGCAGTGTAAGGAGAAGCTAGATAGATTTGACCATCTTTGTGGCCCATACGGCCCGGGAAGTTCCTGTTTGTGGTCGAGACACACACCTGCCATCATTAAAAATGTTAATAACGGGATAACGATTGCACTATAGAGTTAAAAACACACTGACCTGAGGTTCGTTAATGCGAGCATAAGTATCTTTAGGACCACCTAAACAGGCACCACAACTAGGGCTAGTAGGTGTATCACATCCAGCAGCTTCGAATATCTGAGAACAAGTCTTTCCACCAGCACCGGGCACCGGCAGGGTATAAACGTCCATCCATACCTACCAAATTTTATGTTGTATTATACACTTTGTAAAATAGAAAAAAAGAGTAAAATGCCATTTTCGTCCCTTAGGTTTGGCCAGTTTTGCGACTTTCTTCCAAAGGTTTGTTTTTTCGTATCTGGATCCAAAAGGTTTGAAATCTTGCCATTTTCATCCGATTCGTTAACTCAATCCATTTTTCTCCGTTAAGTCAGGGGTATTACTATCTTTTTAGACATTTTTATTACACTAAAAACACCATAAGAAATAAAGTCAACAAAGGTGGATCTTTCGTGTTAATAGTTTAATAAAAAAAGGTCTAAAAAGACGGTAATACTCCCGACTTAATGGAGAAAAATGGATGGAGTTAATAAGTCGGATGAAAATGACAAGATTTCAAACGTTTTGGATCCAGATGCGAAAAAACAAACCATTGGACGAAAGCCGCAAGACTGGCCAAACCTCAGGGATGAAAATGGCATTTACTCAAGAAATAATTAACGAAGTTGTAGTGGTTAGCATTAGACTACAAACCTTTTGAGTAGCGGGAACAAGAAAAGTGGGTACTTTGACCTTTTCACCCTGCAAGATGAATTGACGGTTTATGTAACGTGAGACCCGTAAAAATGAGAAAAGAGGATGTAACGATAAAATCGAAGCGAACATAAAATAAGCAGCAAGTTGTTATGACTTATGAAATCTTACTGAAGCTAGAAAAACTTTGGCAGCAGCTAGAAAATCTTCGGTTTTGCCACCGGTACACGATCCGATATAAACTCTGTCGATTTTGACATCTTTGCATTCCCTTGCTGTAGCCCGATTATCAGGAGAATGAGGCTGTAACATGAAAAAACTAACATCTTTATTACATGAATCTCAACGGGCTAAATTCAAGCATTTATGTTCACCTTAGTGCCTTACTATCGTTTCTTGAAACTAGAAGTTTGAGTAATGGGTCAAAACGGGCCCATTTAGTACTAGCCGAATGGGCCAGCGGGGTAAGGTTGAGTGCTTGACCCACAAACATTTTTTGTCCTTTTAAAATATAATACATAAATAAGGCTTTAATTATATGTACAAAAGCAATGTCATTATATTTATAAGAGTAAAATGGCATTTTCGTCACTTACGTTTGGACAGTTTTGCGACTTTCGTCCGAAGATTTGTTTTTCCGCATCTGGATCCAAAAGGTTTGAAATATTGCCATTTTCATCCAGCTCGTTAACTCTATCCATTGTTCTCCATTAAGTCAGGGGTATTTCCGTCTTTTTGTTAACTTAAAGGGCAATTGGTCTTTTTCAAGAGTATTTGGTCTTTTTACATAAAGTAAAAAAGACCGAATTGCCCTTTACGTAAGTAGAAAAGACAGAAAAACCTCTGACTTAACGGAGAAAAATGGATGGAGTTAACAAGCCGGATGAAAATGGCAAGATTTCAAACCTTTTGGATCCAGATGCCGAAAAGCAAACCATTGAACGAAAGTCGCAAAACTGGCCAAACGTCAGGGACAAAAACGGCATTTTACTCTATTTATAATCTTGGGAATCTTGTAAACCTTTTAACCCGTTCCCCTTTTATATATATCTATTGACTTAACATTGAGATAAAACCCAACCCATATCGATACTTCTACTGAAAACTGCAAAGTCTGATGGAAAGTAAAAAATCAAACCTTTGCCACTAGGGGCTCCAGTTTGGAGACATCAATTCTATACTCAGCAAGAAACCTGAAATGCAAAAAATATTTATATATAATATATGTGGACACAAAATGTGAACTTATAAGTTTCTTGTTAAGTAATCAGCGTGCATATTAATACTGAAGTTCTTGCAAATTAAATCACGACAAGGGCAAAAATGGAAATGGAATCACCTTGCTTGACCATCACTGTAGACCGGTTCATAAGGCACAGATGTTTTGTCCTGCAATACAAGAAGTTCAAACCATGTTTAAGTGTTTATGTTGTAAGTTTATATAAAAGGGGCGTTTATTTGATTGTGGACTTGTACCACACACACTTAACATTGACTTTGAAAGTAAGTTTACGAAAATAGAAATTGAACGGACCTCAAGGTACTTATATGTAGTAGCATCAGCTGGAACAATGCCGTTCTTCCCTCCAGCTTCGACAACCATGTTGCATAACGTCATTCTTTCTTCCATCTATGCAACACAAGTGAAAGCATACGCGTAACTTTTTAAAAACTTGAGTTGCTTGCTTTAGAAGGAACAAAGAAGAAAAAAAACTTACAGTAAGACTTTCAATGGTCGTACCAACAAACTCCATTGCTTTGTAAGTTGCACCAGATACAGATATCTCACCAATTATCTATAACGTGAAAATAATCAATCAAAGAAAAACTTAAATCTAAGATACTTCAAACAAAAAATTAAACCAAAATCAGCCAACGACGTACAAAAGAGTGTTTTAAAGATTACTCGTTTTATGGATAATAACAGGGATGGTCAAAGTCAAACTTACTTGTAAGATCAAATCCTTTGCTTGAAGATAATCAGGCATTTCTCCATCCAACACAAATCTTAAGGTTGGAGGAACCTGTAAATCGAGAAGATAAATAGACATTATACAATATAAAGGCTACAAGAAATAACTAGAAGCAATAATTATTGTAACAAATATATTTTTTGCAAACCTTGAGCAAAGCTTTTCCGGTCCCTAACACAAAACCGGCATCCGTGTTTCCAATTCCGGTAGCAAATTGGCCAAATGCTCCAGCAGTACAGGTGTGGGAATCCGTACCAAGCAAGACCTAAAAGTAATGTTATTAAGATAATCAAATGCAAAATCTTTACATATTGATCAAATACAGGTGGCTATTTCGACCCGTTTACTTATTATTGGGTCGATTCATATTAGGTTTTATCTCTAACAGGTAAAAAAAGAAGCTCAAATGAAGTTGAACATGTCAAAAGTCTCCCAAAGTGTATAGCTAATGCATATAACCTCCCAAATCATTTTATTAAAAAAAAGGTTACTAGTGAAATAGGGCTCAATCTATACGCTAACCTACTTTCCTTAATGTACCAAAATGAGTCAAATGACTTACATTTTTATCGTCAATATTAAACATTTTCTTTTACCTGCAATCATGCATATTGGGAACTTTTTCACCTGTTAGATTAACAATCTTCTTTACAAAATTAACCTTTGATTTATTATTTTTATTTCTTTTATTATTTATTTGACTTTATCTATTATTTGAACTATTTAGCTTTGTAATGTAGCTTCATACTCATATTCACACACTAATTATTCATAATAAAGTATTACTTAATAAAAATGATCACGTGCCAACCCGACCCGTCCATTTTGTCACTGCCAAAGTTCTAGTAACTAAGTAGAAATTGAATTGTTAGTTTTGGGAGTACCTCTCCGGGCCTGCAATGGCCTTCTTGTGCAAGAGCAACGTGGCATACACCTTTGTAATCAGGGTTAGCCTAGAAAAAAAATATATATATAATCAATTTTGTTGTGAACATCCATAAAACAAGAGATTATAAATTGTAATATATAAAATCAAGATTCGAAAAGCATAAACATGATACCTTGAAGTTGCTAAGATCTTTGATATCGTAAAAATATTTGATCCCCTGCTCATGTGAGAAGTCCCTCAAGATATCAACATTTCTATTTGCTCTTTCATCAGCTGTGAAGATATAGTGATCGGGTATGATGACAACCTTTTCACGGTCCCAAACCTAAAACAATAACCGCATAACTCATGTATGATCACATAATTCATACCATGCATCGAAAGTAACCATTCGAAAAACAATAATATTATATTACAACAATGACAATATGATTTAATATGGTACCTTGGCATCATTCCCAAATTCTTTCTTGAAAACTCCAATGGAACCGGGGCCACAAACATCATGTGTCATCAAGACATCAACGTTGACCCACACATTCTCGCCTGGGCTCAACTGGGATTTCTCAGAAGCCCTGGAAAATATTTTCTCGGTCATCGTCATCGCGGTCTTTACCTAAAAGAACCAAACCCCAGTTAGTTTGCATCAAGTTCTAGACTTTTTTAATTCAAGACAACAAAATACATAAGAAAATCATTCGATAACCAAAAACAGGCATAATTAACCTACACTCAAAAGTTGATTTTCTTCAAGTTCTCATATTTCTAAAGTAAAAACAAATGACCCACAACTCACAGTATGAGTGTTTGATCATTGATGTACTTCAAACTTTGTCTGGAAACACTAACTTCAGAAAAAGAACTTTTGATGTGAAAATAATACTAACTTCATAGTAAAAATAAAATATATGTGCATATGCAGGGGCGCAACTTAAGAGGGGCCCGGGGGGCGAACTTTTCGCTCAGAAGTGTTATATATGTAGTTTTCGTATAGAAATTTTTGGGTATATACGTTTTCAACCCCCCGGTTCTATAGAATTTTTTTGGTATATACGTTTTCGACCCCCCGTCTTCATTGTCAAGCTTCGCCACTGCGCATATGAATGTTAAATTACCTAACTAACCCTAATTTTAACCTATAGTTACATCCTTTCATGTTCAGACAGCCCTTATTTGCTCTAAATTATCAAACTAATGGTGCTAAAGCATTAATTAACCGCTAGAGTCTTTGTCATATTTACAATTTCAAATGTAAAAACATTCATGAATTCAAAACATATAAAGAAGAAAATCATTCGATAACCAAAACCGGCATAATACATTCAAAGTTGACTTTCTTCAAGTTCTCACATTTTTTAATCTGAAAACATTAACTTCAGAAAAAATAAAAAAAAATAAATAAATAAATAAATGACCCATAACTCACACTATGAGTGTTTGATGTGAACACAATAACTTCATAAAAACAAAACTGATCTATGCAGATGAATGTAAAAATGGCCTAACTAACCCTAACTTCAACCAGATGGTGTGACCTGTTAAAGCATGGCCGGCCCTGGAGGTGGGCAAGGAGGACCACCGGCCAGGGCCCGATATTTCGGGGGCACGTTTTTTGTAAAAGAAACCCGATATGTATATGTAAAATATTTTTTTAACAGGGTACACACATACAAACACCAACATAGGCCCCTTTACAAACTATTCTTATAGTTTAGATTAGGTATTAACCCCTTTGGCATTAGGTTTAGACCTTTAGTGAGCCCAATACCCAATTTATTTAAGGCCTAAGGACACATTTTTTCGAGCTCGTACAGGGTACACGAATTCTCGGGGCCGGCCGTTAAAGCATCAATTAACAGCAAAACTGAAGCAAGTTTCTAAAGTTATCAAACTGATGGTGTTAAAGTATCAATTATTAGCTACAATCTTTGTGAATTTAATAATAATTTAAAAAGTAAAAAAATATGCATGAATTGAAAACAGATAAAAGAAAAAACCCCAACTGAGCCAGTGGCGGATGGTTTCCGTTCAGATTGCTGTGGAGTCATGACGGATACGATCTTGGTGGAATTTTTTTTGTGGGAAATCTTGATTGAGCTTGAAGGGTGTGCGAAGAAAGGAGACAGACCCCCCGCATCTTTCTGAAAAAAGAAAATGAAATGTTGTTATTAGAAACCCACAAATGAAGAAAATGAAAACATGATAAAGATTGAAAATTGGTGTTGTTTGTTTACCTGGCCTAGGAAGGGGGAGGAGATTGCAGAAGAAGCCGCGGCCGCCATTGATGGGTTGTGGTTGTGGTTGTGGATTTGAGTTTGATATGTATGTATATGTATGTATGTCAAAAGGGGTGGCTAGTGGGTGCCACGAGGTTTCGACGCCACGTTCAGATTAGTGGGTCCGATGGGCAAAATCTGAGGGTGAGAGGGGCACTCCTCTAAGACTGAGTGTAGTGGGGCGACTCCCACCCCCAGGTCGCCCCATATCGCCTGGAACACCGCCCCCAAGTCGCCCCCCCTTGCCCAACCTCTTCTCGTCGCCCACTCAACACACAATTTGAAACATATAGCCGTTGTATTCCAACGGATATATTGACATTTTATGTTTTTTTTTTTAACCAAATTACTATATATATATATACATCTACCATACAACACAACACACTCTAAAAATATACAACACAACACACTCTAAAACTACATTCTTTCAACATAACCATTTTGTTTTTTTGGAACCACAAATGGAGTTCAACGTCCCTTCGTCATCCTCGTCCGACGACGATACAACTTCATCTAGTTCTTATGAATTTGAAGAAGCCATCAACGAGGCGGTAATGACAACGATCAATTTAATGGTTCACGTTGCTAGCGAGGACAATGAAACGGATGACCCACTGATTAGAAGAAGAAATTATATTATGCGGGATCGTGCCGCAGGACAACAACGGCTGATGCAAGACTATTTCGGGGAGGAGCCGGTATATGACGCGAAGATATTTAGACGTCGCTTTCGCATGAGTAAACGTCTATTTACCCGTATTACAAACGACATGGAGGAAGATTATGATTATTTCAAACAAAAGTATGACGCTCGTGGTACACATACTAGAGGCGTGGTACACATACTAGAGGCGACATTCGCAAACCGTCGTTAATATTGCAGGCAGTTGCATCTTATGATCTTTGGATATGGAATGCATATTTTGGTCAACAAGGTTCTCACAACGACATCAACATGTTTGAGTCTTCGCCGGTTCTCGAAGAGATTATAAACGGGTTGGCACCAACTTCAGCGTTTTATGCGAGCGATAATTACTACAAACGCGGATATTATTTAACTGACGGTATCTATCCGGAGTACGCAATGTTCGTAAAGACGTTCACCGAGCCTATTGATCTTAAAAGAAAATATTTCACGAGAAAACAAGAATCAGCAAGAAAAGATATCGAGCGAGCGTTTGGAGTTCTTCGAAAGCGATGGCACGTCATCAATTATCCAGCAAGATACTGGACAAAGGAAAAAATGCATGACGTCATTTACACATGCATTATTTTGCATAACATGATATTGGAAGACGAAGACAAAGCCATTTGCCAAGATTACAATGAGAATGACCCTTCATTGTTCCCGGAGTATTGGACACAAGAAGTATCATCGGAGACACGACTCGTGAACATAATGGATATAAAGAATAGACAGAAACACACCATGCTTATGTATGACTTGATCGATCACCTATGGGACAACAAACAACCAGGATACGAGGCGGAACTCGTTAACGAGGATGAAGGAGATAACGAGGATGAAGATAATAACAATGTAGTCGACCTCGACCTAAACGAGTACGTTAGTAACGATGAGTAGTAGATGTATTTTTTTTATTTTAGTTGATGTATTTTTTTATTTTGGTTGAAGTATTTTTTTTTAGTTGATGTATTTTTTTATTTTGGTTGAAGTAATTTTTTTTTAGTTGATGTATTTTTTTTATTTTGGTTGAAGTAAAAAAAGACTTTTATAAAAAATAGGATTTTTTTTATATCTTTTACATAAAAAAAGACAAAATAAATCAATCCACGTGTCGCAAGACGCCCCACCCAGCAAGGTTGCCCCACTACCCCTTTTTTGGTCAAAATCCGCTTATGTGACGTGGCGCCACGTGTCGCAAGACGCCCACTCAAAAGGTTGCCCCACTACACTCAGTCTAAAAGGGGAGTCCCCTCTCTTACGCAACACCAATCAGATAGTGCCACGTCAACTCCCCTCTTAAACTCTCCTAACACCCCATTTTGATGGCGGCACTCCCCTCTTAGGGTACTTGGGTTTTTTTTTTTTTTTTTGTAAAATTATGCATGTTTATAAATTAAAAAAATATTAATAAAAATAAAAATTAAATAAAAGAAATTTCATTAAATTAAAAAAAATACAACCTAGAAAAATAAAAATTACGTTCAAACTAGAAAAATAAAAATTACATTCAAACTAGAAAAATATAAAAACAAACTACTCGTCGTCGGAACTCACTTCAAGGTGAGGTAGATCTAAACGTCCGAGATGCTCAACGAGATCGTGTTTTAGTCTCCAATGCGTGTCTTCGTCAATGAGCTCGCTATAAGCTGTATCAGCTAAGACGGGTTCGACTGGAGGATCTTGAATGTGTACCGGTTCTATCGCCCTTCCGTCGTCTTTTATAATCATGTTATGTAAAATAATGCACGTATACACGAGTAAACTTATCTTTTTCACCGTTTTGGAACGCATTGGACGCTTTAGTATTCCCCACTTCGCCTTTAACACCCCAAACGCCCGTTCCACATCTTTTCTTGCGGCCTCGTGTTGCCTCTTGAACTTTTTTTCATTCGGGATGTGAGGATATGGAAAAGACTTCACAAACACGGACCAGCTAGGGTAGATCCCATCAGTAAGATAATACCCGCGTTTGTATAAGTGGTCGTTCACCTGAAATGGACAATATGGCGCCGTTCCGTTTCGTTGAGTAAGAAATAACGGAGATTGTTGGAGCACGTTGATGTCGTTTTGTGAACCCGCCGAGCCACAAAAAGCATGCCAAATCCACAAATCTTGAGACGCCACCGCCTCTAACATAACCGTCGGGTATTGATGATCGCCTCTCATATATTGTCCACGCAATTCTGTGGGGCACATTCTCCAGACGAAGTGTGTACAATCCAGACTACCCAACATACCAGGTAGGTGATGTCTCTCCTCATGAGCCTGATACAATAGCGCAACGTCGTGGCTCGTTGGTCTACGTAAGAATTCACCGGCATACATTGCACAGACCGTCTGGCAGAAATATTCAAGGCATTCACGAGAGGTCCTTTCAGACATCTTTAAATACTCGTCGTTTTCGTCCGGTGGGTTACCGGTTGCAAGTTGTTTAATCGCAGAAGTAACCTTTTGCAACGGCGTGAAACTTTTCTTCATTCTCCCGTCCAAGCCCTCTTGAAACCACTCGTCGTTCGCTTCGACGTCACTAACAATTTTTAGGAACAAAGACTTGGACATACGAAACCTCTGACGAAAAATATCGGCATTAAATTTTGGATTTTCTACAAAATAATCGGCCATTAGTGTTTCGTGGCCACCCTCACGATCTCGAGGGACAATTTTTTTTACTAGACGATGCCGTGTCTAGTATCTCCGCTTGTTGAATGAGATTTTGGAAGAAAATTAAACTACTATCGTTTGACGGAGAACCTTCATCGTCGGGAAAGTCGGGTAGGGGAGGAAAAAACGGGAACTTGGGATCCATTTTGTGTTGTATTTGATAGATTTTTTTAGAGTGAGTTTGAGAGTGGTGGGTGTGGTAAAAAAATTATTTGAGATTGAGTTGAGTTGGTTATTTATATTAAAAAAATTGATTTTTTTTTTTAAAAACAACCGTTGCCCAACGTTCACATTCCTCGATCCATGTGCCAACTCATCGCGGTGAACAACCACCGAAACCACACCCCGAATCGGGTCCCCGCGGTGATGGCGGCGGTGTTCCCGATCGGGGAATGTGGTCACCGAGCCACTCCCCGCTTGGTGCCCCGGATACCCTGATACAAGTCTTTTTTCCAGAGCAACAAGTCTATTTTCTTTTTCTTTTTATTTTTTTTAGGCGGCGTAATTTTTTATTTTTATTTTTGCTTTACAATATGTGACAGTTGAACCTTCAAACTTCTAAGGGTATCCGGGGCACTCCCCTAAGAGGGGAGTCCCCTCTCTTACGCACACCCAATCAGCTTATGCCACGTCAACTCCCCTCTTAAACTCCCTTCGCACCCCAATTTGATGGCGGCACTCCCCTCTTAGGGGAATTGTTTTTTTATTCAAAAAATAAATAAAAAAAAATAAAAGTTTTCATTGGTTGAAAATGCTGCTGGCCCCACCATATCATCTCCCCTTCTTCGGTGAACTCCCCCCGACCACCCTCCTCGAATTGGGTCACCGCAGGGATGGCGGCGGTGTTCCCGCTGGGGGAATTGGGTCACCGCGGCCACTCCCCGCTGGTGCCCCGCTCACCCTAATCTTCTGTACTATTTGTGAAACCAAGTAGTGTGGAGTGCAGAAAGGTGGCGTGGAGGGTTTCATCATGCCAGCATACTATCCCGTGTCCCATGGTGGTGATGGCACACTTTAGAACCCTAGGGTGAGGTTCTAGAATAAACAGTGTATTTGTGAATCGAGTAATCAAATCCTGATCATTGATTTACATCATCAAATCGTAAAATACACTAGTGTATTTTCTTCATCATAGCTATTGATTTACACATATGTTTACACTTGTGTATTGATAATCAAAGCAGTGACGGATTTAGAAAATTCTTATAGGGGTAACGTTTCAAAAAAAGGGGTAACGAAATTGAAAAAATGTCAAAAAATGTCAAATTTTTCCATAATCTACACTACCGACGGATCGTCAAGGGGTAGCGGAGGCTACCCCTTATTCTAAGGTAGGTCCGCCGCTAAATCAAAGGCGGGTTTTACACAGTGGCGGATCTAGGATTCCGACCAAGCGGGAACGTTTTATAAATAAGTGGTAACGAAATCGAAAAAACGTCAAATTTTTCCAAAATTTACACTAAAAACGTCAAAAATTTTCCGACCAAGCGGTAGCGGAGGCTACCCCTTGGTCTAATATATATCCACCCCTGGTTTTACATATGAACCTAACCCTATATATATATATATACTAGGTTATATACCCTTGTGCTTCACGGGTTATGCGTTGTGTTAAAAAAAATTTAGAGTAAATTACAAGTTTTGTCCTTTATGTTTACATCAAATTTCAAGCGCTGTCCTTTTGGCCAAAAGTTGACAGGCGTTGTCCTTTACCTTTCAAAATCTTGCACGTTATGTCCTTTAGGCCAAACCCAATTAGATTTTTTTGTTAAATCTGGTCATGTGCATTGCACATGAGGGCATTTTTGTCATTTCACATTCCTAGGGACTATTTTGTAAAAAACTTTTATTGAGGGACTACATTGTACAAAACTTAAAAATAAAAAATATATAAATTTTCTCTTCTTTCTCTAATCATCAGAAAGTTCCCTCTTCTATCTCTCTTTTCTTTCTCTGATCATCATAAATCATATGGTCTTTTCTTTCTCTAATTTATGTTGCTTCTGAAATCCCAGAGGATTTATACCACCTGATCAAGAAGGCTGTTGCTACCAGGAAGCATTTGGAGAGGAACATGATGGATAAAGACGGTGGGTTACGACAGTGGGTTCGGTCGACGGTGGGTGAAGGGGTGGTTGTGGTGGATTAGGTGCGACAGAGGATTTATACCACCTGAACAGGAAGCATATGGTGGGTTTTGGAGACTCGATGTCGGAATTGTTTTTTTTGGGGGGTTTTTCATATTTTTGGTTTTGGGGGTTTTTGATTTGGTGTTCAGGTTTTTGATTGGGGGTTTTGATGCAAGTAGCAGTGGCGGTGGAGGGTGGCGGTGGAGGGTGGAGGGTGGTGGTGACGGTGGCGGTGGCGGTGGAGGGTGGCGGTGGCGGTGGAGGGTGGGAGGGGTGGTGGTGATGTAGGTTATATATAGTTAACCCTCGATGATGGCAGTTAGACGGTTGGTTTCATGTCCACAGGGCTTTTCAGAAGGTTAACTATGGATTGTAATACATTTCATACACATGATTCACTACGACGAGCAGCAACCAAACTTGGTTCTTCCGGATACAACTTCTTCCGGATAGAACTCCCCTCGGATTCCTCATTAGCGACAAGAGACTTTTTTGGGGGTTTTCATATTTTGGGGTTCTTCATATTTTGGTTTCCTCGGATTCCTCACTAACTGTGTGATAAATCTCCGTAAGTGAGAAATGCAGGCTCTACATTCGATGCCGGGATTGTTTTTTTGGGGTTTTTCATATTTTGGTTTTGGGAAGTTTTGGGGGTTTTTGATTTGGTATTCAGGTTTTTGATTGGGGTTTTGGATGCAAGTAGCAGTGGAGGTGGAGGTGGAGGTTGGTGGTGGCGGTGAAGGGCGGTGGTCATGGTGGTGAAGGGTGGTGGTGATGGAGGCTATACATAGTTAAAATATTAATAATATTTTAAGTTATTTTGTTTTATTTTTAAATACTATTAAATAAATGGGGTAAAAAGACTATAATGCCCTTGGGTGACCAGATTTAACCAAAAAATCTAACTGGGTTTGGCCTAAAGGACATAACGTGCAAGATTTTGAAAGGTAAAGGACAGCGCCTGTCAACTTTTGGCCAAAAGGACAGCGCCTGAAATTTGATGTAAACATAAAGGACAAAACTTGTAATTTACTCAAAAATTTATTAAGTAATTGCAATGTGGGGTTAGCTCATTTGGCAGAGGCTTATGCTCTAAGAGGTGAGGCCCCAGTTTTAAACCCGGGAAACAGATTAATTTAGGATTATTAGAGTATAACATTGGAGAAAAATTAATTTATATGCGATACGGGTAGAAAATTTTATTTATATGTCAAACCATGTCACTTAGTAAATCGAGTCCCCTCTAAAAAGAACCAACCAAATTATAAGTGTTTAAATATATAAAATAAACTTTGGTGTCGATACTTTTCTACTATGCAATACCAATGGCAGACCCATGATTTTTTTTTTCATTGAGAGTCAATCACGTGGCTTAACCAAACTTTTAAGTGGACAATCGGGACATTTGCTGAATAGCGCTTTGAACTTTAAGTCTTCATTCGAACTTTTAATAAGATTTTAATTGGTGCAAACTTCACCAAATCCTCAAGACACAAAATCCTCTAACATAGCTTTTCAATCTACATGTTTTAACTAATTTTCCTAAGCCACCTGGTCATCAGCAACTCCGAAGCACTTCAAGCTTTTACGTGCAAGCTTTTACGATTGTATAACATCCACTATACGATACGACAAAAAAATAATGAATTTGAGAAAACATAATTAAAAAGTTGAAGAATGCGAAAAAAACCGAAACATGTCTTCCTTAATCATTTCGTTGAAGGGTCCTATTTATGAAGTTTATCTGAGAAAGCAGGACATAAAAAATGCGCTTATCATAATTGATATTGCCAAATCCCCCAAATGTAAAAGCAATGACAACAAACAGCCAAAACATTAGTGATCGAATAAGTTAATAGTGGTAGAAAATAGGATGTGAACGGAGAAACATGAAATTGAACTAACAAAACGAAGTGACCGTAGATTCATAACGTTTTAAACTCTTACGCATTATAATAATCATCAACTACTCGCTTAAATACATAATTTCACCGATAACAACAAATATAACAAAATTCAACTAACCGAAAACTTAAAATTCAACAATAAACACTTCTTAAAACAATGAACTACCAGTAATATCACGCAGTAACTAAAAAAACAAAATATAAATCACCCCACGGTGATAAAAGTCACATTGAAAACAATTAACATTAACCAGCTGGCATGACTACCTTAACAACCTCTATTCCACCACAATATTCCTGCACCCAATAATTACATAACATTAGCACAACTTTTGTGAGGATGAATATAGTAGCAAAAGCGTTAATTTTAACTTCTAGAATGCGTTAGTGATCCAAATTTATCGTAAAAAGAGGCTATATTGCAAAGCTAAATTTCAGCCTAAGCCAACGTTATTTTTGGAGTAAAGGAAACGGATGGTCCCTGTGATTTATCAAAACTTTGGATTTGGTCCCTAACTTTCTAAAAGTACATAGATGGTCCATGTGGTTTGCACTTTGTAACACATTTGGTCCCTAGCTTTTTTTTCAAAAGTACATGGATGGTCTCTGTATTTTGCACATTGTAACGCATTTAGTACCTAACTTAGACATGTTAAAACCTTTAGATTTGTTGGTTGGGGACTAAATGTGTTACAAAGTGCAAACCACAAGGACCATTCGTGTACTTTTGAAACGGTTAGTTGTCAATAGTTATAGGACTTAGTTGCAATTAACAACCGTTCACACTTGCAATCAACAACCGTTCACATCATATCATGTAATTATTTATTTATTTTTTAGTCCCTCACTCTCCCTATAAGTAGAGGGGTTATTTACTCTTGTAAACAAATATTCAATCAATACAAGTTCGGTTTTCATACCATTCCCATTTACAGCATACCATTCCCATTTACATGGTATCAGAGCTAAAGGTCTCTTATCTCACGAGCATCTTTTCGGGTGACCATTTCCGGCTAAATTTCCGGACACCACCAGTCTCGGTTTAGAAGATTCATAGTATGCTCTGTGGTTGCAGCTTAGTCTGATCTTCCACATCAGAAACGAATCTTCTTTTTCATACCATTTTCGGTCATCTCTATTTTTTTCTGTTCTCGGGTACTATTCATCGCAGGTTACTGTTCACCCGATCCAAATCTGTTCAGATCTGATCTGCCAAGTTTCAGATCCAGGGGTTACTGTTCATCGCGAGTACTGTTCATCCGGCCACTGTTCATCGGGGTTACTGTTCATCGGGGTTACTGTTCATCTGGTATCGTATTTTTCCAGCTTCGTCGGAATTTGTTTCCGATCATTTTCGTGCAGTCGGTTTTCCGATCTGAGCAACTTTTTTTGTTTCTGCCTCGTTTTGCGTGCTCGTATTCCGGTTCAGTTTTTTAGTTTTCTGGTTTTTCTGTTTGAATATATTGTTGCAATGGAAGATAAGAGAAATCACAGTATTAGATGCACTAAGGAGGATTATGATTGGCTTCAACGGTTACTTGCCTTCGGGTCACAAAGTCCGCAGACCAACTCGGTATTCCCAGGTACGTTGTCTGGCTTTGACCTATCCTGGATTATTGATTCTGGAGTCACTCATCACATGACTGCGAATCAAGAAATTCTCACTAGCCTTCATAAAACCTCTCACCCACCGGTTAAACTTGCAGATGGTTCCTCATGCCCCGTACGCGGCATTGGATCCATTCACAACCCAGAAAACCTAAAATTGTCTTATGTTCTTCTTGTTCCTAACTTCCATACCAGCCTTTTATCTGTCAGCCAAATTACTAAACAAAATAATTGTTTCGTTACTTTTTATCCTACTCATTGTACCCTCAATGAACTGGGTACCAACCGAGTCATCGGTACTGGTCTTGAATCAGGTGGTCTCTATCGGATGTCCTCATTGTCTCCTCCCAAAGCAAACATCTGTGAGTCTAGTATCTTTGAAACTCATTGTCAGTTAGGTCATCCCTCTGTAGCCGTCCTAAGGCAAATGAGACCTGGCATCTCTATTCCCGATAACTTCCATTGTGAGTCATGTCAGCTTGGTAAGCATACTCGACGTCCTTACCCCCCAAAAGTGTCAAGCCGAACCATTTCCATTTTTGAACTTGTACACTCTGACGTATGGGGTCCATGTCCAGTTAAGACTCCATTGGGCTTTCAATATTTTGTTACCTTCATTGATGACTATTCTCGTGCTACATGGGTTTACCTATTGAAATCCCGTAGTGAAATCAACTCAATCTTTCATGAATTCCATGCATATGTCAAAACCCAGTTCAAAACATCCATCCAAACCTTACGCACCGATAATGCTAAAGAATATTTGTCCATCGATTTCTCTACATATCTCAAATCACAAGGTTTTATTCATGAGACTTCTTGCGCATATACATCTCAACAGAATGGTGTTGCTGAACGCAAGAACCGCCATCTGTTGGATGTTACTCGCACACTCATGATTCATTCTCATGTTCCTCGTCACTTTTGGGGTGATGTTGTTCTTACTGCGGCTTATCTAATTAATCGTATGTCATCATCTGTTCTTCATGGTCAAACCCCGTTCTCTGTTTTATTTCCTAGAGGAACTCCATTTCCTCTTGAGCCCCAAACTTTTGGATGTGTAGCTTATGTCCATGATCATCGTCCCGGAGTCCCTAAAATCGACCCTCGAGCCATTCGTTGTGTCTTTGTTGGTTACTCGCGTGTCCAGAAAGGTTATCAGTGTTATAGTCCTTCTCTTCGCCGATACTTTACCAGTGCTGATGTCACTTTTGATCCGTTGCGTCCTTTCTATCCAGAAGCTACCATTCTAGTTTCTGATCTGTTTCCTGACCCTGATATACCTAAGTCTCACATCATCCCCATCTTTCCTGTAACTCCTGTTCCATCTGTCCCTCAGGTCTCAGACACCACAAACCAGGGTCCTACTACTGAGGGCCTACCAACCGATCCCCCGCCATTACTCTTTACATATGTTCGGCGAGGAAAGGATCACACGTCAGCAACCATTGATCCCCAACCTACCCATACCTCTGGTACATCCTCTGTTCAACCTGCCATGTCTGAACCAGATACATCCTTGCCAGTTCCTACCCATACTACCTCGGATATCCGTTCGGATACACCTGCTTATGACCCTCCAGGTGCCCCATATCCCGATATACCTATTGCCTTTCGCAAGGAACCTAGACACTCCACTCGTTATCCCATCCAGGATTATGTTGTCTACACTCATCTCTCTACAGAGTCTCATGCCTTTACCACTTCCCTGGATTCCTGCCCGATTCCCAAAAATGTGATGACCGCTCTGGCTTACCCAGGATGGCGACAAGCCATGGAAGACAAGATTGGGGCTTTAAAAGCCAATCAGACTTGGGACCTAGAACCACTACCTCCTGGTAAGTGTGTTTTTGGTTGTCGTTGGGTCTTCACAGTTAAACTTAACCCTGACGGAACTCTACATCGTCTGAAAGCTCGTCTGGTAGCTAAAGGTTACTCTCAGGCTTATGGTATTGATTATGACGAGACTTTTTCCCCAGTTGCCAAAATGCCATCTGTGCGTATTTGTATTGCTCTTGCTGCCATTCATCATTGGCCGCTCTACCAGCTTGATGTCAAGAACGCCTTTCTCAATGGTGTTCTTGAGGAGGAGGTTTATATGGAGCAGCCACCAGGGTTCATTATTCAGGAGGAGGCCTCAAAAGTATGCAGACTACGTCAGTCCCTATATGGTCTTAAACAGTCTCCAAGGGCATGGTTTGGTCATTTCTCTAATGTTTTGGGAGAATTTGGAATGGTTCGTAGTACATATGATCACTCTGTATTCTTCAGACATCATCAGGGACGAAGGATCATCTTAGTTGTTTATGTGGATGATATCATAATCACAGGGGACGATGAAGAAGGAATTACCAAGCTCAAACAGTTTCCTCATTCTCAGTTTCAGATTAGTGACTTAGGTCGGCTACGGTACTTCCTTGGCATAGAAGTATCACGTTCTCCACAGGGAATACTTCTCTGTCAATGAAAGTATGTTCTTGATATGCTAACTGAGTGTGGCTTGCTGGGTTGCAAACCTGTTGACAGCCCTATGCTTTCTACAAGGAAGCTCCTTCCAGAGGACGGAAGCCCAATGAAAGATCCTGAGCGATACAGACGATTGGTCGGAAAACTCAACTACTTAACTGTCACCCGACTAGATATCTCCTTTGCCGTCAGTGTCCTAAGTCAGTTCATGGCTACTCCGTACACGGGACACTGGGATGCTGCTCTTCGTGTCTTAAGGTATCTCAAAACCACACCAGGTCTAGGGATCTTATATTCTGATCAGGGTCATTGCCGTGTGGGTGCTTTCACAGAAGATGGAGATGGACGTATATCTGGATTTTCAGACGCAGACTGGGCAGGTTGTCCTATTTCTCGTCGATCCACCACTGGGTATTGTGTTTTTGTTGTTGGAAATCTTGTGTCCTGGAAGAGTAAGAAGCAACATACCGTATCCAGATCAAGTGCCGAATCAGAGTACAGAGCTATGGCAGATGTTACATCAGAGATGATATGGGTTCGTCGTCTCCTCAGAGAACTTGGAGTTATCTCTGATGACTTGATGCGATTATACTGTGATAATTAATCAGCTATACATATAGCGAGAAAATCAAGTATTCCATGAGAGAACTAAACACATTGAGGTTGATTGTCACCTAATCAGAGATCGGATAGTCGGCACTCAAAAGGATCCTCCATCCATCCAGCCAATTCATGTTAAAACAAAATTCCAACTAGCAGATATCTTCACAAAACCACTCCGAAAGACTCAAATAGACTTCATATGTAACAAGTTGGGCATGATTAACATCTATGCTCCAACTTGAGGAGGAGTGTTAGTTGTCAATAGTTATAGGACTTAGTTGCAATTAAAAACCGTTCACACTTGCAATTAACAACCGTTCACACCATATCATGTAATTATTTATTTATTTTTTAGTCCCTCACTCTCCCTATAAGTAGAGGGGTTATTTACTCTTATAAACAAATATTCAATCAATACAAGTTCGGTTTTCATACCATTCCCATTTACAGCATACCATTCCCATTTACAGAAACGCTAGGGACCAAATCCAAAATTTTGGTAAACCACAGAGACCATTCGTGTGCTTTACTTTTATTTTTAGAGGCCGAAAAAAGTTACCATATGTAAAGCGAAGGCTAATTTTTAGTTGCCGCTTCTGTTTATGTCGGGAAGAACTAAAAGTCTATGTTCTTTTTGGTAATTTTTCGGCCTCATGTTCATTTGGTGATTTTTCATTTTTGTTTTCGAGTCGGGTCAACTCACACAATAAAGTAAAATGTTATTAGAATTCACGGGGTTATCGTCTCAAAACCTACATGTAAAACGGGTAATACATATTTACAAGTATAAAAAAGGAACCTTGAAATGGGAGTTAACTTTCTTTTGTATAGGAGGATTGAGCCAACCCTAATGGGCTGAGCTGCAAGGTTCAGCACTCAAATGTTTTGTTATTTCTTATGCAGATGGAAGAATTTGTTGGCTCAACTACCTTTCTCAACATGAGCAACGCCCATTTCACCCCTGTAGTTGATTAAATACGTTAAGCACTAATGCAAAACGCAAAACCTTTTAGGGATTGATTTCGACCCATATGTGTAATAAATAGTCGATATGGGTTATTACATATAAATCAGTAAACAATCAATTGAGCAAAGTACATAAAAAGGAAAGATGGTACCTCCAAATCCTTTCGATGATCTCGCCCTTTTTAATATGCTGGTCAAGCAAATCAGCCACATCACTTGGAGTAACATAACCATACTTACAATACAACAACACAAGAACATACATATGTTAAAGTGACTGGTGTAAACAAAATTTAGAACAAATAATAAAACACGGTAACAAATTCTCTTACCAGTGTCCAGAAACTTTCTCATCCTGAACCTTGCTATATATAATCAGGTTCCCTGCATACTTGTGTCCCCCAACATGTGAGCAAGCACCCACAAACACCCCATCTTTCAACCCCCTCACTCCAACCTCCTCAGTGAACTTCTTGATTAAAATTGGTCCACAAACACTGCATCTTTTATTTCGACTGTTATGAGCACAGACGAATACATATGAACCTGTCACTGGTTCCCCTTTCCTGCAGACCATGGTTTGCCGTTCACAAGCACATCCTCCACAAAAATATCGAGTGACTCGAGTGACCACGAGTGCACAACCACATACCTCTTCGGTGGAGTGGAAGCAAGATGATGCTGACATTTGGCCAACACAGAGAGGGTCGCATGCCACTGATAAAAACGAAACTGAGGTATCCAAACATGAAATCTTTGGCACCGGACCTACTTGTGTGAGTGGATTTTGCAAAGTATTTACTTTTATCACAAGAATCGGTATAAAAAAATCCCATAAGTTCAATAATTTTTATTTAAGAAACAATACTTCTTTGTTCCAATTTATTCTAAAGTAACCCATAGTAAAACAAGTGTCTGCATAGTCATACGGCCCTAATGTAATCTCCGAGGAACAGAAAACCAACTGAAAAACCCAAAAATTATCCATTCGATTGAGCTTAAAAGTCTAACCTTTTCTCCTATTCACAGGAAATCAAATCATAAAATACCCAATCAACACTAACTTACCTAGTTCGTTTAGATTTCGCATAAAACTGGAAATCATGAAGTTCATTTAAATTATGACTGTTCAAAGACACATCAGGGTAATCTTACCTCATTAAATATGAATTAAAGAATTAAGACAAGGAGAATGAAAATCCTAAAAAGGAAAACCTCAAGCTCAAAACTGCAAATATAAGAAGAAATCAACATATGGGTTTTTAGAATTGCCTTCTTAGATTTAAGAATTCCCTAAAATTGTATCAATATATAAGCATTATTGACTAATTATTTTACATCATATAATCAATCCGACGAACTATTTGGTAAACAAAAAGATGTTAAATTTAACTGAAATCTTGCAAATTTATCATCAAAAACACAAATTAATGAAAAAAGGTCATACCTTGTTACTCATAAACAGAAGTTCTTGCCTCTTTCATTTCGCCATGAAGTAACTTGACCTCCAAGCAAGCTAACCTGCAAAAAAATGTGCAAATATACATAGATTAATTAATGTAAGATTTTCTTGAAAACAAACAGAAATCATTAAATTTACAAAACTAACCCTAGCCGAAGCTCCTAGTGGATTCCGAAGAACGATTTGCTCAATTCCATTCCAGTCCTTTGTTGTTTCAAGGGCCATCCTGGTATCCCAAACAGCTGCAGAGTGTCCCATTTTTCTCACACAAATCCTAGAATGCCTGCTAAACGTGTTTCTAACAAACCCTAATCACACTTTTCTAGTGTGCCAAATGCAGAAATCATATAAACAATATTTTTGTGATCTTGTTGATTCAAAATCTTCAAAATCCTGCACTACTTGTTCTGAATTTGCTTAATTGGACCCTCAATGTAATCCATCACTTCGGTTTTAAAGAACGAATGCTTCTATTCATAGTTCATAGTTTCATACCACCTAGCAAATGATAGTATTGACAAAAGTCAAGATTTTGATGCAAAACTAATATTCAAACTCAAAAGATTCTTTACAAATTTACCATTTATCATATACATATTAACAACAATAAAAAAATAAACCCTTATCCCTAAATTAAATCAGCATCTCACATTAACAACAATAAAAAAATAAACCCTTATCCCTAAATTAAATCAACATCTCACAATTAAATTCCCAAAAAAATAAATTAAAGATAAAAACTTTAATCATCCAGTAAGTTAAAAATAATTCATAACAAATTTACCATTTATCATATATACATACTAGGTTATAACCCCGTGTATTACACGGGTTAAATAAATAAATTTTATATACTAAATAATAAAACAATATATCTTTAAAAACCCCATTTATTGCACGGGTTGAATAAATATATTTTTATATATTAAATAATAAAAAGTTGTATCTATAAGAACCATATTGTACGGGTTGAATAAATGTAGTTTTATATACCAAATAAAAAAGTTATATCTTTAAAACCACGTGTATTACACGGGTTGAATAAATGTAATATTGTTTACCAAATAATAAAAAAAAATTACAACTATATAAATATGTGCATTACACGGTTTGAATAAGTGTAATTTTCTGTTCTAAATAATAAAAAATATATATCCTTAAAAAACCATGTGTATTGTACAAATTCAATAAATCTAATTTTATATATCAAATAATAAAAAGTTATATCTTAAAAAACCTCATGTATTACATGGGTCGAGTAAATGTAATTTTGTATAGTGAAAATAAAAATATTTAATATATTAATATATTAATACAAAGTTTGGTTTTCGTGATAAAAATAGATTATTCAATTGTTGCAAAATTTGTTAACGAAGTCTCAATAAATTTAATCCTTTATTTAAAACTCCGTAAATGTATAAATGATAAATAATATTAGTTATTTTTATTTTAAGTTTCGTAAAATCTATTTGATACCAAACTAAACAAAACGTTCAAATATAATTAATTCAAATAAATAATATTATAAATGAGAAAGAGATTAAACTAAATAATAATTATCCATAAGATATTAAACTAATAATATTTAGTAGAAGAGTTATCTATAATATAAGATATTAAACTAAATAATATTAAATTAAAATAATAATTATCTATAAGAGATTAAACTAAAATAATAATTATCTATAAGAGATGGCCTAATATGATGACAACTGTCCCAAAAATGGTTTCTTTTATTATATAGTATAGATTAACAGCAATAAAAAAAAACCCTTATCCCTAAATTAAATAAACATCTCACAATTAAATTCCCAAAAATAAAAAATAAAAACTTTAATTATCCAGTTATTAAAGTTAGTCAAAAGAACACCCTTTTCCCCAATTCAAGAACACAAATACAAGATCACAATCTTTAAAAACACATTCATCCCACATTTACCAAACAAAAACACAATCCAATTCCTAATATTTCAGATCCAAATGTCACACAAACTTTCTGCTAAAGCAAGAAACTAAATCTATACCAAACAATAAACAAAAAAAACATCATATCTACACAACATACACTTAAACAAAAAAGAAAACCAAAACAAAAACCAATAATCAGCCAAAAAAGCTCACTTAAACATATCATCAAACAACTTATCAGCATTAGATGATAGAATAGTTACTCAGGACTCACCTATTCACCGAAATTAAATCGCCAGTCGCCGAAAAACCAAGCTCGTAGCCGGAGTAGTCGTGAGGCACTGGAACAGAAACCAAACGTCCTTGACGTATGCGATCTAACCAAAAACATAATCAAGAAACTGAAAAAGCTTACCAAAGTACTCGCCGGAACCCTAGCCTTGACCGGAATCTGATATGACGCTGCAGTATGGGTTTAACCCCACCAAATCAGTCACTGGTAATCCCGATCAGTGCCGGAATTTCGTCCCTACCGAGAACACCTGCCGTTGATGCAGATCTGACAGTATATGAGACATACAAACTTGTCGTTGATACAGATCTGACCGTAGATGAGAGAGAGAGAGAGAAATGATTCCATCGGCTCACTAAGACATGTGAAAGTGCATTACAAGCAACCAATTCATATTAACAAAATATCATAAACATATTTCAATAACCTAAAACACAACAAACTGAAATACTCTCCCAAACGAAGTCTTCAACATCATCAACTCCTTCGAGATTCAATCCAGACGACGATGAGTCATCTCCGGTAGCCATTAACAAAAAACGAATGAACTAAACCTGCAACTGTTACTTAATCAGAGATGATGAAACGATTGGAAGTTGAGAAAATGAGTGTCGTGTTGTTCACTGCAACTGTTAAAAATCGTGCGGTGTAAGAGAATTACATTTTAAGGTTTTTGATTTGAAGCAGTAGAAAGGAAAGAGGAAAGTACGGTGTAAAGAGAGAGAGAGAGAAAGGATTTTGATTCAATACCCAGGATAGATTGAATTTGAATTTTGAATTTGAATGAGATAATTGTTTATAAAAAAAAAATCTCACAAATTGACACATGAAATATGAAGAAGGCAGAAGTTGCCAAGTTGGAAAGAGATTATGAGGGTTGCTTGTGGTGTTGACAAGTAAGCTCAAAGAGCTTTGATTTATTATAATAGAGAGATATAGGGGGTTCATTTGAAAAGAATATTCTTAAAAGAAGAAAAAATGAATTAATCTAGACCCTATTTTTTTATCAACTGTTGTGAATCAAGATATCATTTTTGTCCACTTTTAATTAATGCTTTAATTACTAAGAGTAGTATATAAATTTTGATATAGAAAATTAATAAATATTTTAAAGAGTTACTCAACTCTTATTAATGCAACCATAAATTTCTCCTTCACCATCATTAATGTATTGACTCCTACACAAATTTTATTAGAAGTTACAAAATTATTTAAAAATTTTGTGTCCTACACATATTTTATTATGTGTCGCAAAATTATTTAAAAGTGTTTGAGTCCTACACATTTTGTATCCTACACCAAAATATTGTTTTAATGGTGTAGGAAACGTTGAAAATGTAAGATCATGTGCAGGATTATTTTTATTGTGTAAGGTACACAACTATTTTATAAGATAGGCTTATTAAATGATTAGAGTTCATTAATTTGAATAGCAAAAATAAATAATAGACTCATTAAATGATTTATTAAAATTACCTTTGTATCCTTTGTTCTTTTTGTTCTTAATTTTTAATTCTTCTCATTTGAACTCTCCACTATATATATATATATATATAGAGAGAGGGTAAGGTTCATGCGAGAACCACCTTTATTGCGAGAACCGCGAGAACCAATGTGAACACAACCTAAAATAGCTAAAAAACCTAAAAAAAACCTAAACCCCCCTCCCCCACCCCCCAAAAACTAACCCCCCCCACCCCAAGCAAAAATGCTAAAAACTAAACCCCCAAAAAACCTAAAAAAATATAAAAAAATCTAAATTTTTTTAAATATTTTTTATGTTAAAATCGCTACTTTTCCTAGCAAAAAAAATACTTTTTTTTTAAATTGTAATTTTTTTTTGCTACGAAAAGTAGCGATTTTTTATAAAAAATATTTAAAAAAAATGTGTGATTTTTAGCTATTTTTAGGCATTTTTTGTTGTGTTCACACTGGTTCTCGCGGTTCTCGCAATAAGGGGTGGTTCCTAATGGATCTTTGTCCTATATATATATATATATATGAAAACCCACTGGAGTTGAAAAAACTCAAGAAACCTTTGTAAAAACCCTATGTAACATTTTTTTTTTCTTCTAAAAAATAGAGAATCTAACATACATATATTTGAACATTTTTGTAAAAAAAGCGTCAGATAAATTTTTTTAAATGTTAAAAATTTCATGTTACATAATTTATATGTCCACAAAAATGTAATATACAGATTTTGAATATTTAAAATAAAAAAAACTAGGCAACGCTTTTTACATTTTTTTTATAAAAATGTTTAAATATATTTATGTTACATTCCATTTTTTGTTTAGAAAAGTAAAAATGTTACATAGGGTTTTCTTGAGTTTTTCGAACTCAAGTGGGTTTCTTTCTGTACTTCACCTATATACAGGGGCGGTTTTGGGCCTGTGCAGGTTGGGCCACTGCACAAGGCCCAAATTGCCAAGGGGCCAAAATATTTTTTTTTAAGTTTCTATGTATTGTTTATTAGATCTGATAGTTTAAAGTCTAAAACAAAAACCCAACTCAGATTTGGGCCTCAATCCCTAAATCCACTTACATAATCTTATTGGGTGTGGGGGTGCAAAAAGAAAAACGCAGAACAATTGTCATTTTCACGATTCATCTCAAAGGCTCCAAGCTTGCAGCGCATGATTCCCTGAGCGATTAGGAATTGCAATATTTTGGCCGACATCATCAGTCAATTGCTCGCGTTAACCACTGAAATTGAAATTCAATCCTAAAACATAAATCCCCAAACTTGATGAGTTCCGCAGATTGATATAACCATGATCACATGTTCTTGATCTGGGTGACGTACTGTTTGATCTTGTTTTTTAGGTAAGTCCTTTAATCCATAGTTTAACATTTCATAGTTGACTGCTTACAAACAGTTCGACGAAATGCCCCAGTGAAGTGTTGTGTCTTTATAAGGGATTTTATTGTTGTTATCAGTTTTTGATATTCCTTTGAGGTAAATCTATTAATCCCATGTTCCATATATCGTAGATTGCATTCTATAATACCTGTTTCTGATCACTATCAATGCCATTAAATATGTTTTTGGATATAAGGTAATTTATTAGGTGTTTTTTATATACTAGCGATTTAAAGAAGTAAAATAATGAAATGGTTCTAAATGAACATAGTTGAAAGTTATCTAAATTTTCAAAATTGAAGTTGTTGAAGTCCTATTTGCGATCGACAATGTCCCAAGAAAGACTTAATGGCTTGGCGATGATATTTATTGAAAACGAAATATTAGAAGGTATGGACTATAAAGACTTGATCGAGAGCTTTGCTTCCAAAAACGCTAGGTGAGCCTCACGATTTGCTTAAGTGAGTTTGATTATTTTGCTACACTACTATTGTTTTGTATATTTTTATAACAATTAAACAATTATTGTCGTATTGTGGTTTTTGGATATATATAATTCATAAGTTTATATTATACGAAAAGGGCCCAATTTTTTTGTCTTGCACCAGGCCCTGATTTTTTTTTATTAATCTCGGGGACGGCCCTGCCTATATATATACATACATATATATATATAGGGGATGGATAATGAGAAAACTAGTTTAAATGAGAAAACCAAAAAACTAACTAAAAAAAGCCAAAAACAACATGCCAAATTTTTTATTATTTAATTTTTAAAATTTTTATAAAAAAATCACAGTTTTTTATGCATGGAAAAAAATGTTCAAAAAAAAAAAAATAAAGAAAAAAGTTTTTGGTTGTATTGCACATGTGAACTATTACGGATATAGTGCACATGTGTAGTACACATATAATCACATATATTGCACATGTGCAGTACAACAAAAAAAAATTTTGAAATTTTTTTTTCTAGGCATAAAAACTAGCGATTTTTTTATTAAAATTTTTAAAAATAAAAATCGCAGCTTTTTATGCATGGAAAAAATTTTCAAAAAAAAAAGTTTTTGGTTGTAGTGCACATGTGCACTATTACGGATATAGTGCACATGTGTAGTACACATATAATCACATATATTGCACATGTGCAGTACAACAAAAAAAAAATTTGAAATTTTTTTTTCTAGGCATAAAAACTAGCGATTTTTTTATTAAAATTTTTAAAAATAAAAATCGCAGCTTTTTATGCATGGAAAAAATTTTCAAAAAAAAAAAAGTTTTTGGTTGTATTGCACATGTGCACTATTACGGATATAGTGCACATGTGTAGTACACATATAATCACATATATTGCACATGTGCAGTACAACAAATTTTTTTTTTTTTTGAATTTTTTTTTCTAGGCATAAAAACTAGCAATTTTTTTATTAAAAATTGTAAAAAAAAAATTTGGTATGTTTTTTTAGCTTTTTTTAGGCTTTTTTAATTAGTTTTCTAGTTTTCTCATTTATATGTAGTTTTCTCATGATCCTCTCCCTATATATATATATATATATATAATGTAAGTATATGGAGAAAACCAATTTTATTGAGAAAACTAAGGAAACCCCAATACTTGGCCCATATTGAGCCACATCACCCACTTTAAGCATGTGCAAATTGGTCTTCAAAGGACATTTTAGACTTTTTACTTTTTCATCTCATCAAACGTCACCAACCCACCTTTTACTTTTGAGACAAAAGTACACACCTTTTTGCAACATTTTCCGATGCATCTTCTTCCCCACATTTCTATCATCTTCTTCAAATTCAAACCTTCCATATATTTCTTTTTATCTTTGTTTATCCATGGAGTTTATGACAAGAATTTCGGACGACACATAAGTAGACTTTTAGTATTAATTCTTGTTGAATACGTCTCCATGTTGTGTTGTACGAAACAACTAGATCTGGATCTTGTACTCATCCATTTCTATTGAAGCCACCATATTTGAAGATCAAAGTCACCATCGAAGCTCTCAGAGAAAAGCAAGTAAGGTGTTGCTCTCATCACATCTTTGTTTATGTTTTTAGAGAGAGAAAGCTAATGTTTTTTAGAGAGAAACAACAATATTCATCTTGTTTATTTCGGATGTGTTCATGCTTATTGAAAGCTGATTTCGGGTGTGTTCATGCTTCATCTCACGTCGTCATCTTCATCTCGGGTGTGCTGATGCTTGTTGAAAGCTGATTTCTAGAGTGAGAAACAACAATCTTCATCATATTCATCAAGAACACCAAGAACACATAGAGAGAAGCAAGTTTGAAGATCTTCATCGTGTTCATCACACGGTTTCTAGATTCGGTAAGTTTTTTTAGAGAGAGAAACAACAATCTCTTGAGTATTTTATTTTGAAAAATCATTTCACACTTGATGTTTTAGTTAAAATGGTTGTTTATAGGTTTTTGTGTAATGGATGTTTTAGAGATGAACATGATTCTTTTGTTAAAATGGTTCTAAAAATGGGTAAATGTTTATGTAATTTGCAGGTTTTTATTTTTGTGTTAAAATCATTTTTGTGGTAAAAAGTTGTGTTTGGTTTGGTTGCTTGTTTGAGGCTTTTGATCTGAATAGTAACTGTTTTTTTTTTGTTGGGTTGGTTGCTTGTTTGGGCTTTTGATCTGAATAGTAACTGTTATTGTGTGTTATACTAGGAGGTAACACATGTTACATGTGTTACAATAAAATTTTACACGTGTATAACACGTAACACATGTTACATACCTGTAGTTACATTTGTGTTAATAAGTTTAACTTTAGGAGATTAACACTGATGTACTTGTTTTGTTCATAGGTGAATGGATGTTTATGTTCAAGATAAAGATGGTTATCAAGACGCAAAGCGTAGTTAGATTTTTGTAACCTTTATGATAGTTTTTGGATCATTTTTATATGTTTAAGTTTTTATAAAGATTTTTGTTACCTTTAAGTATGATTGTAATGTGTGTAATTACTAACAACCCATGATGACAAGTGACTTTTGTTTTGCTTAACATTTGTAACTGGTGTTGGACGTAACATGTGTAACCTATGTGAGAGGTAACTAACTAACTAATAGCAAAGAATAACCTGATAAAATGTTGGTCATATCATTCCTTTGGTACACATGTGTTACATACGTTAAAAGGCAACGTTACATATGTAACAATGGTTTTTATATATGTAACATGTTTAATGAAAAATAATAAACTACTATTAAACGCATGAGCTATTGAATATCATTAATTAGAAAGTCAAAACATCTAACACATTACAATCATCTTAAACATTACAATCTAAAAAATATTACAATCTTAATGAATACTTGTTTTGATTAACATTTGTAACTGGCGTTGGACGTAACATGTGTAACCTATGTGAGAGGTAACTAACTAATAGCAAAGAATGACCTGATAAAATGTTGGTCATATCATTCATTTGGTACACATGTGTTACATACGTTAAAAAGGCAACGTTACATATGTAACAATAGTTTTTATACATGTAACATGTTTAATGAAAAATAATAAACTACTATTAAACGCATGAGCTATTGAATATCATTAATTAGAAAGTCAAAACATCTAACACATTACAATCATCTTAAACATTACAATCTAAAAAATATTACAATCTAAAAAATATTACAATCTTAAAGAATATTTGTTTACCAATTGACGTGACATTTTGGATGATGTAATGCAGTTACATATGTAATTTAACTAAGTTTTAATTGGCACCTAAGGTTGCACATATGTAACACATGTTTTTTTTAACATGTGTTACACTAGAGGGTAACACATGTATAGTCATGTTATACATGTTACATACAGTGTTTACACGTGTTACAACATCAAGGATACACATGTTTCATATAGTTTTTACAACCAAAAATGGCCTTCACGACAACATCCTTCTTCATCCATAATGCAACATGTGTAACAACGTCCAAAATTGTTGCTTCGTTTCTAGTATATAACGTGTGTGACATGGCGATCGTCAGAAAACACATAAAAGCCACATGTAACTTGTAACATGATATAGAACCAAGTATTGGTTTACTATGGATACGATGTAACACATGTTACAAACAACATGTAACATGTGTAACAATGCTAAAAAGTGTTGCATTTATTGTATAACGTGTGTGGCATGACGTATATCATGTAAAAAGTGACTGTTATGCATATTACGGGTTGAGATTTTATAAAAGTTAGTTTCCCTATCCCACTATTGAGATTTTATATGCACCCGAAGTCCTATTTTTCCCAACCTCGCCATTAGATTTTATAAAAGTTAGTATCCCCAGTTATATTACATACATAAAAGGAAGTTGATTTTAGATCAATACATAACCGACATGTGTATTGTTCAAATTGATAGTAATGTATGCAACTACTGAGAATGTGGGACTGGTGTAACAAAATAAAGGGACAAATAGATTATATATATTAAAAAAAACAATTACAATTAAACTTAAATGTAACAAAAGTGTTTTATACAAATTCAAATATATAAAAATGATCCAAAAAACTCATAAGGTAACACAAATCTACCTATGCTTCGCTTCTTGATAACCAACTTCATCTTGAACACAAACATCCCTATACCCATAAACAAAACAATTACATCATTGTTAATCTTGTATAGTTAAATTTATCAACGCAAACGTAACAACATTTATGTAACATGTGTTACGAGTTATACATGGACACAAAGGGGGCTGCACTTATGTACCACATGTTTGGAACTTGTGTTACATTAGAGTGGTAACACATGTATAACATGTGTTACGTGTTACACATGTGTAAAATTTTTGTTGTAACACATGTAACAACCATATGTGACATGTGTAACATGGCTATACATGTGTTACCCCCTAGTATAACACACACAAACAGTTACCCCATAACATGCGTAATATGATGTAGCAAAATAAACACATGGATACGCTGAATGTTACACATATTCCGAATAAATTATGAAGTTTCTAAAGGTAACACATGTTATAACATATACGATAAAAAAACCCCAAAGAAGCAACATATAGGGGCTTACACATATGTAGCACATATTTGTAACTTGTGTTACACTATAGTGGTAACACACGTATAACATGTGTTACGTGTTATACATGCGTAAACTTTTTGTTGTAACACATGTAACAACTATATGTGACATGTTAACATGGCTATACATGTGTTACCCCCTAGTATAACACATAAAAACAGTTACTATTCAGATCAAAAGCCGCAAACAAACAACCAAACCAACAAAAAACAGTTACTGTTCAGATCAAAAGCCTCAAACAAGCAACCAAACCAAACACAACTTTTTATTTGTAAAATAAACGAGATCATCAACGATTAGATTATGAACTTTTCAAAGGTAACGAATATATATCAACAATAACATTCATTATCACAATTCTAAAAAAAAAAATCCCTTTAAAACAAAAAAACCCAACAAACTATCAAATCTATTTTACCAATACACACACAAAATCATTCAACTTTTACCAAACAAATAACATTAGGACATGGAACCAGTCCATGTCATACGTGTGTGTGTTCTTGGTGTTCTAACAACCTTCTCTCTCTAAAAACCCATGTAACCAAACGATTTCTGACCTTCTTCTCTCACACACACACTTGTGTGTGTGTTCTTAGTGTTCTAACAACTTTCTCTCTCTAAAAACCCATGAACCAAATGATTTCTGGCCTGCTTCTCTCTCACACACTTGTGTGTGTTCTTGGTCTTGGTGTTCTAATAACTTTCTCTCTCTAGAAACACATGCAACCGAATGATTCAGGCCTGTTTCTCTCTCACACACTTGTGTGTGTGTTCTTGGTGTTCTTCATGAACACGAAGGAGAATCTTGTTTCTCTTTCTCTCACACACTTGTGTGTATGCTTTTGGTGTTTCTCTTTCTTTAACAATAACAATTCAGGCTTGCTTCTCTCACACACACTTGTGTGTGTGTTCTTGGTGATTGAAACATGAAGAAAGAGAGAGGATGAGAGAATGGATGATGATGATGGTTTGATGGTGAATGTACAGAAGATATTTTGAATTCTCAAAGAAGAAGAAAATGAAGAAAGAGAGACAATGATGATGCTTTGATGGTGATGGTGACAACTATACAGAAGAGAGACAATGATGATGATGCTTCTTCTCACACACACACACACTTGTGTGTGTGTTCTTAGTGTTCTAACAACTTTCTCTCTCTAAAAACCCATGAACCAAATGATTTCTGGCCTGCTTCTCTCTCACACACTTGTGTGTGTTCTTGGTCTTGGTGTTCTAATAACTTTCTCTCTCTAGAAACACATGCAACCGAATGATTCAGGCCTGTTTCTCTCTCACACACTTGTGTGTGTGTTCTTGGTGTTCTTCATGAACATGAAGGAGAATCTTGTTTCTCTTTCTCTCACACACTTGTGTGTATGCTTTTGGTGTTTCTCTTTCTTTAACAATAACGATTCAGGCTTGCTTCTCTCACACACACTTGTGTGTGTGTGTTCTTGGTGATTGAAACATGAAGAAAGAGAGAGGATGAGAGAATGGATGATGATGATGGTTTGATGGTGAATGTACAGAAGATATTTTGAATTCTCAAAGAAGAAGAAAAAGAAGAAAGAGAGACAATGATGATGCTTTGATGGTGATGGTGACAACTATACAGAAGAGAGAGAATAAGATATGGTCTTTTTGACACAAATACCCTCCTGGCCCACTCATCAACATATGTTACGTATTAAATTTAAATCAATAAACCATCAAATTTCCCTAACCCTTAGATGATCAAGATCAATGGTCACAATTGGGTTTCCTTAGTTTTCTCACTAAAAATGGTTTCCTATATATCATTGCCCTATATATATATATATATATAGGGGAAGGTTCAAATGAAAACCACTAGTTATTGTGAAAACTCGAAAACTAATTAAAAAAGCCAAAAAAAACATACCAATTTTTTTTTGCATAGTAATTTTCGCTACTTTTAGTATATAAAAAAAATTTCAAAAAAAAAAAAAAACTTTTTTTTTGTAGTGCACATGTGATACAAATTTTTTTTTTTTTGAAAAAAAAGTTTTTTTTATATACAGAAACCTGCGATTTTTTATAAAAAAATTGAAAAAAAAAATTTGTGTTTTTTAGACTTTTTTAGTTAGTTTTCGAGTTTTCACAATAAAAGTGTTTTTCATGTGCAGAAAACTAGTTTAAATGAGAAAACCAAAAAACTAACTAAAAAAGCAAAAAAAAAAATGCCAATTTGTTTTTTAATTTTTATAAAAAAATCGCAGCTTTTTATGCATGACAAATTTTCAAAAATAAAAAAAAAGTTTTTGGTTGTATTACACATTACGGATATAGTGCACATGTGCAGTACAACAATTTTTTTTTTTTTGAAATTTTTTTCTAGGCATAAAAACTAGAGATTTTTTTATTAAAAATTGTAAAAAAAAGTGGTATGTTTTTTAGCTTTTTTTAGGCTTTTTAGTTAGTTCTCATTTATATTTAGTTTTCTCATGATCCTCTCACTATATATATATGATTCGGTTCAAATGAAAACCACTACGAGTTATGAGAACCGTGAGAAATTTTTGATCCGGCGCGAGTTGGGCCAACTTTTTTTTCACAAACGTAGATGAAAACATTATAAACACATCTGTAAAAAAAATAAAAAAAAATTGTCGAGGCGTTAGTTTTGAATGATACAAGTTTTTTTTACACGCTGGTGTAAAATTTTACAGCTTGATAACTATTTTTTATCAGAGCGTAAAAAAAACTTGAATAAGTCAAAACTAACAACTCGATAATTTTTTTTTACATGTATGTTTATAAAGTTTTCATCTATGTTTGTGCAAAAAAAATTTGGGCCAATTCGCGTTAGATCAAAAAGTTCCCACGATTCTCACAACTCGCAGTGGTTCCCATTTTAACTCATCTCTCTCTCTCTCTCTCTTTATATATATACAGGTTCAGAAGAAAACGTCCTAAAGTGTGAGAACGGTGAAAACGCATCCTGATGGGACATGTGGGACGCGATATTATTAGGGCGGAGGGTTTTTTTGTCTTTTTATCTTCCCTTTTTTTCATTTTTCGTGTCACAATACACCTTTAATTTTTGGCGTATAAGATTTGTTTGACGCTTATTTATATCCAATAAGTATCTGGCGTTTTACTGGTCTTTCTTAGATGTGTCTCGTTCAATTAATCGTTCTTGTGTCACATAGATAACAATTTGGCATTTATGGCGTTCCCAAATTCAATAAAATTAATTAATAATTCTAACATCTTTGGCGTCCATGGTGTTACCAAAATCATTATATACATTTAATAATTCAAACCATACATTTTTTGGCGTTTTTGTAGATTTAACAGTTGAAATAATCCTATATATATGATAAATGTGTTTTTTTTTGGCGTTCATGTCGTTTTTAATAATCTATTAATAATTCAAACGATTACAACAAGACGAAATCAAACAAACTAGTAGCCTTCTTTGTATGGGATTACATCAGATATGTACCAATCGCTTTGTTCATCGTTTTCTTCGGATTCATCATTATCATGTTGTGCATTGGTGTATAACGCCATTTTGTCGTCTCGTCTTTGCTGCAGCCTATACTTAAATATCATAGCAACCCTGGATCTTGAATCGTTCAAAGGTGCTAAATCACAGAGTTGTTCAAAAAGATGTAGTCTCTTTGTCTTTAGCATTTCTTCCATCGTCAATGAATATTCAAACCCGTGTTGATAAGACACTTTAACCGTTCTTTTTTATCCAAACTCCAATTGTTAACTGTTGGTAGAGGAGTATCGTCAATATCATCATCATCTTCTGCTGGAAATTTTCTCTCCAGTCTTCTTATTACTTTTCGAGTTCTTTCACAATCGTTGGCCATTAGAACCCCAAGGGCCAGAATATCCCTCTTAATGTTAGGATCGGAGGCTCTAGTGATTGTGCTTGTTTAAATAATTTGGATAAATCAAACAGAAATGAACAGAAATTAAGTGCAGCGGAAGTGAACATCAAACTTTGTAAACACAATCAAAGAGAGAAACAGTTTTGATAAGCACATGCATTTCATTTAGTCGAAAGATTTACAATATAAATCAAATGATTACAATGCAAGCTTACAGACTAAACTCCCCTTCAACCTGATGCCCAAAGGTTGGATTGCACAAGATGAAAGGATTGAATTGAGGAGAAGAACTCACTCAAGACGATCAAATGTAACAGTACAGAGTACTGTTCCGTTTATAGACAAACCAAACCACTAAGACATCTCAGCTGACGTCACCATGAAAGCGACGTCTAACAGCCTAACAACCTGTATCTACTGTTCTTATACAAACACTGCTAAACCTAACCACTGACTATACATAAAACAGATGACATACTAAACTACTGCTCTCTCTTTACATCAGTGCTTTCCTCAAGGTTGATCAGTCCTTGATTGGGCAGTGCTTTGTCATCAGTAGATTGTATCAGTAGTGCTTAGTTCTCAGCAGTCCTCTGGGCTTCATCAGTAGTTATGAAGAACAACAGCAGTTGTATCCGGGCAGTGGATATAAGACCATCAGCTGTTATAATCACTTTCAAGGGAGAAGACTTAGTGTAAACAACTGCTTATTATGAATCCACTGTTGTGAACCAGTTTTGGCTATACATCATCTGTTCCTCTGTAGGGTTCAATCCCAACAATCTCCCCCTGGAACAGATGATGCCAAAACACTTCATTATTCAGGATCTTTATTGTCTCATCAATAATTCCCTAACTTGTCCTTTGAATTGTAATTCAAAGTTCATGGAATCTGTGTCATCCTCATCCCTGCACAGTATAAGCTCAAGGAGATCTTGTAAATCTTCAACACCCAGGCCAAGTGCTGTTTCCCTTGATATATGCTTCACTTCACCATTGGACCTGAGCAAAGTCAATACGTGGGTCTTTTGATCAGACATCCACTTTAGTATTTTTGAATCCAATGGGTTTCTTGGGAGATATTTATTTGATGAGTTTGGAAATTGAGGCCTGGTAATGACAACTTTGAGCAGTGTCTTGAGATTTTGCTGTTTCTTGTAGTTCTGCTCTAAGTGTCTGAAGAACCATCTTCATGATATATTCTTCTGAAGCTTGGTCTTCTTTTGGTATTTCTGCATCCATCTGCTTTGTTTCCTTCTTTGATAAAGGATGGCAGTGGTTGTGGTTGTGGTTGTGGTGTGTGTTGATGTGGTATTGGTGGCATTTGTTTGAGTGACAGATGTTGTTCATGGTGGAGGTGTAAGTGATTTTGTGGGAACAGAAATTGTTAATGGTTGAAGTAGTAACTGGCTTAGTTTTAGAAACTGTGGTGGTTGATTGCCTTGTTTTTCTAATAGGACTATCTTCTTTTTGCAGAACCATCTTTTTCTGAACCAAAGCTCTGCTCTCATCCCTTACCCTTTTTAATATCAGCAGTGGTTTTGAGACCAGCTGAATTGGCTTGACTTTGAACGATCCTCATTTGTGTATCTTCATCATCTGCTTGAATTTTCAGGGTTTCATCACCTCCCTTTTCCTTTTCTTTGACATATGTTTCAGCAGAAGTTACTGAAGGATTATCCTCAGAGTCATTTTTCTCCCCCTTTTTGGCATCATCAACTCTTTCGAAGATAGGTGCAGGGGTTGATGCAAATTCCACAGCTCATCTGGAGTAGGAGCAGATGATGGAGTAGCTGTTGGAGGTGGTGCAGTAGTGGATGGTACCCTTTGTGCTTTTAACAACTGTTGCAGCATGTCTTTGATTTCTGCAACAGATGTATCCAGTTTATCAATTCTAGTCGTCAATTCTTGGTACATTAAACCATCACCCAACTTAATGGGGTCATCTAATTTCCCACTAGCAGTGGTTGTAACAGTGGTTGATTGAGGAAATGTATCCCAAAAATCATCCACTGTTGCCCCTTTGTCTTGGTACTGGGGACTTCTTTCTTCATAATGAGAAACGCTTTTTAGTGAACCAGTGAAGAGTGGATACACAAGAGTTCTCAGTGAAGAAATTGCCTTCAAGGAAGTCTTATTGATGAAACTACTGTCCAAGTACAAACCAGTGGGTTCAGCACTTGTAGTAGCTGCTTCACTTGAACTACTACCAAGAGTTACTTGTAACTCAAGGGGTGTAACCTCCTCAGTTGTTGCTGGGATAGCAGAGGTATAAGCATCAGACTCAGTCACTTGTTGGAGTATACTCTCAGTGATAGGTGGTTGAGAAGAACTGATTTATGTCTGAGTTATATCCAAAGCATGCAACAAGGTCATTATTGATGGTGGTATTTGTGAAGTGATGATGGGAGTTGAAAGTAAATTTGCCCCAGGCAGTGGGCTGTGGATGATGGAATCAAGTGATTCCAGAGCATCATAATTTGGTGTCCCTGTTCTTACAACCTGTTCTTTTTAAGAAGAAGCAGGAGGAGTTTGAGGCATGGGTTGAGACCTTTCTACCATCTGCTGTGAGGAAGTAGCAGCAGTGGTTTCTAGTGACTTTTGTATTGTCACTGGCAGTTGCTCTGGGATCTCATCTTCCAGAGTTGCCTTTATTGTAGGTTTGGGGGGCTTTAGAATTTTCTTTTGTTTTGGTTTTTTGGTGAATTTAGGTGTGGATTTCACAGCAGTTGTGTTACTGCTGTGATCACCTTGAGCAGTGGGCTCAGAAGCAGGTGCCTGAGGAGCAGTGGTAGCTGCTAAAGTCTGCTCAGGAGCCTCTGCTTTTGTTTTGGAAATTTTTATAGCCTTGTAAATGTTTCAGGTGTAAGGCCATTTATTTTGAAACAGTGATCATGGCAACTGATGCACACAACTGTTGAAAAACATCTGTCCACGTGTAACCTCTGTTGTAAATCAGTGTTTTGCACAAACAGAGGATACACTTTGGCAGTGGACAGATTTTACTATTTAACAGAGTTTTAATGCCATCGGTGCTTTGAACAGACTTTGAGGATTTATTGAAAAGTTAAATTTTAAACTATTTTTAAGGTTATTTTTTATTTTTCTAAAAAACATTTTTATGCTATTTACACATGGAACACAAGAAAGCTTGCTTTAATCCATGTTTAGCACTCCAATACTAGGGATCAAGTTTTTCAACAGTAGATGAATCCAATTCTTAGGTTTGTACATCTACCAACTGATCTTTAGGATGGACATGTTAAAGATGAAATCAAACCTTTTTATAGCAATCCCTCACAAAGTGATGTCTGATGATGAGTGATAATGGATGAATGGGATATAAGATTTTTGATGATATATTTCAGCTGTTTGACAATCCTGCATAAAAGAAGTCTTTCGAGCAATTATATCAAAATCAAATATCATATTTTGAAGAGACAAACAGTTAGTTTCTCATTATACAGCATCAGCATAGTCTTCTTCAAAACTGTGATTGTGGAAACATCTGCTGTTTGTGCTTAGTTTGAACAACATGAATCTTGACAACTATGCTCCAACATATGCAATGTTTTTGAGGGTCCACTTTTTACCAAAAAGATTCTCATCCTTTGGTAATGGAACAAGTTCTCAAACTTGTTTTTCCCTGAACTGTTGAAGCTCCTCTTCCTTGTCAATTACCCAACTTTCTGTCTTTAAGTGCCCCAAAGGTACATGCCATGTTGATGGAATGGTAGATAGTCAAGAAGAAGACAATGGTTTTGGGATAAATTTTTATAAGAATCCCTTCAATTGATGTTGTCAAGAGAATGGAAACATGAATGAATTTTAAAATGGCATTGGTGTTCAAAAGGTGAGGCTGCAGATGTGAGTCATCTGAGCTAACAACTGTTGGTGACTTTTGATGATCCAACAGCTGTTTGAAATGAGGATGGAAGGTTTTGAAGAATAAGTATGGCACATTGATGATTTTTATCCATCTTAATGGATTTTTATCAACAGTGGTTAGGGGTATGGTAGTGGCAAGGTTTAGAAGGCTACTTTGGTCAACAACTGTTGGTGCAACAGTGGATAAGCTTTGACAGAAGTTTTGAACATCTGCTGCTCTGATGAAGGAGATGATTTTGTCCTGTGATAACACAGTATCATGTCCAACATCTTTTGATGGTGATAATGAGATATCTACAAAGTAACATCCTTGACAAAACACATTTTAGATGCATATTATCAAGATTAACACATTAGCATATTTTTACAGAGATTTGTATTCAAGGTTTTACTACTAATATATTTCCTGTTTTAAACATTTGATAAATTTTGACAGTAGTTGAGTATCCCAGATGATGGTAACCTTTTCACTTTGACTACACATTTTGTGTTCTAATCCTTAGAGTAAAACATGAGTAGTCAAGAATTTTAAGGTCGGTTAGCAATCAATCCTTGATCTGTTGTTAAAATAAACTTGAGTTTGACATGACCTTGACCCATGTACCATTTCCTTTTGATCTATTTTCAAGGATAGTATTACCACAAAAAAAAAAATAAGGGTTTTACATCCTGACAGGAGATTGAAACTTTTACTATCCAAAACAAGTAGGAGTTCAAAATATATTATTCTTAAGAAAAAATAAAGAACAACATATCCTATTTTATTTGAGAAAAACCTTTTCAAGGGAAAATAATTAAAGGTTTTCTGAAAACAACATCAAAAGGATCTGGTATATTTTCAATTATACCTTGTTATATGATCATAATCACATCATTCTCAAGTTTAGGAGAATGGTCAGTGGTTTGAAAACTTAATAACCACTGTTTGAGACCATTTCCTTGTCAATTGATTGCAAAAATGAGAAAACATGTACACATAGGTTTTGAGAGTCCTGTTATAGACTTTACCATGTGATGACACTGAAAACCTTGTCTAGTCCTCTTTTAAGATAAATCATTGGAGATACTATTTTTACCTGAACTTCCCTGAATCAGTGAATGCACACAGTTGCATGATGACCATTGTTAACCCAATTTGTGAACTCTTAAGTGTTTTGTATTTATACTATTTTCTTTTGATTTCAAAAGTTTTGAGATAAACACACTTTTGAGTTTTTGTAATTTTTCTTCTTTCCCTTTTTACCCTTTCCATCTAAAAGTATTGAACCTTTTACTGGAAGATTTTCAAGAAAAGAATACTCAATCCAAAATCTTTTTCAGCAATGTTTTGAGAGATTTGGACATTTTTGCTACTGCTTATGCCAAATTTCACATTACTCGTGATTTGGTTTTCACAGCATCAAACATATAACCTTTGTAGGATTTCACCCTTTTTCTCACAAGAGATATGGGCTAATTTCAAACACTTTACAACCCTGATATTTTACTATCAGAATTTTGAGTTGATCCATGGTTATGTCTGATGCATATTATTGAGACTACTGATTTTTCATCTTAATGTTAAACAATTTTGTTTTTAACTTTTGAAGGTTTTTCAAAATTGTCCATTCACATATAAGATTTTGTTCCTAAGGTTTTGTTTATCTCTTCTATGTTACCAATAGCATGGATGCCATTTTTCTGAACATAGGTCTTTAATGACATAAGATAAATCCTTAGCAGCAGTCAATCATGGATCCAAACATAGTTTACATCACAAACACTCATAGATCTATGAAGAACTGAATCCACTCTGAGATTATCAAATTTTACCAACTTTAACAATCATCGGTAGTTTATGTCAGATTATCAGTGTTACGTGAATCCTATGTGATAGATGACATCTTGGTTGTTTTACAGAGTTTTTGAATAATCAACTTTGGACGTGATTAATCGTTACTCTGTTTTTCAACTAAATACGACCAACCTTAGTATCAATGAATTTTTGAGCTGAACTGTTATATCAAATTGATTGTTAGATTGAATTTGACTGTCCTGGCTCTGATACCAATTGTTAGGATCGGAGGCTCTAGTGATTGTGCTTGTTTAAATAATTTGGATAAATCAAACAGAAATGAACAGAAATTAAGTGCAGCGGAAGTGAACATCAAACTTTGTAAACACAATCAAAGAGAGAAACAGTTTTGATAAGCACATGCATTTCATTTAGTCGAAAGATTTACAATATAAATCAAATGATTACAATGCAAGCTTACAGACTAAACTCCCCCTCAGCCTGATGCCCCAAGGTTGGATTGCACAAGATGAAAGGATTGAATTGAGGAGAAGAACTCACTCAAGACGATCAAATGTAATAGTACAGAGTACTGTTCCGTTTATAGACAAACCAAACCACTGAGACATCTCAGCTGACGTCACCATGAAAGCGACGTCTAACAGCCTAACAACCTGTATCTACTGTTCTTATACAAACACTGCTAAACCTAACCACTGACTATACATAAAACAGATGACATACTAAACTACTGCTATCTCTTTACATCAGTGCTTTCCTCAAGGTTGATCAGTCCTTGATTGGGCAGTGCTTTGTCATCAGTAGATTGTATCAGTAGTGCTTAGTTCTCAGCAGTCCTCTGGGCTTCATCAGTAGTTATGAAGAACAGCAGCAGTTGTATCCGGGCAGTGGATATAAGACCATCAGCTGTTATAATCACTTTCAAGGGAGAAGACTTAGTGTAAACAGCTGCTTATTATGAATCCATTGTTGTGAACCAGTTTTGGCTATACATCATCTGTTCCTCTGTAGGGTTCAATCCCAACACTTAACCCCTTCATCCATGTTAAGTATGACCTTCATTGTCTTGATTTTCACCCTTCTCCTGTCAGAGAACTTTAGGATGAAACGTTTCTCCGACCCATCAAACCACCATGCAATAACTTGAGACATTTTTTTTTAGTTTTTTTTTGTAAGACACTTATCTTTTATTTAATAATTTATATAGTATGTAATGCATTTAACATACCATTAAAATTTATAAGCATCTACAAAACGATGATTTGTATAAAATTCACACCTTCAAACGAAGTTTACTAACGTTTCAAAACTATGTTGTTAAACAAACTATACTTAACTTCATACCATGCAAACCATGTTTACAAAAGGTTGATAACAAAAGTTATATGTTTTTCGTTTGCGGAAGCTTCTTTATGTGCGTATTCGGTTCTTTAGCAATGCTTTATCATCATCCGCAAGTCCATTCCTTTACCTATAACCAAAAGTCATCAAAACATTAGTTATTTGAGCTTACAATGTGGTTTAACAAGTTCCTAAAGTCAAAACGCATTAAATTAACATGTTTGCAGATCTGAGCTGCCATCGCGGGGCGCGACAGATCAGGCGTAAGTTTTCGCGGGCCGCAAGCCGCTCTTGCGTGTCGCGACATTATCGGGTGGCTCCGTCGTGTAGCGTAACAGATAACATTTTCTAGCGAGTTTGTTCTGTTACCTGCATTTTTCCCAGCTCAAATGGTCATTACGAAAAACCTCATAACTTATTTGTTTTTGGTCCGAATCGGGTCACTTTTCTTCCTACGTGACCGTGATTTAACCCTCTATAACATGAACTCAAAACCCGATTTCTGAATTTAAAAAATTCTTAAAATTATGCTCTTGGCATTATAATAAATTCCATATTATTCGACCCGTTCAAATTTCAAGCATCACTATTATCCGAAATAGTTTTCATGTTTACACTAGCCTTACTAAATTGAATATTTCCTATTCGTAAGGTGTTAAACATAACTTTATGCGTCTGTTATGAATTAATTTCATTACTTGTTCAACTCATCCGACTACACTAGTCGAACCTTCATTTAATAATTCCCTTTTTATGAAATATTGATGTTTTAGTCATACTCCATCTGAATTTTTGACTACAAACCTGCATTTCCTATCCTTGGATAGTGCATTTTATGACTTTTCACCCATAGCCGGGTAAAATTTCAGAGTCATTTAGTATGAAACATTTCCGGTTTACATCAAGACTCACCATTGACCCATTCGGTCTTTTTAACGATATCCATCGCTTTCACACAACCAAAATATCATCACTTTAGTTGTTTTGACCCGGATGGTCTTACTAGCGAAATCCATCGCTTTATTTCACCAAAGTTTATTACTTTGGTTGTTTTGACCCATTTGGTTTCATTGGAGAATTCTATCGCTTTTACACAACCAAACATGTATAATTCGGATCACCTTAACTCGTTTAAACCTTAAAGTGGAATCCACCACTTCCATGTTCTTAATTAGCACTATACACTAGTTATTTCAACCGGTTAATACATACGGAATCCTCCGTTTTAGTAATAACTGATGTGTTCAAAATGTAACATATAAATTTCATCAAATGAGGCATAAAACTAACCCTTTTTAGTACTAATGTTGGAAAAAGTGTGCTTTTGTCTTCCTTTTGCATTTTCAGGATTAAATGAGCTCAAATTAACAAAAGAAGCAAAAAGACATCAAAATCTAACATAAATACAAGAAAAAGGACAAGACGTGACATGCCCGACCCCACAACAGCATCTTCCCAAGCAAAACAAGAGATCAGAAGCCTGAACACGCCCCGTCCTCTGTCAGCAGAAAAGACAAAGTGGTAGAAGCTTCTATTGCCCACCACGGGGCCGTGCTCAGCGGACACGGGGCCGTTGTCAACTATAAGATTCGCACAATCCAGGCAAATCTTTATAGTACAAAGATTCTTCTGCACACGGGGTCGTGCTCAGCGGACACGGATGCGTGGTCAACTAATAAGACAAAGCTGCATTAAATGAAGAAAGAGAGGATGTGGACACGGGGCCGTGCCCGAGCTTCTGTTCAGCCTATAAATAGAAGTGCTTGGCTCAAGCTCAAACCATCCCTTGGCACACCACCTCTCTCACACTTCACCCACCACCCACCACCACCATAACACCATCATCCACCACCATCATCCATTGTCCATCGTAGAGTGTGTGAGTCGTCTCGGGATCCAAGATTGATCGTAAGAGTTCTTGACAATCAAGGCCATGTTTGCCTAAGTCTCTTACATCACTTGGTGGAGACAAAGTGTCTAGTGTAATACTTTTTATTTCTAATCTTTTCGCACTTTTTATTTGGTTTCGTATTAATGACTTTAATAACTAGTTGCTTATGTTGAAGGTGATCTTTCTTTATCGTTTGTCCGTGGTGTCTTGAAATTATTTTACTGTCTATATAAAATAAAAGATTTTCACCATTCATATCTCCACGGTCTATATGGAGGTATGTTGGCTACCTGGTCGGGGGTTAAGGGAACGGTTTGGTAAAGGTCTTGCCATTGTTCAGCGTTTAGAGGTCCTGCAATGGAACTGGGTCAAATTTAGTAGGATCTCCTTCAATACTTAACGGTATTGGATGGCGGGGGTCCAAACTCTTTGATCCCCTCATAAGTTAACTACTATTAATACTATAACCCGGCTATTTAGGACTGTATCCCTGCTGACTCAGACTACTTAGTCGAGGGTAACGTCACCTCCAAAAGAGGGGCCTACCATAATATTGCATTAATAACTTAATTAATTATCTTCCAATAATCCACCCTTTTAGGATTGTATCCTTGCTGACTCAAACTACTGGGGTGAGGGTAATGTCACCTTCAAAAGAGGGGCCTACTTCAATAACTAAGATAATCTCTTAAATATGTGCAAAAGTGCGGAAATAATCAAAGGTTACACTAGATACGAGTCGGAACCAAGTGATTCATCTTGTCTATCTGTTTTTCTTTTTATTTTTATTTTCAGCATTTTACTTAGTTTTTACTTTTCTTAGTTTAAAACATTTTTCTAAACTTTTTATTTTGATTAGACGTTGAGGATAAACCGGTACTAAAAGCTCTTGTGTCCTTAGACGACCTCGGTATCTTGCCAACACTATACTATGCTCACGATGAGTGCACTTCTGTTTCTCTTGTTTTAAATTTGTTACTGGCACTTGAACACGGGGCCGTGTTCAGCGCCCAGTAACACAATTTTTTTGCTTTTTCACACCTTTTACACATTCAATCAACCGAAAAACTTATTTTTGGGACACATTGAGGACAATGTGTAATTTAAGTGTGGGGGGGATGCTAAAACCTTGAATCTTGCAAGTCCTAATTACAAGCCTTACACAAAACTCTATTGGAACCGCTAATCACCCAATTCAATTTTTTTTCTTGTCTAGGTTTAACTCGGGAAATTCAAGTTCTCAAAAAGGTTATATTTTTACGAATTTACAACCGATAGCGTCGTGATAAAAAGAACCAACATAAGAAAATTATGAAAAGGCATGGCAAGCTTAGTTAAAATTTGATTATATATACTTGATCACATAAAACCCATTCCCACAAAAGTGAGTTTTGAGCCTTTATTGAGCAAACACTTACATATCATTTGACTAAATGCTCATTTTCGTTTCTTGTGTGAATAGCCGCTTGGTTCTTACGACTCTAGAACTTGCCATGACGATACATTCCCGGTCCTTACCAACTTAAACCCGAGTAAGTAAATGATGGAGGCATTAGGACTAACCTTTTTATTTTCTACACCATTACTTATTTTTTACCACCTACCCAAAATCCCCCTAGTTAGCCCCTTTGAGCCTAAACCTTTTCATTTCATAACCCAAACCAAACACCCTTTTACCCACCAAAACCTTTTTCATTTTTACCCCTTTGTTTTAGTAACGAGTTCGATTTTTCGTATGACTTCAAAAAAAAATACATACATATATATATATATATATATATATATATATATATATATATATATATATATTTGTGTTGATGATGAAGCAAAAGAAAATAAACAAACAAGTTCATCAAAAAAATAACTTTGTTTGAATGAATAGCTTCATCAAAATAAAAGTTTCGAAAAATAGAAAGTCTTACGAAAACCGACACTTGTTACGCTTTTCGCCCTTTTTTTTACTAACCACTAACCACCAACCCAACCACCTACCTTTAACCCAAGCCTAACCCTTTACCCACAAAGTCCTCTTGATATTTACAAAGGTATATAAGTTAAAAAGGAGGAGGATTGATTGCTTGGCAAGCCTATGGTAGGAGTAAGTTCCATGCCGCTCTCGAGTGATCCACAAAAATACATTTTCGGCCGAGTGTTGAGTGATCCCCCGTGAGGTATGTGAACTTGTATATAAATAGAATTTTACAAAGGCATGTTATGCCCTAATAAGTAATTTCTCTTATGAAAAGTTTTAAATAAATCATAACGAATAGGATTGTAAATAAATAAAAATAAAATTAAATAAAGAATCTTGGAAATCCCGACACTCTACGACAAGCCCAAAAACCTTCTTCTCTACCCATTCCATTTGGGAGTGTAATAGCCACATATTAAAGAGTTTTGCTTGAGGACAAGCAAAGATTCAAGTGTGGGGGTATTTGATGTGTTCAAAATGTAACATATAAATTTCATCAAATGAGGCATAAAACTAACCCTTTTTTAGTACTAATGTTGGAAAAAGTGTGCTTTTGTCTTCCTTTTGCATTTTCAGGATTAAATGAGCTCAAATTAACAAAAGAAGCAAAAAGACATCAAAATCTAACATAAATACAAGAAAAAGGACAAGACGTGACATGCCCGACCCCACAACAGCATGTTCCCAAGCAAAACAAGAGATCAGAAGCCTGAACACGCGCCCGTGCTCAGCCAGCACGGGGGCGTGCCCAAGTGTCAGCAGAAAAGACAAAGTGGTAGAAGCTTCTATTGCCCACCACGGGGCCGTGGTCAACTATAAGATTCGCACAATCCAGGCAAATCTTCATAGTACAAAGATTCTTCTGCACACAGGGTCGTGCTCATCGGACACGGGGGTGTGGTCAACTAATAAGACAAAGCTGCATTAAATGAAGAAAGAGAGGATGTGGACACGGGGCCGTGCCCACTGGACACGGGGCCGTGCCCGAGCTTCTGTTCAGCCTATAAATAGAAGTGCTTGGCTCAAGCTCAAACCATCCCTTGGCACACCACCTCTCTCACACTTCACCCACCACCAACCACCACCATAACACCATCATCCACCACCATCATCCATTGTCCATCGTAGAGTGTGTGAGTCGTCTCGGGATCCAAGATTGATCGTAAGAGTTCTTGACAATCAAGGCCATGTTTGCCTAAGTCTCTTACATCACTTGGTGAAGACAAAGTGTCTAGTGTAATACTTTTTATTTCTAATCTTTTCGCACTTTTTATTTGGTTTCGTATTAATGACTTTAATAACTAGTTGCTTATGTTGAAGGTGATCTTTCTTTATCGTTTGTCCGTGGTGTCTTGAAATTATTTTACTGTCTATATAAAATAAAAGATTTTCACCATTCATATCTCCACGGTCTATATGGAGGTATGTTGGCTACCTGGTCGGGGGTTAAGGGAACGGTTTGGTAAAGGTCTTGCCATTGTTCAGCGTTTAGAGGTCCTGCAATGGACCTGGGTCAAATTTAGTAGGATCTCCTTCAATACTTAACGGTATTGGATGGCGGGGGTCCAAACTCTTTGATCCCCTCATAAGTTTACTATTAATACTATAACCCGGCTATTTAGGACTGTATCCCTGCTGACTCAGACTACTTAGTCTAGGGTAACGTCACCTCCAAAAGAGGGACCTACCATAATATTGCATTAATAACTTAATTAATTATCTTCCAATAATCCACCCTTTTAGGATTGTATCCTTGCTGACTCAAACTACTGGGGTGAGGGTAACGTCACCTTCAAAAGAGGGGCCTACTACAATAACTAAGATAATCTCTTAAATATGTGCAAAAGTGCGGAAATAATCAAATGTTACACTAGATACGAGTCGGAACCAAGTGATTCATCTTGTCTATCTGTTTTTCTTTTTATTTTTATTTTCAGCATTTTAGTTAGTTTTTACTTTTCTTAGTTTAAAACATTTTTCTAAACTTTTTATTTTGATTAGACGTTGAGGATAAACCGGTACTAAAAGATCTTGTGTCCTTGGACGACCTCGGTATCTTGCCAACACTATACTACGCTCACGATGGGTGCACTTGCCCATATGTGTGCTTAGTGTTAGTAAAATATTGTGTTTTATAAATTTAAAACTTGGCTAAAAATAAGTGTTAAAGGGGCTTAAAATACACACCTAATATATATAACACTTCACACGCATCAATAACCAAACTTCATAACGATTTAATCATTACCCAAATAACTAAACAATAGATAATAACGATAATCTACGAAACGCATAGCCACGTACCTTTAACACTTTCCTTTCAAACGGGTATCCGATCTTCCTTGATTACTTGAGGTTCCACCCAAATTGCCTATAGAATTCAATTTGGACATATTGCTTAGAATTCATATTTCCATATTCGACCTATAACACGTCTATCTAAACCAATTAAGTGACTCTTCCATGTTTATCTGTTGGGATTGAACCCTACCAAAGGAACAGATAATTAAAGCCAAAACTGGATCAGAGCAGTGGATCCAGAATAAGCAGATGTTATGTACACAAGTCTCTCCCCTTGAAAGTGGTTTCAACATCTGCTGACCTCCTATCTACTGATCATACAAACTGCTGACCTACAAACTACTGATCAAGTAAAAGTCTGATGGAACACTAAAGCTCTGCTGTTCAATCTACTGCCTTGAGTCAAGCTCTGCTGATCATGACAAGTACTGCTGGGTTCACATGAGTGGAAGGATGCAGCAGTAGTTTAGATGTCTTTATGTAATGAAATGTAATAACAGTAGTTAGCATAGCAGTGGTTGTATAGATCAGAGGTTAGAGTTTGTTAGGAGGTTAGATGTCACTTTCATGGTGACGTCAGCTTAGATGCTTCAGTGGTTTGCTAGTGCCTATAAATAGAACAGTGCTCTGTACTGTTCTATTAGCTCTTTCAATATCTTCTTCCTGCATGAACAAATACTGTGAGCTCAGGATGAGGGGGAGTTTGTTGCATACTTGCAAAATTGTAATCGTTGTTGAAATTAAATTCAATCATTCGGTTCAATGTTAAACTTGTATGTTAAAAGCAATTCTCCTGTTTGATTGTGAAAAGTTTGCTTCCATCTTAATTACGCTGCACAACTCATTCATCTTCATCTTAATTCAAACGTAAAACACAATCAAAACCAAACTCGGATCCTAACAATTGGTATCAGAGCTTGGACAGTCAAATTTGATTTAACAATCATTTTGACGTAAATAGTTCAGCTCATAAAAGTTGATACTGATAGTTTGTTCGTTTTGTTGAAAAACAGAGCAAGGTTTAATCACCATCAAAGTTGATTAATCAGTGCCTGTAAAACAACCAGGATAACGTCACAATCACAAGATGATAAGAATAACATTGGCTCTCTTTTCAAACCACCCATGCTTAAACGTAATGAATACAACATCTGGGAGAGAAGGATGGGTCACATCCTTGCTCAACAGAACACTGGATGTTGGAGGTCTGTTGTTTTTGGTCCCCATGTTCCTATGGTGCCAAGTGCTGAGGATGCAAAGAAGTTCATTCCTAAACTAACTGAAAACTATACTGAAACTGATTTTCAAAAGTTCGAACTCGATGCCAAAGCATTTAGCATCATAGCATCTGCATTACCCAATGAGATCTATGCTGCACTGTTACATTGTAACAGTGCCAAAGAGCTATGGGATGCACTGAAGGAACAGTTTGGGGGGACAGAAGAAGTTATAGAAAACAATAGGGAAATTCTGAATCAGCAGTATGAAACATTTTGTCACATCAAGGGTGAATCATTGACTCAGCAATTTGAGCGATTCAGTTGTCTCATTAGTGAACTAAGGCTTGTTAAAGTAACATTTCCAAATTCAACTCAAAATAGCAGGTTCCTTAGATCACTACCAGAAAAATGGGATACCATAGCTTTTGTTACTAGAAACTCTGCTGAGTTCAAAGATCTGACCCTGACCCAACTTCATGGTAGACTCCTGACCTATGAAAGGGAGTTAAACCAGAAAAAGAGGTTGCAAGAGTCTGGCAAAGTTGCTGATGATTATTCATTAGGTAGCACAGCTCTTTTTGGTCAGGAAGAATCTGGTAGCAGTGGTAAGGATCAGGGTTATGATCACTTTATTGATATAACTGCAGGTGGAAATTTTAACAACCCTGATCCTCACTCTGCAAATTATGCTTTTACTGCAAATTGTGAAAACCAGATGTCAGATAACTTGTGCTTTGAACTCAATGATTTGCAACACTTTGATCCCACTGACTTAGAAGAGATGGACATTTTGCATCAATTGGCTTTACTTAGTGTAAGAACAAGCAAATTCTACAAAAGAACAGGGAGAAAATTCCCAGGGTTACATGGGAATTTAAGGGTGGGGTTGGATAAATCAAAAATTAAGTGCTACAAGTGCAATAGGTTAGGTCATTTTGCTAGGGAATACAGGAGTCAAACCACTGGTCCTATAATCACTCATCCCAGCTCAAACCCTAGACCACAAAATCAAAGCACTGTTCACTATACCCAATATACCCCTGCAGCCCATGTTAACACTGCTCACTATGCTGCAACCCCTGTGCCTGTGCATTATGTTCAAACCACTGTTCCACAAATTTAGTATGTTCAAACCCCTGTCCCTCAGGCACAAGTACAACCTGTTGCACCTCAACAAGCTGCTCCAACAGTGGTACAACCAGATCAACAAAGCTTTTTCACCCAAGGTTTTGTTGACTGGAGCAGCATGCCTGATGAGCTTGGTGATGAAAATTTTGCACTCTATGCTTGTAATGAACCTTCTAATGATGGATTTTGTTTGATGGCATTAGAGTCAATACCAGAGGGGGTAGAAACTGAAGGTGAACAGCTAAGTGCTGAAACAGTGGATGAGGTGACTGAAGCAGTGGTTACTGCAGTTGCTGGTGAACTACTGCTGGGAGAAAATTCAGAAACCCTGATTGAACCACTGTCTGACCCCTAGTCCGAAGAAGAAAAAGAAGACAAGGAAGAGAAGAAAGCAGGTGAGAATGAAGTAAGAGCTGATGATGAAGAGGATCATCAATGTGATTGTGCCATGATGGCTGCTGCCAAGGTATCACCTCAAGTTCTTGAAAAATTGTGTTCAGATGAATGCATTATTGCATTTGCTAACATCAAAGAGGTAAATGAAAACCTTAGGGATAAAATCTTAACTGATGAAGTCAAATTTGAAAAGTCATTAAAAGAACTTAGAAACAAATTGGCTGAAAAAGATAAAGAGATCAACAGTCTCAAAGAAGAGCAGTGTATAACCAAAACTCAACTCCAAACTATGGTTGAAAAATACCAAGTTTGCAAAAAGGAGTTGGAGTCTACCCAGATTACCTGTGAAAGATGGGTGGAATCTTGCAAAGGGTATGAGGTTATGCTTGAGAAACAGCTTGAAAGCAATGTCAAGTTTGGTGTAGGATATAGAAAATATGATGATCTTGTAAACACTGCTGGTAAACAAGCTGGTTCATCTGAAATTAAACCAACAAACATGAATTGTCAAGAAGTGAAAATCACTAACAAACTTGGTAACAAAATCACTTTGGAAAGATCTGTGGGATCCTCAACTTTTGAGGAAATTGATAAATACCAATTTAAACCCACATGGTCTGATGAGTGTGACATTCTTGAAAATTTCAATCCCATGGACTTTACAACCACTGATGGTGTCACAGCTCCAAAAGCAAAGGTCATTCCTATCAAAGACATCCCAACAGTGGTTCAAAACTCTGTTGCAAAGGAGTCTGAGAAAAGGAAGAAAATAGAAAAGGTCAAAAACTTGTTTTGTGAATTTTGTGAAAAGATAAACCATCTAACAAAAGACTGTTTTCATCTAAAAGCATATGATCTAAACAAAACAAGTGTCATTGTTCCTACTGAAAGCTGCACCATCTGTGGTAAAACAAACCACAAAACTCAAGCATGTGTGTATCTCAAAAACTTCGATGTGAAAAAGAATGAGTACACTGCTAAAACATCTTCGAGTCCATCAACATCATCTGTCAAATTCACCAAGAACCAATCACTGTTTGTGCCAGTTCAAACAGCTGTCACAAAAAAAGCTGAACCAAACATCTGTCAAAAGAGATGTTCAAGTTACTGATGCACCCCCTGCCAATCAATACAGAAGAGGTAAGGGACAACCATCTTACCAAAGGATTCAACACGTTTATGAGACCTACAAAAGGCCCTCTAAACCTAGAGTGAACAGGCATCCTTTTGGGTATCAACAGGTGATTGGTCAAAACCCACAACAGTGGTTAGAAAGAAACAGTCCTAAAATTATCCAAACCCCTGACCTAACCACTGTTCATCAATCTGCATCCATCCCAGACACTGTTGAGACCCCATCCAAAGCCTTATTAGCTTTGGAAACCCTAATGAACTAATCCTTTTACTTCATGTGCAGGGAGCTTCTGCATGCTTAGATAGCCTTTGGTATGTAGATAGTGGAGGCTCCAGGCACATGACAGGATGTAAAGCCGTATTCAAAGATTTCAAAATCCATGGAGGGGGTGATATATCCTTTGGGAATAATAGTAAAGGGAAAGTTATGGGGTCTGGTACAGTACAATCTGGAAATGTAAAATTTGAAAATGTCAATCTGATAGACAATCTGAAATTCAACCTCCTGGGTGTTTCACAAATGAGTGATAAGGGGTATGGGTCATTCTTCACAAAGGAGTGTTGTAGGATTGTTGGACCAGAAATGGTTGAAAAGATTGAAGCAATAATTAAAACTGGAAAAACAAAACTTGTTGCTCAAAGAAGTGGCAATGTTTATGTTGTTGATATGTCAAAAGAGTGTCCCAGACTTGATGCCTGTCTGTTCTCAGCTGCCTCTAACAAAAAGACAGAACTTTGGCACAGAAGACTGGGGCACACAAATCTCAAGACAATCACTGAAATTTCAAAAAATGGCCTAGTAAGAGGCTTACCACAAAAATTGTTTTCATGTCCTGAGCATTGTGTTTCCTGTTTAAAAGGAAAACAACATAAAAGCTCCTTTAAGTCCATTGAAGAGTCCAAAACAACCCAGTGTTTGCAAATGCTGCACATGGATTTGTTTGGCCCAGTTCAAGTCATGAGTCTCAAAAAGAAGAGATATTGTTTGGTTATTATTGATGACTTCTCTAGGTTTACATGAACTTTCTTTTTACACTCAAAAGATGAGACTGCAGGCATTTTGCAAGACTTTGTGACACAGGTTGAAAAGCAATTTGACCTTCTAGTAAAAGTCTTCAGGAGTGACAATGGCACATAATTCAAAAATAAGGAGTTGGATGCCTTCTGTGTGAAGAAAGGGATTGTAAGGCAGTACAACATCCCTAGAACACTAGAGCAAAATGGGGTAGTTGAGAGAAAGAATAGGACACTGATTGAAGCTGCTAGGACCATGCTTGCTGACTCAGGTTTGCCATTGACTTTCTGGGCAGAGGCAGTAAACACTGCTTGCTATGTCCAAAACAGAGTTTTAATAAACCCTAGGCACAAAAGACTACTTATGAAATTCTGTATAAAATCAAAGCACTGATCTCATACTTCAAAGAATTTGGCTGCCCATGCTTTATTTTGAACTTAAAAGATTCTATTTCTAAGTTTGCAGCCAAAATTGATTGTGGTTATCACCTGGGATACTCAACCACTGCCAAGGCCAACAAAGTGTTTAATACATGGACTAAAGCAGTGGAGGAGACCTTGAATGTAAAGTTCAATGAACTTTCATCAATGAAAATCCCAGCAAACCCTGCTGATTTGTTTGATCTTGATAAATTCACTTTTGAAAATACTGCTGTCAAGACTAACAGTGCATGTCCATCTAAGGATTCAACACCAGACTATGGATATGAAATCATCATTCCTCAAAAGTCTGTCAGAATGGGAAGAGCAGCAGATGTTCAAAACAACCGTCAAAGCTCAACCACTGCTACCTCAACAGCTGTTGACCAAAGTTGCCCCTTAACCACTGCCTCCACATCATCAAGCACTGTTGATAAATCTCCTCAAACAGTGGATAAAAATCAACATGTGTTCACACCATTGCCACCTATTCCACCACCTTTTGAAGCCACTGCTGGATCATCAAAGTCACCAGCAGTGGTTAGCTCAGATGATACACATCTGCAGCCTTCACCAACAAATGCCATCATACCATACCATACCAAGGAGATTTAATCTTCTTGAGATCTCATCCACCTGACCAAATCATTGGCAACATCAATGAAGGGGTGCTCACAAGAAGCCAAACCCAAAACATTTGTCTTTTTGCTGGTTTTCTATCACTCCATCAGCCAGTCAAGTACCAAGAGGCACTGAAAGACAACAGCTGGGTAGAAGCCATGCAAGAGGAGCTCCAACAGTTTAAAAGACAACAAGTATGGGAGCTTGTACCACTGCCAAAAGATGTCAGCCCCATCGGCACAAAGTGGGTCTTCAAAAACAAAACTGATGAAAGGGGCATTGTTGTCAAGAATAAAGCAAGGCTTGTGGTTCAAGGTTACAGACAGGAAGAGGGGATTGATTATGATGAAAATTCGCCCCTATAGCAAGACTGGTAGCTATAAGACTGTTCCTGGCCATTGATGTCAACCACAACATGAAGGTGTTTCAAATGGATATCAAAAGTGCTTTCCTCTATGGTACAATTCAAGAAGAGGTGTATGTTTGTCAACCTCCAGGTTTTGAGGATCTATTTTATCCAGATCATGTCTACAGGCTAAACAAAGCCTTGTATGGCCTGAAACAAGCACCTAGAGCCTGGTATGAAACTCTTTCCACCTTTCTACTCTCAAATGGTTTCAAAAGAGGTACCATTGATAAAACACTGTTTCTAAAATGGAGAGGAAAGGATTTAATGATTGTCCAAATTTATGTGGATGACATTATTTTTGGAAGCACATGTAATAAAATGTGTGAAGAGTTTAGGCAACTCATGACAGCTGAGTTTGAAATGAGTGCACTGGGTGAGCTGCAATGCTTTCTTGGTCTCCAAGTTCAGCAAATGCAAAATGGAACTTTCATTCATCAAAGCAAATATGCTAAAGAACTTTTAAATAAATTTGATATGAATGATTGTAAACCATGCAGCACACCCATGGCAACAAATAAGCTTGTCATGTCTGATGAAAAGGATGAGCTGATTGACCAAACACTTTATAGAAGCATGATTGGGTCCTTACTGTACCTAACTGCATCTAGACCAGACATCATGTTTGCAACATGTGTCTGTGCAAGAAGTCAATCAGCTCCCAGAAAATCAAACCTCATTGCTGTAAAAAGGATCTTTGGATACATTAAAGGTGCTCCCACACTTGGTATCTGGTATCCAGCTAATGGGAATATCAAGCTTTCAGGCTTTTCAGACAGTGACTTTGCCAGATGTAACACCACAAGGAAGTCCACTTCAGGAGGGTGCCAGTTTCTAGGCAATTGCTTGGTTTCTTGGCAAAGCAAAAAGCAAGCAGTTGTTTCAACATCCACTGCTGAAGTTGAATACATTGTTGCTGCAAGTTGTACAGCCCAACTCATGTGGCTTCAAAATCAGTTGCTGGATTTTGGTATCACTGCCTTAAAGACACCACTCATGTTGGATAGCCAGGCAGCAGAAAATATCATCAAAAATCCAGTTTCCCATTCAACCACCAAGCACATCGACATTAGACATCACTTTGTGGGGGATTGCTATGAAAAAGGTTTGATTTCTCTGCATCATGTTCCAACTAAAGACCAGTTGGCAGATGTGCTCACAAAAGCATTAGATACATCCACCTTTGAAAGCTTAGTCTCTAGGATTGGCATGCTAAACATGGAATAACAAGCAACATCTTGTTTTTCTATGAATAAAAGCATTAAAATGTTTTCAAAAAATCAAAAATCCATCCTTAAAAATAGCCAAAAATGAAGTTTTCATTAAAATCCTTAAAAGTCTGCCATAACCACTGCTTGTTCAAAAGTCTGCTCTACTTCAAAGTCTGTCCACTGTTGAAAGTCAACCCATGTTCTCTCATCTCCTTGATAAACACTGTTGTTCAAAAGCAGTGTCTTACCCACTGATATGCTATCCACTGATAGTGAAAATCATCCACTGCTTCCATTTGTTACCGTTGTAACCACTGTCTTCATCAGTAGTTTTCATAAAAGTATTGTCCTTCATTTCATCAGGGATTGGCATGTGGGCAGTACATAGTGGTCAGTCCTTTTGTAACCGCTGCCACGTCAACATTCACTTTTTCTCTATAAAACCCCCATTCAAAACCCAAACAGGGTTTTACTGTCGAATTGAATTCATAAAAATTATCTTCTCAAAGCAGTTTTTCTCAAATTCCTTCACAATTTTCTTCGATCGTCTTCTCCAAAATGACTAAATCGAAGTCTTCCGCGAAATCATCCTCAAAATCATCTTCCAAAGAGGCCTCTCAAAAGGCTAAACCCACTGAAATTCCACACAAACCTTCTCACAACCTTCTGGGTCTTCTCATAAAACCCGGCACCACAGATGTTTTCGACTCCATCATTGATATCATTTCTGCATCAAAGTACAAAACTTTGTTAACAGCAGATGCACCAATTTACTTGGCGACCCAAAGAGAGTTTTGGAAGAATGCAACCCTTGAAAAACAAGGAGACGCTGTAATAGCCATAAACTCCTCTCTAAAGGGTAAAGCTATCAAAATAACACCACAATCCATCTCGGAAGTCTTTCAACTCGATGATCAGCAAGGTAAAACTTCCTTCCCTAAAAAGGAGTTAAAAATTGACTTTATTGAGAGAGGGTATGCAGACACAATGATGAAGAGGGATACCTTACAAAAAGGTTTCTTCCCTCCTGCAACAAGATTTTTATTCCATACCCTCCTAATGTGTGTTTCAAACAAAACCACTACTTTTAATGAAATACCATTAAAGATTCAAAATCTGGGATTTGCTATTCTTCAAGAAGAAAATTTTAATTATTCCCAGGAAATCTTTAATGATCTGGTTAAAAATGTTGAAACAAAATCATTCTTACTGTTTCCAAGATTTCTAAGTTACTATTTTGAAAAGAAACTTGGTAAGGATGAGGCTTCTGCAATAAAACAAGGTGAATCTTTTCAAATGCACAGCTTAACTACTGAAACTTTTACAAGAATGTCAACACCTTGCAAAACACAAGCAAAGGTGCCTGAGCAGAATTTAGCAGCTACCACTGCTCCTCAGGTATCTGCTGCTGAGCCCACTGCTCAAGGTGATCAAAGTAGCAAAACAACTGCTTTGAAACCCACACCTACAATCCACAAAAAGCCAAAACAAAAGAAAATACAACCCCCCCCCAAACCCATCAAAAAGGCAACTCTGGAGGATGAGATACCAGAGCAACTGCCAGTAACAGCACAAAAGTCACAAGAAACCACTGCTGCTTCTTCCTCACAGCAGTTGGTACAAATATCTCAACCCATAACTGAAACTCCTCCTGTTTCTTCTAAAAAAGAACAGGTTGTACATATAGGGACACCACAATATGATGCACTGGAATCACATGCTTCCATCATCCACAGCCCAATGTCCGGGGCAAATTCTCTTCTAACACCAAACCTCACATCCACAATTCCCCCACCAACTAGACTTTTGTTGGATGCTATTGATTTGAACCAGGCACAAACCAGTCCTTCTCAATCACCTGTCAATGAGAATATACTTCAACCAATGACTGGGTCTGATGTATCAATCATAGTTAACCCACCAACAATGCCTGAGGAGGTTACACCCCTTGAGTTACAAGTAACTCTTGGTGGTAACCCAAGTGAAGCAGCCACTATAAATGTTGAACCCACTGGTTTACATTTGGACAATGGTTAGATCAATAAGACTTCCTTAGAGGCAATTCCTTCCATAGCACCTCTGACATCCACCAGTGGATTTATTTTGACCACTGGCAACATCAAAAGATTGTCAAGTGTTGAAGGAAGAAGACCCCAGTACCAAGAAAAAGGGGCATCAGTGGTTAATGTTTGGAGTACACTCCCTACCTCAACCACTGATAAAACCACTGCTAGTGGGAAATCAGATGATCCCATTAAATTGGGCGATGGTTTAAAGTACCAGGAATTGACGGAACGAGTTGAAAAACTGGATAACTCTGTTGCAGAAATCAAAGAAATGTTGCAGCAGTTGTTAACAGTACAAAAAGGTCCAATCCACTGTTGTTCCACCTCAAGCACCTACTCCACCACAAGCACCTGCTGCAAATGAGATCTGGAACTTCTTCCAACCTTTTCTCCAACAACAAAAACAAATGGCTGATCAGCAACATGAAAAACATGTCCAAGAGCTGAGAAATACAATGGAGTCTAGGTTCAAGAACACACAAGCAGACCTTAAGGCTATACAGGCCCACATAATGAAAACCACTGGCACTGCTCCTCCAACTATTCTCTTCATTGATCAACCCCCTCCAGATAATCCCAAAAAGGGGGAGAAAATTAAAGAATGGAAGAAGAATGGAGTAGTTGATGGTCTCTACATAGAACCAGAAAAAGGAGAACATGACCAAGCAGATACCTTTGCCAGATGGTAGCAAAAAGGTTGATGTTACCCAAAATGCACTTGATGAAGCTATAGCAAGTGTAAAAGGGGACAGAGCGGCAAAGGATATGTCAAGGTGGAATGAGGAGAAAAGAGCTTACATGGAGCTGAATACGCAGGGTTGCTCTAGGCTAAAGGATGTTCAAAACCCTGTGCCAAAAAGAAATCCCACTAGAAAAGTGAGGGAACCCAAGTCCACACCATCCAGACTCACAAAGCATACTTCAAAACCACCGTCCAAAAGCCCCCAATATCAAACCTCCACCCAAACAGTTGTTGTAACTCCTGCTGTATCAACATCTGCTGGTACTCCAGTTGTTTCAACATCTGCTATCACTTCAACACACACCACTTCAACCCACACCACAACCACTGCCTTACCACCACCACCACCACCATCACCACCAAAAACAACATCACCACCATCGCCTCCAGCCAAAAAGCAGAAGACAGCAGATGTTACAACACCTGTTGTAATGACAACAATGGTTGAAACACCAGTTGTTTCAACAGCTGTTAGTCAATCACAAATCACTGCCACTCAAACCACCACCACTGATCCACCCAAAACATCATCTGCCTCTCCTACAATAAAAAGGAGAAGGATTTTCATACCAAATGATGATTCTCCATCACCACCACAAACATCTTCAAAATCTCTATCACTTGTTACAATACCCAAGCTTGTTCCTCTCTCATCAGCTCAAATTCAAAAGCCCTTACCTCCTGCAGGTGTTCAATTCCCTCTTGAACTTATAGCAGTCAGAGAAGAAATCAAGTCTTTTATTATGAGGATGACCCTGCTAAAAGGAGTTTGCCATCAGTTGAAGGATATCCAAGGCCAAACAATATTGAAGAAATATTTGAAAGTCAAAGCTAAAAAAGCAGAGGATATCTCAAAAAGGAATGCACAGGGAAAATCTGATAGAGAAATTCAGCAGAATTACCAATTCTTGCTCACACAAGTCAGATCCTTAGAGCAATTTGCAAAAAAATGTTTGTTAACAAATCTCAGAGAGAGCAGATGAAACTCTAAGAAAAGACTACATTGAAAGCATCATGGCAACCAAGAAGTACAAAGGAGAAAAACACATGTGACCATTCCTAAGCTTGAAAGTGAAGCAGCCATGATTCAAGAAATGATCAAGAATAAGGTCAAGCACACTCCTCCAGATTGGGCAAAGTTCAAAAAGAATGTACCTGATAAAAAGGTAGAGCTAAGGAGAATGAAAGAGGAATTAGCTGCTGCTGATTATGGGTCTTTGAATCAAGTGTTGAGATGGAAAGAAGATAAAGTCAGGGCTACTTACAAAATCTTGGAGAAATTAAGAAAGACATATCCTACTGCTCCACGAAAGCCTGACTATCCTGAGGAAGAGGTTTAAAAAAGACCATCAAAACTGCAAATCAGGAGAGCCACTGCTCCAGCTGGTGCAGCCATCTTCAAAAGAAGGCCACAAAAACAGTTGGATGCTGAAACAGTGGCAGAATTAATGGCAGGAGATGAGTTTGTAAAGGAAGGTATTAAAGAGATGATAGCTGAAACTCTTGCCCTGAATCAACCTGCAAGCACTGCTCAAACAGTCATGAATAGGCCTGCATCACCAAACACCTCATCCAATAAAGATCTCCCAAGAAACCCACTAGACCCAAAAGTACTAAAATGAAAAACTGACAAAGAGACCCATGTACTGACAGTGTTCAAGTCTAGTGGAGAAGTGAAGAAAATAACAAGGGAACAAGCACTTGGCCTAAGTCTTGAAGATTTGCAGGATCTCCTTGATCTTCCACTGTGCAGGGATGATGATGACACAGATGCCTTAGCCTTTGAGTTACAACTCAAAGGGCAAATAAGGGAACTGCTGATGAGGCAATAAAGATCTACAAATAATGAAGAGTTTTGGCATTAACTGTTCCAGGGGGAGATTGTTGGGATTGAACCATACCAAAGGAACAGATAATTAAAGCCAAAACTGGATCAGAGTAGTGGATCCAGAATAAGCAGATGTTATATACACAAGTCTCTCCCCTTGAAAGTGGTTTCAACATCTGCTAACCTCCTATCTACTGATCATACAAACTGCTGACCTACAAACTACTGATCAAGTAAAAGTCTGATGGAAGACTAAAGCTCTGTTGTTCAATCTACTGCCTTGAGTCAAGCTCTGCTGATCATGACAAGTACTGCTGGGTTCACATCAGTGGAAGGATGCAGCAGTAGTTTAGATGTCTTTATGTAATGAAATGTAATAACAGTGGTTAGCATAGCAGTGGTTATATATATCAGAGGTTAGAGTTTGTTAGGAGGTTAGATGTCACTTTCATGGTGACGTCAGCTTAGATGCTTCAGTGGTTTGCTCGTGCCTATAAATAGAACAGTGCTCTGTACCGTTCTATTAGCTCTTTCACTATCTTCTTCCTGCACGAACAAATACTGTGAGCTCAGGTTGAGGGGGAGTTTGTTGCATACTTGCAAAATTGTAATCGTTGTTGAAATTAAATTCAATCATTCGGTTCAATGTTAAACTTGTATGTTAAAAGCAATTCTCCTGTTTGATTGTGAAAAGTTTGCTTCCATCTTAATTACGCTGCACAACTCATTCATCTTCATCTTAATTCAAACATAAAACACAATCAAAACCAAACTCAGATCCTAACATTATCACTTAATTCAAGTTCATTTAGACATTTTGTCGAACATCTTAAGGGCGAAATCCGTATCTAACTATTATCATGTTCATGGTTTACTAGTTAACCGTATCAAAACATCAATTTCATACTAACATGACAATAATACCATAAACAACACTTGTACTTACATCATCACAATCAAATAACTTCAATTATCACAATGATTCAAGTGATTATCACAAAACCCACATATGGTAGTTCATCAATTCAAGTGATTATGATTCAAAATCACTAAATTCCTATCTAGGGATTGTTCCTAGACATGTATTCACCTTAATTTATCCATAATATCAATTAATCATTCAAGAATTTCATTCATGAGAATTCATAATAAATCAAGGTTTCACCAAAGATTAAAATTAAGCATACCTTTTGATCCTCTAAGATTGGTGATCAAGATTCTAGCTTGCGATTAATTCCTAATCGATTTCTTCTTTGATTTTTGGTAGAATTTGATGAATTTAGGGTTTTGAACAAGACCCTGCTTGTTTGCTCTGTGTTTGATCGATCAGGGTAAAACACACACAAGTGTGTGTGTTGAACTTTATCTAATGTGTAAAAACAACTTTCAACAAATCATATTTAGTCCCTCAAGTTTTAGGATATGTAAAATGACTAACATCACTTGTTTCCCATCTTTTTAGAACAAGATTTTAACTAGGTTAGTTATTCCTAGTTTTTATCTCATTATTTTATTTTTTTCGATATTTATATAAGTATATATGTATACAAGCATATATAATTTAATATTTTAGGGGTGTTACAAGTCTACCTCCTTTAAAGAGCATTTCGTCCTCCAAATCATACTACGTATCAATTAAGGAAGAGTATAAGCATAGTATCTCTTCCTCGGACTCCCAAGAGGTGTCCGATTCCTTACGATGTTCCATTTGACTTTTACTTGATTAATTTCTTTATTCCTTAAACTTTTAACCTTTCGATCAAGATTTACGATAGGCTTTACGACATAATTCAGTTTATCATCAACTTCAATGTAGTCGTAGTCTATATACAAGTAGTTTCATCAGCTAAGCACTTTCGCAAATGTGAATCATGAAAAGCGCTGTGTATATTGTTCAATTCTTCTAGCAGTTCGAGTTAGTAAGTTACCTTACCCAAACCTTCCACAATTTGAATGGCCCAATAATCTTGGACTCAATTTCTCCCAATCAGATAACCCCTTTCCACGGGAATTACTTTGAATGTAACTATATCACCAACATGAAACTCGATTGGTCTTTATCTTTTATCCGCGTAAGACTTCTGTCGATCTTGAGCAGCCTTTAAATGAGACCGGGTCACTTCAATCTTTTCATTAGTGGTCTGGACTACATGTTTGTGGGCTAATTCTTGCAGACCCACTTCACACCAACATATCGGGGTTCGGCATTTTCCGACGTAAAGCATTTCATATGGAGTCATTAGTTGTTGGCATATGAAATTTCAACTAGTGATAGATAAACATCCCATCTGCTGCTAAAATCAATAATACATGCTTGTAGCATGTTTTCGAGCGTTTGGAATTGTTCTTTCGCTTTGCCCATAGGTCTGCGAATGATATGCGATACTAATAAACAACTTAGTACCCATCTACTTTTGGAAATTGCGCCAAAAATTTGAAGTGAACGGTGTATCTTTATCCGATACGATAGATACCGGCACCCCATGGCGAAATATAATTATATATATATATATACACACACACACTTCTGACATCTTCCAGAAGTGTATGTCTCACGAATAGGAATAAAATGAGCATTCTTGATCAATCTATCAACTACTACCCATATGGTATCATATCCACGTGTTGTTCCTGGTAGTTTAGTTAACAGATCTATAGTGATGTGCTCCCATTTCTACACTCGAATATCTGATGACTGTCGTAAGGGTCATGCAAAAACCTATTTAAACTATGTAGATAGCGTAAGTAGGGTATCGTATCCACGGGGAATTTGTGGTTAGCATAAAAGAAATTAATTAAAACTAAACTATCTAAATTGGGGGTTTGTTTATTTAACTGCCAAGAAAACACAATTTGTCACGAAAAGTGTTATCAAAATATAAAACTACTTAAAGAAGTTGTAATCAAAATAAGAATAAGTAACCTCCACCCGGAATCCCGATTACCAGTTTTAACACAAATATCCGTTTACTGATTCAAAACACCACATAGACATGGCCTTGGAATTAATGACTTTGATTAACTGTTAAGGATAGTTTTTAAGACTTACCATTCAACCTAACAACCCATATAATTGTATCAATTACCCACCAATCTATTAACCCGCTAACAACGCAAGGAAGTTGCCAATACGCTCAATAAACGACAAATAATTCAAACACAATCAATGTTTACCAAGAAATCAACACAAGTAGTCAAGATATACTAGTTTACAAGAATCAGAAACAAGATAATTATATTAAACCGTGCAACCGTTCATTCGGGAGGAAGTCACCGAGTGGTTTAGCCACGCACAGAAGTCATCACAGCTTCAGTTGTCGGAGCTTGAGTGAACATGAAGGGATTTGAATGAATAATACGGGCTTATGATGTATGAGAGATGCTCCCAGATTCTGAGGAATTCCATGCCTTAAATAGCTGCTGGTTCACGGTGCTAGTTCTTCATTTGCGGCTGTGCAGAAGTCATATTACGGCTGCACCAAGGTCTCTTGCGGCTGCACGCGGAAGAACAGCTTAAAAGAATTGAGAAAACTGAGAAAGTCGCCTGAAATCGCTTCTGGGTTCATATCTTGCGGCTACCGGTTTCTTCTTTTGCGGCTTCATATTCATTCAACTCCACCTACCATTGCCGTCAAAATAGAATTATGCCTGCTGCTCCAAGAAAAGTCACCTCCCTCTGATGGCTGCCAAACTCTCGTCTCCTCCTCTAATGAATTATTTATTCCCCCCCAAAGAAGTGCACTGCCTTTCCTTTCTTTAATTGCATGGACCCATCACCCATTTAATTCAGCCTTTTCTTCGTAGCCTAATCAATTAGTCAAATGCCTTTTCTAAATTGATTGGATGATGGCCCATTTAAAATCCACATATAATGCTTTTTGACTTTGTCGTTTCTGTTTCTTCATAGCATCATAAAACAATTAATTAATTTAAACATCAACAATTAATTAATATAAACATTAAATTCAAATTAATTGTCTAGTCTCATAAATGAGTTTCTTATTTGTTTACACCAATTCACTGTCATCTCATTTAATTCTTTCGAACATCTTAGACAAATAAATTTGTAATGCATCAGCTTTTCTCAAGATGTTTATTAAGTTTCAAATTAAATTCACCTTTTTAACGTGTTTTACAATGAAACCTACAAAATATAAAAGCCAATCAAGCTAATATGTTTTGTACTAAAATTAGTGCATTTAGATAATAATTAGTATCCAATAACGTGTGTCTAAATTGCATCGATCAAATCCCCACACTTATCTTTGATTGTCCTCAAGCAAACCGATATGGAACTACTCACCATAGTAACAACACTTCTAAACTCCTTAACCGATGCAACAGTTTAAGTCACAAGTCATACCCGTTCCATAGACTAACACAATCGAGATTGACAGTCCGACAAGCAATTGATGCAATCAATAAAACTTAAGACTTGTTTATTCAAAACTAACATGCTTAGGATTATACACATGCTACACACCCCTCACAATAAGCTCTCCTCTCGGTTTAACAATATGAACCAGCGTGTAAGGTGCTAGCATGTATAACACTCAAAACCATACATGAAATTCTGTAATCATATGCTTGTATAACAATCATACCTCCACTGTATCATATAACACGGCACATATAAAAGGACTTTCGGTTTTGGGCTTAGGCTAAAGGTGGAAAATTTTTGGCTTATATATATATTTTTTTTCGTTGCGAACAAACAAATGACCAAACCGTGACAATTTTATTTGCAACACATAACATACTTTTGGGTTGGTTTCTACCCAAACATAAACAATATTCAAAACACTTCTATTTTTGCTTTTTTTCTTTTTATATTTTTTTTATTTTGTTTTCTATTTTTTTTTTCTTTCTTTTTTTTTTTCAATTATTCATACTTTGTTGTTCACGGTCGGTATCAAACAATTCACATTAGGTGGACAAACGAAAGGGTAAATAGGCTCAACAGGGCTACTAAGGGTGATGACTAGGTAAGAAAAAAAAACAAACAAACACAACTGGTGTAAAGGATATCCTAATGCCTTTATCATTTACGTGCACATGTCAAATCACAGTCTCAGCATGTATCAAATTATACAAGTTCTAACACAGAATTACACGCGGCCTGCTCTCAACAAATGAATTTGATATGTAGCTCATTCTATCATTCTACAGGCTCAAAATTCTCACCAAGAAAAGGGTAAAAGGGTTACCGACATGTAGCATATGCAATCTAAAGCATGTTACCCCTAAATAGACATCTCTTCTCAATTCTTTTATCATAAAAACACCTGTCGGACCTACTCTCATGAAACTTAAAGGAACGACCATGACAAGTGACTACATTAGTTTACTACCGGAAAGGAACCCATTAGTGATTGAAACGTTCGGTTTTCATATCCATTTAGTTCACTTAAGGCGATGAAATTCTTTAAAATTTTCAAAATTTTCAAATTTTCTCAGTTTTCATCGTTTTCAATCGTTTTCAACCTCTTTCAAACTCTGTCCCAAGCCTTTCCCTTCCCGGGTTTCCATATCCCCACACTTGGACGACATTGTCCCCAATGTAAAGTGCTTTTTTTTAAAACAAACCCAGGAATATCAACCAAACCATCCCATAAGCAGCCAATCCCTAACACAAATAACATAAACACATTCCCTAAACACAAATAGTTCACACCACCAATAACACGAAAAAAATGCAATAATAAAAGTGGAACAAACTCCCCTGGTTTAAAGTGTAGAATTCTCATGCGTCATGTTCCACCACGACCGTATAGCATTTCATTCGCGGCCGTGTCCAACAAGTAATCAGGTAAATCTCTACAATTAGTTTGCAGATCCTCCCTGTCCAAATGGAGATTGAGTATGGACAGTTTTGACTGAACTCTAATCCGTGCATTGTCCGCAATTGCACCAGAGATTAACCGAATCTCGTGGACTTCCCCACACTCGAACGATTGCACGGTTTTGACACAAACTAAATTAAACTAAACTAATACGAAAAATAAAATAAACGACAAACCTTAGGCTGCCTCCTAAGAGCGCTAAGTTTTAGATCTTCAGCCAGATCATACCTGCAATCTTCAAGGTGGTTCAAAGATCGGCTCACCTCCAGACTTCTCCAAATTACCTAGCTTCGCATAGTCTGGAAAATTTTGATCTTCACAACAGTTATGATCGAGCACGGCCTCATTTCTCCATAAATTTCCATGGTCGGGTGGTTTACCCGCTTTTCCTTTCTTCTTCACTTTCACCTTGTTCACTGATTCTTCGTTTATCTCTTGTTTAGACCTGTCACACTTACTACCAATCTCATTAGTAGCAACTGCTTCATATAAATTATCAATAATTTCATAAGTAATAGATTTGGAATAAACATTAAAAATCAACTTACGATTTTCAGAACTCATTGTAATCAACCCTTCTCTGCAATTGATTTGAACATTGGCCGTGTTCAAGAAAGGACGTCCCAATATTACCCTTTGTTGCTCGTTCGTTCTCGTGGGTGCATAATCCAACACTAAAAAGTCGACCGAATAGTAGAACTCACCCAACTGGATCTTCACATCCTTAACAACCCCACGCGGTTGTTTCCAAGTATCATCTTCCAAAATCACATTCCTATCAAAATCATGCAGCGGTCCAAACTCGTACTGATCAAACAGGCTGCATGGCAGAATATTCGTGCTCGCCCCATAATCCAACAACGCCTTGTGGATTTTCAGCTTCCCTACCTTAATAGGTACATGCGGCGCTCCTAATTCACTTTCTTCACTTCCATCACTTATACCTGCAACTACTTGGGAAGAAGAAGTAAGATCTGTATTAACAATTTCAGAAACGGGAATGGTACTTACCGAGTTAACTCCCACGTGATGTTGAGGGTTCTTTGTAGTGTCACTCGGAAGTTTCCCCGGATCTCTTCTCACCTCCTTCACTTCAACCGCCAACTGAGCAACTTGCTTTTCCAAAGCTTGATTGCTTTAGCTTGCAATTCTTGGTCCTTTCTGATTTGCTTCAGTATCTCCATAATCTCGCTATTGGACCCTTCGTTTGAAGTATTTGACTTGCCCTGCTCCTGTTGTTGCTGATAGCTTCTTTGGTTGCCCTTGTTGTAATTTCCTTGATTATAATTCTGATTATAATTTGATTGACGGTTCTGATACGACTGGCTTCCTTGGTTTGGTACCTGAAAATTAGGATTCAATTGATTAGTATTACTGTACCGAAAATTTGGATGATTACGCAAACCTGGATGATATGTATTTGAGTTCATATCATAATTCTTTTGCTCTCCATACACCATGTTCACGTCCTCCTTAGCCGCTAGAAACTGATCCGGGCATGCATCCAACGTATGCCCCAAATCTCCACATGAATCACAAACCGGAAAGGTTTGTGCCGCATGTAATGCATCTCTTCCTCCAATGCCTTTGAATTTAGCTAATTGTCGCTCCAAGGCTTCCTTTTCTCTTTCCAACTGAGCAACTCTAGCATTAGAAGCTCCCGCACCCGATGGTGCCACAACTGGATACTTTTTGTTTCTATCCAACTGTGCCTGTCTTTTTGAATTTGCTGCTACAATTTCCAAATAATCCCAATCAACGTCAACATGGTTTCGTAAAAACGTACCTCCTGTAACGGCTTTGATATCTCTCCTATCTTCATTGGAAATCCCGTCATGAAATGCCGTGATCAACTCCCATCTTTGGATACCGTGGTGAGGACAATTTCTGATCAATTGATTGAACCTTTTCCATGATTCATAAAGAAGTTCACCCAGTAACTGTTGAAATTCTCTAATTGCTGCTCTGCCCAATTTGGTTCTTTGTGGGGTATAGTATTCATCCAAAAATTGTTGCTGCAGCTCTTGCCATGTATGAATACTAGCATATGGCAAAGATGTAAACCAATCCCTCGCAGCATCCTTTAGTGAAAACTGAAATAACACCAACTTAACCTGATCTGACGTGAACCCATGTCCAGCAATCATACCACAAACTGCCTCAAAATCTGCTATGTGTGCATATGGCTCCTCAATACCTTTCCTGTGAAAGGTAGGTAGCATGTTCAGAATATGTGGTTTTGCTTCAAACGAACGTTCCACATTACCTGGTGCTACTGGCATCACTATTGGTGATGCATGTTCAGCGATTTGTGGTCGAAAATGACTCTCGACTCCTCGGATATTTGGATCAGGAAATCGAGGATCTCGTTGCCTTTGACGTGGCATAACCTGTGCCCGATGAACCTGTGGTGGGGTTTGATAACCATCTGCCCCACGTGGCTGTCTTGATTGATACATTGGCTGGTTATGGTTAAACGACAGATTTTGTGGACCACCCTTATAACCAACATAACCATCATTCTCCCCCCATTCATCTTCATCTCCATCCCTGTCATCCCATTCCATGGCTCTAACCCGGTTTTCTTCTTGATCAAACACAGCACCCGAACGGTTTGGGTGTGGTACTTGAGTCACTTGATTCACAACCCGCAACGGTTTGGGCTGTAGTGGTTGTAAGTTTTCTAATGGGTAAAATGGTCCACTGACTGAACGGAATTCGCCAAGTGAGCCTGGAACTTGTTGGGTGGTTGTATTTTGTTGTTGTGGTACTATGGGTGGAGTTTGTTGAGTTTGGGTTTGAGTTTGATTTTGTGGGTCGGTTGAAAACGGAGGTGGTGGTATTGGTGGCATCTCAGTGAATGGGTCTTGTTGTGGTGGTTGCTGATTAGGATTTGATTGATTTTCTGGGGGATTCATGGTTGAAACTATCGCTTTTCCTTTCAAGGCTGAACGAAGAAGTAAGTTATGTCTGGCGGTCTTTTCGATTTCGGGGTCAAAAAGAAGTGGTGATGATTTTCCTGAAAACCTGGTATGCATAAAAAATTACCTACACACAAGTAAACAAGAAATTGCGCGTAATACCGAACGAATAAAAAATAAACAAAAAGAAATATTTTTGGTTTTATATTTATTATATTATATTTTTATGTTTATGTTATTTTATTTTTATTTTATTATTATTATTTTTTAGGATTTTTAAAGAAACAACAAAAAAAATAATTAATTCTAAACTTTTGGAAAAGAAAAAAAAATCTTTCGGTGGAAAAGTATGGAAGAAAACAAAAAGTAAAAGTAGTTGTCAATTATTTTTTTTTTCTTTTTTTTTTTTAGAAATCAAGAAAAACCAATAATTTTAAACTAGCACTAAGCGCACGAATTCCCCGGTAACGGCGCCATTTTGATGACTGTCGTAAGGATCATGCAAAAACCTATTTAAACTACGTAGATAGCGTAAGTAGGGTATCGTATCCACGGGGAATTTGTGGTTAGCATAAAAGAAATTAATTAAAACTAAACTATCTAAATTGGGGATTTGTTTATTTAACTGCCAAGAAACACACAATTTGTCACGAAAAGTGTTATCAAAATATAAAACTACTTAAAGAAGTTGTAATCAAAATAAGAATAAGTAACCTCCACCCGGAATCCCGATTACCAGTTTTAACACAAATATCCGTTTACTGATTCAAAACACCACATAGACATGGCCTTGGAATTAATGACTTTGATTAACTGTTAAGGATAGTTTTTAAGACTTACCATTCAACCTAACAACCCATATAATTGTATCAATTACCCACCAATCTATTAACCCGCTAACAACGCAAGGAAGTTGCCAATACGCTCAATAAACGACAAATAATTCAAACACAATCAATGTTTACCAAGAAATCAACACAAGTAGTCAAGATATACTAGTTTACAAGAATCAGAAACAAGATAATTATATTAAACCGTGCAACCGTTCATCCGGGAGGAAGTCACCGAGTGGTTTAGCCACGCACAGAAGTCATCACAGCTTCAGTTGTCGGAGCTTGAGTGAACATGAAGGGATTTGAATGAATAATACGGGCTTATGATGTATGAGAGATGCTCCCAGATTCTGAGGAATTCCATGCCTTAAATAGCTGCTGGTTCACGGTGCTAGTTCTTCATTTGTGGCTGTGCAGAAGTCATATTACGGCTGCACCAAAGTCTCTTGCGGCTGCACGCGGAAGAACAACTTAAAAGAATTGAGAAAACTGAGAAAGTCGCCTGAAATCGCTTCTGGGTTCATATCTTGCGGCTACCGGTTTCTTCTTTTGCGGCTTCATATTCATTCAACTCCACCTACCATTGCCGTCAAAATAGAATTATGCTTGCTGCTCCAAGAAAAGTCACCTCCCTCTGATGGCTGCCAAACTCTCGTCTCCTCCTCTAATGAATTATTTATTCCCCCCAAAGAAGTGCACTGCCTTTCCTTTCTTTAATTGCATGGACCCATCACCCATTTAATTCAGCCTTTTCTTCGTAGCCTAATCAATTAGTCAAATGCCTTTTCTAAATTGATTGGATGATGGCCCATTTAAAATCCACATATAATGCTTTTTGACTTTGTCGTTTATGTTTCTTCATAGCATCATAAAACAATTAATTAATTTAAACATCAACAATTAATTAATATAAACATTAAATTCAAATTAATTGTCTAGTCTCATAAATGAGTTTCTTATTTGTTTACACCAATTCACTGTCATCTCATTTAATTCTTTCGAACATCTTAGACAATAAATTTGTAATGCATCAGCTTTTCTCAAGATGTTTATTAAGTTTCAAATTAAATTCACCTTTTTAACGTGTTTTACAATGAAACCTACAAAATATAAAAGCCAGTCAAGCTAATATGTTTTGTACTAAAATTAGTGCATTTAGATAATAATTAGTATCCAATAACGTGTGTCTAAATTGCACCGATCAATATCTAACGGCTACTGTTTACCGTAAGGCTTCTGGTGTTCTGCTTTTATTCGTAACAAGTTAAGCATTTTTCTACATATTTAATTATGTCTCGTTTCATTCCGGGCCACCAATAATTTTGTTTCAAATCTTGGTACATTTTGGTGGCTCCCGGATGAATAGAATAACGGGACTTGTGGGTTTTTATCAAGAATAAGAGTTTTAACATTACATGTGTTTGGAACCCATATTCTACCGAAACGGGTTTTTTTTTCCATTACTAGTATCCTTCAAGTCCTTGGGCTGATCCACAATTCTGTTACCGTCTCTAATCGATGTCTTTGTCTCCTATTTAACTCCTTTTGCTCAAAGAAATAATTGAGACTTTTATGGTTAGTGAAAATTATACAATTCACACTATACTAGTAACGTCTCTATATTTATTTAAGGCATAACTACTGTCACCAATTCCAGATCATGTATCAGATATTTCTTTTCATGAATCTTTAATTATCTTAAAGCATACGCGATCACTTTTAACCGTTGCATAAGTACACACACCCGAGACTAAGTTGGGATGCGTCAGAATAGATGACCATATCTTTGGTCCCATCTGGTAACGTGAATATCGGAACACTGGTCAACTTTCTTTTAAGTATTTGAAAGGCATATTCTTGTGCGCTTCCTCATGCAGATTTCCAATCTTTACGGGTCTATTTGGGTTAATAGCATTGTGGTTTTGGAGAAGTCTTGTAGAAATCTCCGGTAATAATCCGCAAGACCTATGAAACTCCTAATCTCTGATGGATTCTTCAGAGGTTTCCATTTAAATACAACTTCTATTTTGAACGGGCCCACCGATACTCCATCGGCACTGTTAATATGCCCCAAAAACTGTACCTTGCATAGCCAAAAGGCACATTTAGAAATTTTCGCGTAAAGTCTCTCACGCCTAAGAGTTTCAAGTATTTCAAGCAATTAATACTCATGATCCGTTTCATGCTTCGAATACACGAGAATATCGTCGATGAATACTATCACCGACTTATCTAGCATCGGTTTGCAAACGCGGTTCATGAGGACCATGAAAGCCGTAGGTGCATTTGTTAATCCGAAAAACATTACTAAGAATTCCTAATGTCTATAACGTGTTCTAGACGCTATTTTCAGTATGTCTTCTCCTTTACGAATAATGCCAACGCTCCCCACGGAGAAACGCTTGGCCATATTAATTCCTTGTCGAAAAGGTTTTGCAATTTAAATAAAAATTCTTATAGTTCCGATGACGCTAATTATTACGAAACTTTAGCTACTGATTTCGCGCCTGGAATTGATTCGATGTCAAATTCCACCTCGCGTACAGGTGTTATCCCCGGGTAGATTTTTTGGAAAAACATCTTCAAACTCCTGTACAACTGGTATGTTTTAAATTTCTAGAGATTCTTTAGTTGAATCATGTATGTAAGCCATATACGCCTTACATTCATGTTAAACAAGTTTACAAACTTCAATAAACGAACAGATTAGGGGACTGCAACTTTTCTCCTCATAAATAATAACATGTTTCCGCTCGGAGACATTAGTATATCTCCTTACGACTGCATATTAATTTTGAGTGATATCGAGTTAGCCTATATATCCTGATTACCACTTGGATTTCTCCCATTAACATGGGAATTAGATCGACGAAGTAATCTTCATCGTTAATACTAAATTTGCAGTTTCAACACATATCATAACCAACAAAACTTTTTATTATTACCTATTTCTACTTCTTAAAGCATAGGTAATTTCGTTAACGTGAATGCAGGGTGTTGAATAAATTGATGTAAAACAAAAGATTTATTTGCACCCGTAACAATTTAAAATTCATGCTGAAATTGAATTTACAAGAATATACTTGAAACAACATTAGGTTCCGCTTTAGCCTCTGTGGCTATCATGTGGAATGATCTTTCCCTCGATTTCTTGGCTTCAGACTTTGTGTCAGTTGTTTCTTTGGTTCTAAGCCACTCTGGACATTTAGACTTCTTATGTCCCGGCTTATAGCATTTACCCTTGTGAATTTTTCCACATGGATTACACTAATTTAACCCCCTTTTTGTCACTCCTTTCTTAGAAGCTTTATTAGACTTTGATTTCTTTACGGGACTTGGATTCACATCCAGCACCCTCCTTTCATCTCTTTCTTGTAAGATATTGGCTTTCAATTCAGTCATCATACCGTCTATCACCGGCACGATTGTGGTTTGTAATCTATCGATAAACTGCGATAGACTATTTTCTAAAGCCTTTCCGACTTCCTCGGAAATCTTAGCTTTCATTTGTTCAGTTAAGTGAGATGTCGCCTCACCTCCAGTTATTCCCGACATTTCTTTAACTGAAATGTTCATAATAGTTAATCAATAACTATTTAAATCATTTCCACCTTGTTATATGGAAATTTATATCACACATACTTAATCACAAGTAATGTATTATTTCTTTTTCAGTTTGGTCAAGTACATATCTTGCCTTACCTTTCTTACTTAGTGTCGCAACCCCCGCCCCCTATCTGTCCCGGGAACGGGCGGCCGCTAACATCATTTGTGGTGGTATCATTTTGTTTATTAATTTGGCAGCGGAAATTTCATCAGGACCGTAATTAGGAAATGTTTGTCAGAGTAAAACCACCATATTTTATATTAATAACCACATGGGTAAAACCCAAGTTTCTTATTACAACATAGGGATAAACCTTATTTTATTGAATTTAAAACATCGTCTTTTAGGTAACTTTTATAGCCACATTTTTCCAAGTCGTCAGTGCTCTCAAGCTGGCTTTCTTCTAATTTGGCTGTCACATTTTGTTACCTGAAACGCGTTTTAAAAACATTTGTCAGTGGGAAATACTGGTGAGTGAATCCCAGTTTAATCAATAAACATTTTACCAATTAACACAGTATTGAGAGCTATCACATTGTTTATTTCTACACAATTACTCATTCAGTACTGTCAACCCTGACTGGTGGGTCATATTACACATTGGCTAACTCGTTGTCCAAGTGTAACGTAAACCCCAACATACCGGCAGTAATTGAAGAACTACAAAGACTCAATCACTGCTTAATCACATTGTAAAACATTTGTAAAACAGTTCATAAAAGGTTTATATAAAATAAGGATAACTTACTTTGCTGTCTTAGACTTCTTTTAGGGTTTCCTGGTGATTTATCTATAATTTACACAAATGTACATACGTTAGTATAATAACCCTTTATTTATATTAACGATACCCTCCCCGAGACGGCATTCCAACAACTACGTCGGGCAGAACCACGACAGTCGTTACGGAACCCTGGATCAATCGGGCAGCGTATCTAATATGTAACTGGGGTTACGATACTTACAATGGGGCAGAACTTCGTTAATTAGGGGGTATTATACTCGGAGATTATGCCTACTATGTGATAAATTCGTGATACAGAAAATAAAATGAACGAGTTTCACTGAAGGCCTGATGCCCTCTTATATAGGGCTGAAATTCAAGTCTCTCGCGGCCCGCGTAAGGTAAGGCTAAGGCCTACGCGGCCCGCGTAATAGGGGGTCTAGGCGTCGGTGATCCGGGTCACGGTATAGGTTTAACACACGTTTGACACGTGTCAACACAGGGTGCGATCTGATCCTATAGCTGTCGCGGCCGAGTAAGATCAAGAGGTGGCTTACGCGCCCCGCGTAAGGCTCATTTTTCTTGTTTTTTAATTATTTTTAGTGATATTTCATATTTTGGGCTCGGTTTTCACATACGGGGTGTATTTTAAGACATATAGGGGTAATTTAAAATATATTAGGGCGTCAGAAAAATTTCAGGAGAGTTGTTATACTTAGTGTATTTCCCGGGTTCGAGCGTATTCATCATCCGCAAGTCCATTCCTTTACCCATAACCAAAAGTCATCAAAACGTTAGTTATTTGAGCTTACAATGTGGTTTAACAAGTTCCTAAAGTCAAAACGCATTAAACTAAAATGTTTGCAGATTTGAGCTGCCATCGCGGGGCGCGATGGATCAGGTGTAAGTTTTCGCGGGCCGCGAGCCGCTCTCGTGTGTCGCGACGTTATCGGGTGGCTCCGTCGCATAGTGCGGCAGATAACATTTTCCAGCGAGTTTGTTATGTTTCCTGCATTTTTCCCAGCTCAAATGTTCTTTACGAAAAACCTCATAACTTATTTGTTTTTGGTCCGAATCGGGTCACGTTTCTTCCTACGTCACCGTGATTTAACCCTCTATAACATGAACTCAAAACCCGATTTCTGAATTTACAAAATTCTTAAAATTATGCTCTTGGCATTATAATAAATTCCAAATTATTCGACTCGTTCAAATTTCAAACATCACTATTGTCCCAAATAGTTTTCATGTTTACACTAGCCTTACTAAATTGAATATTTCCTATTCGTAAGGTGTTAATCATAACTTTATGCGTCTGTTATGAATTAATTTCATTTCTTGTTCAACCCGTCCGACTACACTGGTCGAACCATCATTTAATAATTCCCTTTTTATGAAATATTAACGTTTTAGTCATACTCCATCTGAATTTTTGACTATAAACCTACATTTCCTATCCTTGGATAGTGCATTTTATGACTTTTCACTCATAGCCGGGTAAAATTTCAGAGTCATTTAGTATGAAACCTTTCCGGTTTGCATCAAGACTCACCATTGACCCATTCGGTCTTTTTAACGATATTCATCGCTTTCACACGACCAAAATATCATCACTTTAGTTGTTTTGACCCAGATGGTCTTACTAGCGAAATCCATCGCTTTATTTCACTAAAGTTTATTACTTTGGTTGTTTTGACCCGTTTGATTTCGTTGGCGAATTCTATCGCTTTTACACAACCAAACATGTATAATTCGAATCACTTTGACCCGTTTAAACCTTAAATGGAATCCACCACTTCCATGTTTTTAATTAGCACTATACACTAGTTATTTCAACCGGTTAATACATACGAAATCCTCCGTTTCAGTAATAACCAAACTTCATAACGATTTAATCATTACCCAAATAACTAAACAATAGATAATAACGATAATCTACGAAGCGCATAACCACGTACCTTTAACGCTTTCCTTTCAAACGGGTATCCGATCTTCCTTGATTACTTGAGGTTCCACCCAAATTGCCTATAGAATTCAATTCGGACATATTGCTTAGAATTCATATTTCCATATTCGACCTATAACACGTCTATCTAAATCAATTAAGTGACTCTTCCATGTTTATCACTTAATTCAAGTTCATTTAGACATTTTGTCGAACATCTTAAGGGCGAAATCCGTATCTAACTATTATCATGTTCATGGTTTACTAGTTAACCATATCAAAACATCAATTTCATACTAACATGACAATAATACCATAAACAACACTTGTACTTACATCATCACAATCAAATAACATCAATTATCACAATGATTCAAGTGATTATCACAAAACCCACATAACTGTTACACCTCGTAAAAACGTGCCAAATTGTGTGAAGACACGTGTCCTAAAATTTAAACATGTAAAAGTTTGAGTTTGAAGGACTAAAGTTGTCAAACGATGAAACTATGTATGCAAAGGGACTAATGTAACATTCCCAAAATTTCTAAATTTAAAATAAAGTTATTATACGAATAGGCCATGGGTAAGTTGACCGGTAGAAATATGAATTTCCTAGGAACCGTTTAGTAATTAAATTATAAAAATACATTATATTTGAACCTACTCCGTATTTAATAAAACTTCGATCAAAATATAGACACAAATATTCTCGTTCTAATGGCATATTCATTGTTTTATAAAACGTCATATTTTAGAAGTTATGTGCGCCAAATAAGTGAGGCAGCTGAATTAATTATAAGAAATAAATAATAAAATAATCTAAACAATTTGATTTAAAAATGTGTCTACGTGTGCATGGCATTTATGGAATTGAGATTATGTGTAACATGCATAATGGAAGTGTATGCATGCATGTACACGTGTAGGCACAATGCCTTTCCAAGAATGTGAGAAGTTTAGTATAAATAGAACATCAGACTTCAACTTTGTTTGTCCTTCTGTTCTGTCTTTGGCCTATCTCGCCAACTCTCTTTCAAAAGAACTCTATATTGTTTATTTATTTTTAGTAATAATAATAATAAAGTCTTGCCCCGTTTTAAGTATTTTAACCCTTGATCACTGATACCCTGTCCGATTGATCTAGGGCCTCGTAACGTATGTCAAGGCTCTACCTAAATTCGTTGGGGTTCTGTCTCGTGACGTAGGGATAAAGTGAAATCGGGTTACTATACTTAATGTAAGTACATTATATATTTTATTAAATAATCCAGGAGTTATACCAAGATATATCAACCCTCCAAAAATATGTCCGACACCCCTAATATATTTAAAGTTCCCCTATACGTCCTAAAATGCACCCTGTATACGAAACCGGTCCCGAATACCTTTATTATTATAAAAATTAAATAAAAACAAGATTTAACCCTAGCTCGCGGACCGCGACAGCTCGGAGTCAGGGCGAGCCCTTGAGCCGCCACGTGTCCCTACACGCGTCGCCACACCCGATGACTCAGCTCACCAGCCGCCGTCCTACCACCTCTCGCGGGCCGCGTAAGACCTTGGTGTGGTCTTCGTGGGGCGCGATAAGGTCGACGAACAGCCCTATAAATTGAGCAGTCGAGCCTTCAGTCCAACTCGTTCAATTCTTTCAAATCTCTCTCAATTTCTGTAGTGTAGGCCCTATACCCAGGCATTATACCCCCTAATTAGCGGAGCTCTGCCTCGTTGTAAGTATCATAACCCCTGGATACGTATTAGATACGCTGCCCGATTGATCTAGGGTTCCGTAACGGCCGTCGTGGTTCTGCCCGACGTAGTCGTTGGAATGCCGTCTCGGGGAGGGTATTACTAATGTTAAAATGAGTTATTATACTAACACGTGTGCATTGTTTAATTACTAGATTATAACCAGGAAGTCACAAATGATAGACCTATAATAGCAATGTGAGTAATCTCCTTTTTGTTAACTGTTTTTACAAAACCTCACACGATTAATTATATATTAAGCAGTTATTGAGTATTTGTAAGGATACAATTATCGTCAGTATGTTGGGGTTTTTGTATACAAAATTTGTTACTGTCTTGCGAGGCGTAACATTCCACAAGTCGGGTCTGACAGTACCGTGGGTGGTAATTGGTATGACTTGGAAACAAATGTAATTGCGAGACCGCCCTCAATACTGTACTATGGTTTGTTTTAAACTTGATTAAACTGGGATTCACTCACCAGTATTTCCTGGTGATAAAATGTTTTAAACACGTGTTTCAGGTAACTTAGTATGAAGCCAATAAAAGCCAGCTGGAGATCACTGAAGGCTTAGAAAAGTGACAATAAAAGTTACCTAATTAAAAAGGAGAATTGTTTTCAATAATGGGGGTTATTCCTTATAAATGTATCAAAATGAAAAATCGGGTTTTGTCCCATTTATAAATGTGTTATCAGAGAAACTCGGGTTTTATCCCATTTCTTTATTTAAATATTTTTGGTGTTTAACTCGGATAAAATATTTCCTAACTACGGTCCTGATGAAATTTTCCGCTGCCAAATTGATAAACACTGATACCACTGAAACTGGTTCACGGCCGCCTGCTCCCGGGATAGGGGTCGGGGGTTGTGACAGAAGGTGGTATCAGAGCTATGCCACTGGTTTAAGCCCTTTAGGTGTTCTTTTAATACCTAAACCCTTAACCATTCGTGTTAGGAAATTAATATCTTATGTGTTATCCTATTAATATAAAATCATAATATGTTCATTATGATTTTTATGCCATTTAACTAATTTTGAATTCCCAATATGTGTTACCCATATCTGTATCTTACATTTATGCTATAATATATATATATATATATAGGACAAAGATCAGTTAGGAACCACCCCTTATTGCGAGAACCGCGAGAACCAGTGTGAACACAAACAATAATTCCTAAAAAAAATCTAAAAAACACCCAAAATTTTTTTTTTATTTTTTTACTATTTTTTTTGAAAAAATCGCAATATTTTGTTAATAAAAAAAAAATTTCAAAAAAAAAAAAAAAAAATTCGAGTAACAGTTATCCATGCACATGTGCATATGTATCGTTTCTTTGTCAAATTCCGTAATTCATTACAAATAATAGTCAATTGCACTTTCATTTACACTACCACGTGTAATACACTACTTTTTACGTTAACAATGTTAGAAATGCACATGTGCATTTATATGTATTAACAGGAAATAAGGTGTTTTGGTACACTACTTTCTCTTTCATCTATCATTCCATCCATAATACACAAGCATGCACATGTGCATTTTTGTCATTTCTTTGACAAAGTCCGTAATTCATTACACATATTAGACAATTGCACTTTATTTACACTACCATATGTAATACACTACTTTTTACATAACAATATTAGAAATGCTCATGTGCATTTTATATGTATCAACATTAAATAAGGTGTTTTGGTACACCACTTTGAATACACTTTCCTTTTTCATCTATCATACCATCCATAATACACTACCATTACCTCCTACCATCCATAATACAATACCATTAACAATATTTTCACTTTAATACATGTATGTAAACACCATTTATACCATCCAATCAACATATTACATAAAAAATTGACAACTATAACCAAACCATCAACCACTAGATATAACTAACCAAAAAACATGTATATGAGCCTACTTCTCCATTCAAAATCACAAACTTTTTGTAACAAAACACGTTATATCATGGTTATACCTAATTATGCACATGTGCATTTTGAATATTGGTAATGTAAAAAGTAATGTATTACTAATGGTATTGTAAATTAAAGTTCAATTGTCTATTCCTAATAACGTATTACTGAATTTGTTGAAGTAATGATACATATGCACATGTGCATGGATAACTGTTACTCGAAAAAAAAAGTTTTTTTTTTTTATGGTAACGAAATATAGCGATTTTTATTAAAAAAATATTAAAAAAAATAAAAAAAAAATTTGAGTGCTTTTTTGATTTTTTTTAGATTTTATTTTGTGTTCACATTGGTTCTCGCGGTTCTCGCAATAAGGGTGGTTCTCGCATGAACCTTACCCTATATATATATATATATATATATATATATATATATATATATATATATGAGGATGGTTTAAATGAAAACCACTTTTATTGTGAAAACTCGAAAACTAACTAAAAAAAGCCTAAAAAACACACAAATTTTTTTTTTCAATTTTTTTAATAAAAATCGCTGGTTTTTATATATAAAAAAATCTTTTTTTCAAAAAAAAAATATTTGTAGTACACATGTGTAGTACACATACACATGTGCACTACACAAAAAAAATATTTTTTTTTGAATTTTTTTTATATAAAAAAACCTGCGAAAATTGGTTTGCAAAAAAAAAAATTTGTATGTTTTTTTTGGCTTTTTTAACTAGTTTTCGAGTTTTCACAATAAATAGTGGTTTTCATTTGAACCTTCCCCATATATATATATATATATATATATATATATATAAATGGTATATATATATATATAATATCATGTCTTAGTAAATTACGTGATATCTTATATATCTATCATGTCCATATGTATATGTGGGAACATAATGCAATATAAATTTTATAATAATAATAGAATGTCAATATTAATATTTTAAAATTATTATAAAATAAGTGCAATTCCGATATAATACTTTGAATATCATAAAATAAATATTTAAATAATATGTATTATATCTAAATGATTTTATATCATTTAAATTCTCAAAATATGTAACTTCTATAATGCTAGGCTATGAAAATAAAAAGGGAATATATTCATAAAATAACCAGTTCTGTATCCACATATTTATGTGAATATAATTCATAATAAGTTATATATTGATATTAATATTTTAACCAAAGATGTAAAATAACACTTTTAGGTACGGTATCATTGAAATATCATAATATAAAATATTATTCAATAAAAGCAAGATATTTTATGATAAAATCCAAAAGTTTTACTCGATTTCAAGATATGTATTTATCAGAATTTTGATGACACATATAATTGTATTTTGTTAAATATAATGTTTCAGGATTATTTAATACAATTATTAAAATATTTTGTCAATCACTTTATAATTCTTTATCGTATTATTAAAGATTAAATACGAAGATTATTCATCAAAATTTGATATATTAAGTAATATTCAGAAATTATATGCATGGTCAATATTAATAATAATTAACATGCTAGAAAAATCTTTTTATATATATATACGCTCTCTATAGAGAAGTCTTTAAGAAATATTGTTATTATCATTCTTATTAATATAATACACTAAACCAAAATATTATTCAATTCTGTTTTAAAGTAAACTAATAATAGTAATAATATTTTTGAAAGGGTAAAATATTTGGCTCTTGAATAAAGTTACACTAGAGAGGATTTTATAAAACGTAATCCTTAAATTTAATAATGAACACGAATGATTACAGTTCGACGATTCTAAAATTTAAACACATATACGTATACCACAGAAGATGCAAAATATTTTATAAAACAGTATTTATGAAACCAGAATACATACAATAACTTGATATTGTGTAATTAAATTATTTTAATACATAATACCTATATATCAACAGGAAATAACATAAAACTTATTTGTAAGTCAAATGTATGTATATTTTGTATATGCGACTTGCACCAATATTATAAATAATATTTCATCCATGAAGTAAAATATGTACAAAAATATTTAGTACGGTGTAACAATATGGTTTAAAATATATATACGTATATTTCTAAAGGAAACACTTTTTACCATTTGATAAATTCGATTCATTTCTAAAATTATATATAAGTCATATGTATATATATATATTATGATAGAAGAATAATACTTCATTCTTAATATTTCTTAATATATTAAGAATCGAATTTAGAAACACCAGACTTTGTATTCTATTACGAATCTTAAATACATAGATATAATAAATTAAGAATTTAAATTGAATTATAAATATGTTATAACAAAATTTAGTTAACCTGTCAAGATTAAATTGATCTAAAAAGAATTCAGAAAAAGATACCTCTATTGAATTTATTCCTTTTGACGAATTCCCTTTTTATTCTAAAATATTATTTTCAATAAATTTGATAGAAATTTATTCGGTTAATATCAAGGAATAAACAAAGTGATGGGAATAAACAAGATAGCTAATACAATTAATTATGTAACTGGATTTTTATAAGTTGATATTATAAAGAAAATTTTAAAACTTTATACTTACATACAAGATACAATTTCCTAATAATAAAATGTCTTTTGTAGAAGGACAAGCCTTTATATAACAAAAGAAACAAACTTACGTGTTTACTTAAGATCTATTTTGATACCCAACTTTAATTCAAAAGGATATCTGTATTAGCGCCACCTCTTGAAAAACAATAAATGGATCAATGACGGAAAATCTCATAATTTCATATAAACCTTTTATCTTTATTTTTGAATACATATCCAGCCATAAGCCCTGAAAAAAAAATAATAAGTAAATTAAGACAATATAAAAGCTATTACATTAAAGAAAGAAATAACCCATATAAGATTACATTTTCTTATAATTTGATAAGATATATAGTAAAAGAAAATGTTAAGATATAACATGTATATGTTATCTTAAATATCATTGCATAATACTAATAGTTACGATTAGGATGATGCTAAACAAAATATGCCTGTATAATTGCTTAGTTTTGTGATACTTGTAACCGAACATGTTTGTAATTCAGATGTCAAAGAAAATAGCATGTGATCAAGAAATTCAGGCTAATAATGAAAACTCTTTGGATAGAAATACTATAGAAAATATAATAGCTCAAGGAATCTCAAATGCCATACCTTCGATCATTGAAGCTATTAAGATTTCTGTGCCTATAAACGAAGATCGTACTATACACTGTAGGCATACTCACCACTTCAAACCTAACCCTAGTTCCAAGGGAAGTCATGATATTCGTATCAAAACTTCACCTTCCAAACGAAAGAAAACCACAACCTATGGATACTCCTATAAGTAATTCCGCTCTGACAAATCATGTAAAGACCAAGAAATGGAACCAGAAATCGCGCAGCCTATCTGCAACAACAAAAAGCATTCAAGAAAACGCCATTCTAGGAAGACACTTCGCTGTAATTTCTGCAAGAAGGCTGGACATGCAAAGGAAGAATGTAGAAGGAAAACTAATGTATGTTACAAATGCGGAGACCCAGGCCACATCCGTCCATACTGCCCGAAACTATCTAAGGCACACGAAAACGAGGATCGAAACCCCGATGAAGCTAAGGAGAACTCATAAATGTTTACAACATCGGAGGCGACAATAACTTTTAAAATAAACACCTTTATGTTTTGTCTGCACTTAAGTATTAGTTGACTTTTGATTCCGATCAAAACTTCATCAATAAAAAGGTCTTTGTTTTTCTTTTAAAGAGCCAACTCTCAATTGTCCCGTCTCTTGATAAATTCCTATGTCATACATGCATTGCCTGTCATCCATGTAAATTTATTTCAAAATATCATCTACTCATGAGTTTTAATAAATATTTTCGTTGTACTCATTTTGATGAATTTCCCCCTCTGATTTTAAAATGTTGACTTTTGATAATCGGGTCAACCGATTTCTTGGAAAACTCCTCTTCTTTTCAGAGTTACCAGATTTTCATTAAAACCATTTCTTGTCAATACACATATCCATTGTTGGAATATGTCCAAACCAAGCTCAATTGTTTGAACTTGTTCACAATACACATTCAATTCAAAATTCCATATGATGAATTGAGATCATCATATTCAAGGAAATCTCATTGTCTGAATTTCGATATATTATTTGTTAAAACACGACACCTTGCGGTGGCGATTTCTTTGAAACTTGAACTCATTTCATTTTCACACCTGAGGTACGAATTTATTTATTGATTCATTATCCTAAACCAGTCTTAATACAATTTTGTGCTAAGATAAAGGTACCTAAATTCTTATTCCAACGTACCTCCAACATTTCTTTCATCTTTGACTTTATCCTGCAATGTTCAAATCTTTCTACATTTGAACATCCTATCTTTTGGAATATCCAAATTCGTTTCATTGAAACCTTCAGTTAATTTCGAAAACGGTGAACTCGTTCGGTCACCATAATTATTGAATTCTTTCAATCACTACAACACCTTGCGGTGTCTGTCTAAATTTGTAGCCTGTGCTAATAGTAAACCTTAATCATACATCATTTGTTTAACTCATCATTCAAGTAGTCTTGATACAATTATGTATTAAGACCATGATACACTAAATTCTATTGCATTGTCCAGTGTGTCCTTGCCATTTAAATAAATGTTATTGATTTCTGGGTTGATCATTGACAAATCATTTTTCATCCTTCCATTGGGATTATTGATTCAGAATCTCCCTCAAATGATGATCAAAGTAAGTTCTTTTCTGGCATTGAATCCTATTGTTTCTACAAGTCATTGCATTTCAAATTCTGTCGCAACCCCTGATCCCTGAGACCCGGGAACGGGCGGCCGCGAGCCAGTTTCGGTGGTATCGCGTGTTGTCTAATTTGGCAGCGGAATTTTTTTCATCAGGACCATAGTTAGGAAATGTTTATCAGAGTAAAACCACCATATTTTATATTAATAATCACATGGGTAAAACCCAAGTTTCTTATTACAACATGTTTATAGGGATAAATCCCCATTTTATTTAACTAAAACGCCTTTTTTATTTAGGTAAGTTTTATAGCCACTTTTCCAAGCCTTCAGTGTTGTCCAGCTGGCTTCTAATTGGCTTTCACATTGTGTTACCTGAAACGCGTTTTAAAAACATATGTCAGTGGGAAATACTGGTGAGTGAATCCCAGTTTAATCAAGAAATATTAATTTAATTTGAACTTAACAGTATTGAGGGCGATTACAATGTTGATATCTACCCAATTACTCATTCAGTACTGTCAATCCTGACTTGTGGGTCATATTACACATTGGCTAACTCTTCGTCCAATGGTAACGTTACTCACATTTTGTATACAAAACCCCAACATACCGGCAGTAATCGTAGAATTACAAAGACTCAATCACTGCTAAATTGCATTGTAAAATAGTTAAGGTTTTGTAAAAACTGTTTAAAAAAGAAGATTACTCACATTGCTGTTTTAGGTTTTTCGTAAGGGTTTCCTGGTGATAATCTATAATTTACACAAAAGCACACGTGTTAGTATGATAACCCATTTTAACATTAGTAATACCCTCCTCGAGACGGCATTCCAACGACTACGTCGGGCAGAACCACGACAGCCATTACGGAACCTTAGATCAATCGGGCAGCGTATCTAATACGTATCCAGGGGTTATAATACTTACAACGGAGCAGAACTTCGCTATTTAGGGGGTATAATACCCGTGTATTATAAGCCTACTATCAGAATTTGAGAGAAAGAAATCGTTGTGAGTGAATTCGAAATGAAATCTGATGCGTTCTATTTATAGTTGCTGAACTGGACTCTCACGCGGCCCGCGTAGATTTACGTAGGGGCTTACGCGGCCCGCGTTGACTCTGGGTCAACGTGTAGCTCGTCCGGATCAGCGTATAGACTCGACACGATGATGACACGTGTCGGCCTGGGGTGTCTCTGCGTTATTGATCTCTCGCGGCCCGCGTAAGTTTGAGATGGGGTTCACGCGGCCCGCCTGAATTTAAGAATTTAGACGGAATCAGGTTCTAACCTTCATACCGCCCGCGTGAGGTTGGGGTGAGGTCCTACGCGGCCCGCCTCAGCCTAAAATTTCAATTTTTATTTATTTTTAATACTATTTAATATATTTGGGGCCCGTTTTCACGTATGGGGTGTATTTTGGGACACATTGGAATATTTTAAAATGTATTAGGGTGTCGGAAAAATAATTGAAGGTGTCGGTTTAAATTGAGGATTGTTACATCCTCACCACCTTATTTTAGAGCTCATCCTCTGGATCTACTGGAATAAGTGTGGATATTTCCTTTGCATTTCAGATTCAAGTTCCCATGTGTATTCAGGTCCTCTTTTGGAGTCCCACTTTACTTTGACCAGAACTAGTCTCTTATGCTTGAGGTTCTTGACTTTCATGTCTTCAATTTGTAGAGGTCTTTCTATAAACTTGAGTTGTTCATTTACCTCTATATCCTTAAGAGGTACTACTAATGATTCATCAGCTAAGCACTTTTGGAGATTTGATACATGAAATACATCATGTATTCCTGCCATTTCCTCTGGCAGTTGTAGCTGATAGGCTACAGGTCCTATTCTTCTAATAATCTTAAAAGGTCCAATATACCTGGGACTTAGCTTCCCTTGTTTGATGAATCTTACCACTCCTTTCCAAGGAGAGACCTTTAACAATACCTTATCTCCTGCTTGAAATTCTAATGGTTTGCGTCGGTTATCGCCATAGCTCTTCTGTCGATCACGTGCTGCTTTTAATCGTTCCTTGACTTGAATAATCTTGTCGGTTGTTTCTTGTACTATCTTAGGTCCAGATAGTTGCTTTTCCCCAATTTCTGCCCAACAGACTGGGGTTCGGCACTTTCGTCCATAAAGTGCTTCGAATGGTGCAGCATTTATACTTGTGTGATAACTATTATTATAAGAAAATTCTATTAAAGGTAAATGATCGTCCCAATTACCTCCGAAATCAATTATACAAGCTCTAAGCATGTCTTCCATCGTCTGAATTGTTCTTTCGCTTTGTCCGTCCGTTTAAGGATGATAAGCTGTGCTCAGATTTAATTTACTTCCCATTGCCTTTTGGAAAATTGACCAAAAATGAGAGGTAAATCGGCTATCCCTATCAGAAATAATTGATAAAGGTATTCTATGTAAAGAAACGATTTCATTTACATAAAATTTAGCTAACTGTTCCATACTAAAAGTTTCCTTCATTGGTAGGAAATGAGCTGACTTTGTTAGCCTATCTACAATCACCCAGATTGTATCACTACCTTTCTTTATTTTGGGTAATTTAGTAACAAAATCCATTGTTATAAATTCCCACTTCCACATTGGCATTTCTAATTGCTGTAACAAACCTGAGGGTTTCTGGTGTTCAGCTTTAACTTGTGAGCAAGTTAAACATTTAGAAACGTAAGCTGCTATGTCCTTTTTCATTCCTATCCACCAGAAATTTTTCCTTAAATCCTGGTACATTTTATCACTTCCTGGGTGCATCGTGTATTTAGACTTATGGGCTTCTTCTAATATACGATGACGTAAGTTTCCTAATTTAGGTATCCATATTCTCTTTTTATGGAATCTCCAAATTCCATATGTTCCTTGTTCTAATTCCTGAATCATACCTTTTAGTTTTTCAGTATCATCCTTGATTACTGATTCTTGTGCTTTTCTAATTTGATCATTTAAATCTGCTTTTAGATTTAATTTAAGAGAACGTATCCTTCTTGGCTTTTCATGATACTTTCGGCTTAAAGCATCTGCCACTACATTTACTTTTCCTTCATGATACTGGATATCACAGTCATAATCACTAAGCAATTCCATCCAACGTCTTTGCCTCATATTCAACTCCTTTTGCCCAAAAACATATCTTAAACTCTTGTGATCAGTAAATATGGTAAACTTACTACCATAAAGATAATGTCTCCAAATCTTAAGGGCAAAAATTATAGCTCCTAATTCTAAATCATGGGTTGAATAATTTTCTTCATGATTCTTAAGTTGTCTAGATGCATATGCTATTACCTTTTGACGTTGCATCAACACACATCCATAACCTAGTTTAGAAGCGTCACAATAGACTACAAAGTCTTCAGCTCCTTCTGGTAAAGCTAGTATGGGTGTATGGGTTAATCTTTGCTTAAGGATTCTAAATGCTTCTTCTTGTTTTGGTCCCCATTCAAACTTAATGGATTTACAGGTTAACTTAGTTAAAGGAATGGATATTCTAGAAAAATCTCGAATAAATCTTCTATAATAACCGGCCAATCCTAAGAAACTTCTAACTTCGGTTGGTGACTCAGGGGTTTTCCATTTATTAATTACCTCGATTTTTGTTGGATCTACATGAATTCCTTCATGATTAACTAAGTGTCCGAGAAATTGTACCTGTTCTAACCAAAATTCGCACTTAGAAAACTTAGCATAAAGTTTTTCCTTTCTTAATAAACTTAGAAGTGCGTGCAAATGCTTTGCATGATCCTCTTTACTCTTAGAGTAAATTAGAATATCATCTATAAAAAACAATTATGAATTTATCCAAATATGGCTTACATATTATGTTCATCATGTCCATAAATGCGGCTGGGGCATTGGTTAAACCAAATGGCATGACAGTAAATTCATAATGACCATACATTGTTCTAAATGCGGTTTTAGGAATATCCTCTTCATGTACCTTTAATTGATGATATCCTGACCTTAAATCGATTTTTTAGAAAAATCGAGCTCCTTGCAGTTGATCGAACAGATTATCGATTATCGGTAATGGGTACCGATTCTTAATTGTGACTTTGTTCAATTCACGGTAATCAATGCACATGCGCATCGATCCGTCCTTCTTTTTAACGAACAGTATCGGCGCTCCCCATGGTGACGAACTTGGCTGTATGAATCCCTTTTCTAGCAATTCATCTAATTGTTTCTTCAGTTCCTGCATTTCGGCGGGTGCCAAACGATAAGGTGCTTTGGCAATTGGTGTTGTTCCTGGTAGCAGATGAATTCTGAATTCAACTTCTCTGTCTGGAGGTAGTCCTGGTAATTCTTCTGGAAAGACATCTGAAAACTGTGATACTACTGGAATGTCCTTTAGTTCTTTTCCTTTAGTGTTAGTGATTATAGAAATCAAATACACTATAGAACCTTTTCTTATATAACCTGCAGTTTTCATTACAAAGATGAATTTTGTGGTCCTAGATGGCTTATTACCTTTGACTGTGATCATTTTACCTTTTGGTGAATTTACTTGAATTGACTTTTGATCACATAAAATACTGGCTTTGTTGGCTATTAACCAATCCATTCCTAACACGACATCAAATCCTGCCAGATTCATTGGGTAAAGATTTGCTCTAAACTTTTGGTTTAAAATTTATATTCTTGCTCCCTGCAAGATTTCAGAAATCCTAACAATTTCTCCGTTAGCTGTCTCTACCAGACATTCTTGTGGTAGTTTAGTTAATGAGTGATTTAGAATTTTGCAAAATGAAGTATTAATAAAACTTTGGTTCGCACCAGAGTCAAATAATACTTTAGTAAATACATCATTAACTAAAAACGTACCAGCTATCACGTCTGGAATCATCTTGGCTTCATCTGCAGTTAGAACAAATGCTCTAGCATTTTTAGTGTTCTTGTTGTTCGCAACTGGGGCTAGTTTTGGACAGTTCGTCTTGATGTGGCCTTGTTCCCCACAGTTGAAGCAAACCGTGTTGTTTGCTTTCCTTCTACAGTCTTCTTCCTTGTGTACTGACATCTTGCAGAAATTGCAATAAATGGAGCATTTTCCAGAATGCTTCCTTTTGCAATACTTGCAATAAGGTGCAGATGTAGAACCCATATTCCTACGGTTGTAATTCCCAGAACGGAATTCTTGAGTAAGCTTTTGGGTTAAGTTTTTCCTCTGGTCTTCTTCCCTAGTGCGGATTAGCTCATCTGTCAAGGTATTAGCTAGTTCTACAGTTTCTTCTATAGTTTGAGGTCTAGCTGCCTTGACTACATGTCTAATCTCTCCAATTAATCCCCAGATATAACGGGAGATTAATACCGGTTCAGGTGATGCAAGGGTTGGTACTATTCTAGCATATTCAAAGAATAACTTTGTGTACCCCTTACTATCTACTCCATTCATCCTAAGATTTAGGAATTTGTTTGCTATTTGCTCCTTTTCATTAGGAGGGCAGAATTTCCTTTCTACCATATTCCTAAATTCTTCCCATTCCATGTTATAAACCCTATCACTTCCTCTGGACTGAAGGATAGTGTTCCACCATTCTAATGCTGAATTCTTAAATAGATTGGAAGCAAACATTATCTTGTCCTCTTCCACACATTTACTTATTTTCAGAACAACCTCAGTCTTTTCTATCCAGCGTAGGGCTGCAATAGGTTCTTCATTGCCCGAGAATTCTATTGGTTTACAGGACCAGAATTCTTTGTAAGAACAACCATAAGGCACAGTTCTTCTTCTTTTGGGAATGGGCACTTGAAGTATGGGTCCATTGTTTACGCTATGTTCTGGTTCAATTGGTCGCTTACTGCCATGTTTACTTTTATTATTCGCTTCTTGAAGCGTTTGAATAATAAATGGCATTGCATCTATAATTCCCTGTGCCACTATGTGTTGGACGACACTATTATCCATTTGGTTTCCATGGTTATTGTCGCTTGGATTCTCATTGACCACGTTAATGTTACTCTGGTTATCGTTATCCAGGTTATCTGGATTTCCTACGTCGGTCATCTGAATTTTAAACATTTACCCCGTATTAATATCGCAAAATAATGTTTAATATAGTCAATCACATGATACGCAATTTAGCCAAAAGCGTCGATCATTGCGACTTACTCTATTCATATACTATGCGTCTATTACACACTAGTACTGAAATAAAAATTACATTACAATACCGACTGAAAGAAAATTACACTATTAGTAGTAGGCATCAGTACATACATCTTTTATTTTTATTTTATTTTATGATATTATATTATTATTATTATTACTACTACCGTTTCCTCCTTCACATTCACTGATATGGATTCATCCAGAAATCCATATTCCGTTCGTCATACTTCCAGACGAGACGCTCTCCCACCTGTCGCATCGTTTCACTATTTTCTAGAATTTCCTCACCGAAAGTCCTAAGTTTTTGGACGTTTTCTACACTCATTGGGGGTGCAGGTTCTAGGACTGGGTTCGGAATCTGGGGTGCGGGTTCCTGATATAGGGGTGTATGGGTTCTGAGATGGTAAGGATCTTCTAAAATCTCCCTAATGTATTCTAGGTTGGGGTCAGCTGCAGTGGTTGCTAATATATGGATGTTGTCTATACCCCTATTGATCATATCCTGGGCATAGGCATCTGTCTCTCTTTTAGCTGCTGCTAGTACCCTCTGTTCCTGTAACTTTTTCATACGTTTTCTACGCTCATGCGCCCCTCGACTGAACCATCCCCTTTTCTTTTGAGGAAACGGTTCCTCGGATTGAGCCTTAAATACAAAGATTCATTCTTCCGTATCAGCAGAGTACCCAGAGAGGGCAGGCTGAGAAGAGGAGGTGTCTTCACTCCTAGGCGAACCAGACAATTGACGATACGCGTCAGATGGTCCTTGGTCGCTCATACTGTAAACTAGCAGATAGTCAAATAACACATAACAATAAAATACAGTTATGTACGTATTTCCATAATTTATTTCCTAACACTTTGAATTTTGATGTCAGCAGAACACTTATGTGGCTGAATCAGTGGCTTAGCTCTGATACCACCTTCTGTCGCAACCCCCGATCCCTGAGTCCCGGGAACGGGCGGCCGCGAGCCAGTTTCGGTGGTATCGCGTGTTGTCTAATTTCGCAGCGGAATTTTTTTCATCAGGACCGTAGTTAGGAAATGTTTATCAGAGTAAAACCACCATATTTTATATTTATAATCACATGGGTAAAACCCAAGTTTCTTATTACAACATGTTTATAGGGATAAATACACATTTTATTTAGGTAACTTTTATAGCCACTTTTCCAAGCCTTCAGTGCTGTCCAGCTGGCTTCTAATTGGCTTTCACATTGTGTTACCTGAAACGCGTTTTAAAAACATTTGTCAGTGGGAAATACTGGTGAGTGAATCCCAGTTTAATCAAGAAATATGAATTTAATTTGAACTTAACAGTATTGAGGGCGATTACAATGTTTATATCTACCCAATTACTCATTCAGTACTGTCAATCCTGACTTGTGGGTCATATTACACATTGGCTAACTCTTCGTCCAATGGTAACGTTACTCACATTTTGTATACAAAACCCCAACATACCGGCAGTAATCGTAGAATTACAAAGACTCAATCACTGCTAAATTGCATTGTAAAAGAGTTAAGGTTTTGTATAAACTGTTTACAAAAAGAAGATTACTCACATTGCTGTTTTAGGTTTTTCGTAAGGGTTTCCTGGTGATAATCTATAATTTACACAAAAGCACACGTGTTAATATGATAACCCATTTTAACATTAGTAATACCCTCCCCGAGACGGCATTCCAACGACTACGTCGGGCAGAACCACGACAGCCGTTACGGAACCCTAGATCAATCGGGCAGCATATCTAATACGTATCCAAGGGTTATAATACTTACAACGGAGCAGAACTTCGCTATTTAGGGGGTATAATACCCGTGTATTATAAGCCTACTATCAAAATTTGAGAGAAAGAAATCGTTGTGAGCGAATTCGAAATGAAATCTGATGCGTTCTATTTATAGTTGCCAAACTGGACTCTCATGCGGCCCGCGTTGACTCCAGGTCAACGTGTAGCTCGTCCGGATCAGCGTATAGACTCGACACGATGATGACACGTGTCGGCCTGGGGTGTCTCCGCGTTGTTGATCTCTCGCGGCCCGCGTAGGTTTGAGATGGGGTTCACGCGGCCCGCCTGAACTTAAGAATTTAGACGGAATCAGGTTCTAACCTTCATACCGCCCGCGTAAGGTTGGGGTGAGGTCCTACGCGGCCCGCCTCAGCCCAAAATTTCAATTTTTATTTATTTTTAATACTACTTAATATATTTGGGGAACGTTTTCACGTATGGGGTGTATTTTGGGACACATTGAAATATTTTAAAATATATTAGGGTGTCGGAAAAATAATTGAAGGTGTCGGTTTAAATTGACGATTGTTACAAATTCTATGCCTATCAAATATCTCTTTTGACTCATGAAACTTAGTCACCTTGTTAATGGTATTATTTCATCTCATTTGGTTAACATCAAATCCTGAAACTAAGTTTTGAGTCCATTAAATTCCAACTATCCTATGATATTTTTATATTTATCTTTTGATTCTATCCCAGACACCTTGATAACCAATTAAAAGATGTGACGCAACCCCAAGAAGATATCGTAGCCCAAATCTCGAGGACGAGATTTAAAATAAGGTGGGGAGGATGTAACATTCCCAAAATTTCTAAATTTAAAATAAAGTTATTATACGAATAGGTCATGGGTAAGTTGACCGGTAGAAATATGAATTTCCTAGACGGGCCTAGGAACCGTTTAGTAATTAAATTATATAAATACATTATATTTGAACCTATTCCGTATTTAATAAAACTTCGATCAAAATATAGACACAAATATTCTCGTTCTAATAGCATATTCATTGTTTTATAAAACGTCATATTTTATAAGCTATGTGCGCTAAATAAGTGAAGCAGCTGAATTAATTATAATAAATAAATAATAAAATAATATAAACAATTTGATTTAAAAATGTGTCTACGTGTGCATGGCATTTATGGAATTGAGATTATGTGTAACATGCATAATGGAAGTGTATGCATGCATGTACACGTGTAGGCACAATGCCTTTCCAAGAATGTGAGAAGTTTAGTATAAATAAAACATCAAACTTCAACTTTGTTTGTCCTTCTGATCTGTCTTTGGCCTATCTCGCCAACTCTCTTTCAAAAGAATTCTATATTGTTTATTTATTTTTAGTAATAATAATAATAATAAAGCCTTGCCCCGTTTTAAGTATTTTAACCCTTGATCACTGATACCCTGTCCGATTGATCTAGGACCCCGTAACGTATGTCAAGGCTATGCCTAAATTCGTTGGGGTTCTGTCTCGTGACGTAGGGATAAAGTGAAATCGGGTTACTATACTTAATGTAAGTACATTATATATTTTATTAAATAATCCAGGAGTTATACCAAGATATATCAACCCTCCAAAAATATTTCCGACACCCCTAATATATTTAAAGTTCCCTTATACGTCCTAAAATGCACCCTGTATACGAAAACCAGTCCCGAATACCTTTATTATTATAAAAAATAAATAAAAATAAGATTTAACCCTCGTTCGCGGGCCGCAAACGTGTAGGCAGTAGCCTACGCGGGCCGCGACAGCTCGGAGTCAGGGCAGCCCTTGAGCCGCCACGTGTCCCTACACGCGTCGCCACACCCGATGACTCAGCTCACCAGCCGCCATCCTACCACCTCTCGCGGGCCGCCTAAGACCTTGGTGTGGTCTTCGCGGGGTGCGACAAGGTTAACGAACAACCCTATAAATTGAGCAGTCGAGCCTTCAGTCCAACTCGTTCAATTCTTTCAAATCTCTCTCAATTTCTGTAGTGTAGGCCCTATACCCAGGCATTATACCCCCTAATTAGTGAAGCTCTGCCTCGTTGTAAGTATCATAACCCCTGGATACGTATTAGATACGCTGCCCGATCGATCTAGGGTTCCGTAACGGCTGTCGTGGTTCTGCCCGACGTAGTCGTTGGAATGCCGTCTCGAGGAGGGTTTTACTAATGTTAAAATGGGTTATTATACTAACACGTGTGCATTGTTTATAACCAGGAGGTCACAAAGGAAAGACATATAATAGCAATGTGAGTAATCTCCTTTTTGTTAACTGTTTTTACAAAACCTCACACGATTAATTATATATTAAGCAGTTATTGAGTATTTGTAAGGATACAATTATCGTCGGTATGTTGGGGTTTTGTATACAAAATTTGTTACTGCCTTGCGAGGGGTAACATTTCACAAGTCGGGTCTGACAGTACCGTGGGTGGTAATTTGTATGACTTGGAAACAAATGTAATTGCGAGACCGCCCTCAATACTGAACTATGGTTTGTTTTAAACTTGATTAAACTGGGATTCACTCACCAGTATTTCCTGCTGATAAAATGTTTTAAACACGTGTTTCAGGTAACTTAGTATGAAGCCAATAAAAGCCAGCTGGAGAGCACTTAAGGCTTAGAAAAGTAGCAATAAAAGTTACCTAATTAAAAAGGAGAATTGTTTTCAATAATGGGGGTTATTCCTTATAAATGTATCAAAATGAAAAATCGGATTTTGTCCTACTTATAAATGTGTTATCAGAGAAACTCGGGTTTTATCCCATTTCTTTATTTAAATATTTTTGGTGTTTAACTCTGATAAAATATTTCCTAACTATGGTCCTGATGAATTTCCGCTGCCAAATTGATAAACACCGATATCACTGAAACTGGTTCACGGCCGCCTGCTCCCATGATAGGGGTCGGGGTTGGGTTGTGACAACTAAAAATGTCATTATGCCAAACTTGTGCCTCTGAATGACCACACACGATGAATGTATTCTTGATTGGGTAAATTGTCGGACGTATGAGGCTATTTATGATAGTAAACAAAAGTTTTCAAGATACAGGGGTTAAACGTGTCAACATGTTAATTCTTACCTTTGAGTGACAATTTAACGAACTTGGTGCTTCGAAATGTTCGTTTTTACACCCAAGAATATATGATAAATTTCCACGAGGTTTTGAGATCGTTAAGTGTTAATTACGCAAATTCCCAAAGATAAGGGTTAAAAGTGTCAATGAGCAAAAAGTTGTGTTTTCGGTAAAGGTTTAATGAAACCGGACCTAACGGAGTTTGGTTATACTCCCATGATCCTCTACAAACTAACTACAAGGGCCATTTGTGCCTAAAATGAAAGCTATAAAAGTTATAAAGGACCTGGTCATTAATATTCTGAATTATATGCTAGTTTCCGTTATTATGCTTATAATTGACCATTATGCCCTTATAGTCAAAAATTGAGATTTTTGAATATATGATCATACAAATAGGTTAATTACTGACATATAAACATGTCAAAATTATTTTGACATAATTTTCTGCTCTCAGATCAAAGATATGCAAGATATCGTAAAACTGAACTTTTATTAATTAAACTACGCTTTTGCGCATAAATCATGTTTAGACCCAAATTTTGACACCAAACTCATTACCTACTATTATGATATTATTTTTAGGGATTTTTGGAATATTGGGTCGGATTATAAACTGACCATATCATTGAGTTCTTGTATATGTTCGATAAATGACGATAAAGCCCTTTTCATTAATAAAATGAGTTTTATTTATGATTAACATGCCAAAATTTTTCCTACTGATTTTATATGAAAAATAAAATATTTTAAACATACAAGGCTGATCAAAATCTCAGAATTTCATAAACATTGCAAATATCGTCAATTGTCGACTTTTACGCTAACTAAGTGCATAGTATGGTTTAAAACCATACTTAACACATAAGACTTGTTACCTACTGAGTTTATAAATAAATTTTAATATTTTTACAGTAGGTATAAGTTATGAACTCAGATTTCCAATTATGTCCTTAAAATCATATGTGAAATGACCAAAATACCCTTTCGGGGCACAGTTTGGCCAAAAATGGTAAACCTCACATATGAATGATATCCTACTGTTTTAATATTATAAAAATAAATATTTTACTGAATGTTTTAGACCATAATATCAGTTTACTTTAAAACCCTCTTTTATAAATACTAAAATGACCGAAATGCCCTCACGGGACTTAAATTGGTTTTAAATACTTTTTGGGCATTTATGTTAACATCCTACGGATGTATTAACATATTCTAAGCATAATAACATGTGGGGCTTGTATAGGGTTCATTCAGTTACCCGTTATGCATTTATGCGTTCGGTACGGTTTATGTAACTAGTTTACATGAATTAACCGAAATGGGTTTAACTTTATCATTTTTACTTCAAAATCCAGAATGTGATTAGTTTATCCATATTTTACAAGTATCCAAACTTGTCGGGTCTAAATCACATTCTATTCCGGTCTCCGCTTAATCTAGCGTTTAGAACCGTTAAGTATCTTTCAAACTAACCGGTCCACGTCTTTGACTTAAATAAAGACCCGTTAGTATCCTAAAAGGTTAATAAACCTTCCATACAGATTGAGTAGCTTCGGTAGAAGGTATTTACACAAGGCTTTAGGAAACATACGGCTGAGTTACATCCTTACACATCTAGCTCAGGTAAATATTTTTAACTTATTTTCCCTTATACGGGCTTGGGATACGGTATAATAATAATACCGCTTGGTCGGGTGTGGAATCATTTAATCGGATTGTGATTAATAAATTACATAACCCGTTTTAATCTGTTTTGTTTGATAACATAAACATTAGGGGTTAATACGACCGTGTCCTAGATATCATCGGCTCATTTCATTTGAAAATGGCCACGACCTATGCACGGGGTGTAGGCCTACACCTGACAGATGCAAATGCTAAATAAACCACATGTTGGGGATAACTGCATTGTGGGTTTTATAGTGGTGAGTCGGTTAATCATGACCGACTTCCAAACCGACCCCATATGTATGACAAGCATGTAAATCTGTATACAATATTTTATTAAAAATTGTCCCAAGTTATAAATGATTTTGTGCCTTGTGCACCTAAAATCAATTTTCATAAACTCTTTTCAAATGAGTCGGTTAATTGTATTTACCAGTGAAAACTGACGTATTTTCCAAAGACTAAGTGACAGGTACCTCTCGAAATTAGGCTGGAGCTACTTGGTGTCAAATAAGAGGATCTTGCAAATCCTTAGATGCCTGAAGTCTGTTTTTTCAGTTTTCTTGTATTTGTTTTTATGATCCGCCTGTGGATCTCTATTACAACCAGTCTGTATATTCTTTTATTTCGGATACTCGGACATTATGGTTTGTAATAGTAATTATCTATCAAGCCTTCCGCTGTGCTATTATATTGTGTTAATTGACTATGAGGATATCAACTATGTCACGATACTCCCCACTGGGCCCACCGGTAATATGTGGAAATATCGGGGTGTGACAATAACCCACATATATAGTTCATCAATTCAAGTGATTATGATTCAGAATCACTAAATTCCTATCTAGGGATTGTTCCTAGACATGTATTCACCTTACTTTATCCATAATATCAATTAATCATTCAAGAGTTTCATTCATGAGAATTCATAATAAATCAAGGTTTCACCAAAGATCAAATTAAGCATACATTTTGATGCTCTAAGATTGGTGATCAAGATTCTAGCTTGCGATTGATTCCTAATCGATTTCTTCTTTTATTTTTTGGTAGAATTTGATTAATTTAGGGTTTTGAAAAAGGCCCTGCTTGTTTGCTCTGTATTTGATCGATCAGGGTAAAACACACACAAGTGTGTGTGTTGAACTTTATCTAATGTGTAAAAACAACTTTCAACAAATCATATTTAGTCCCTCAAGTTTTAGGATATGTAAAATGACTAACATCACTTGTTTCCCATCTTTTTAGAACAGGATTTTAACTAGGTTAGTTATTCTTAGTTTTTATCTCAATATTTTTTTTATATTTATATAATTATACATGTATACAAGCATATATAATTTAATATTTTAGGGGTGTTACATTTTTGGCGTTTTAGTCAGGGTGTGGCATGTTAGAGATTATGTGGAGTGTTAAATTTTGTTTATCTGTTCTACTTATATAATGACTTTTTTTCCGCCACGTAGGATGCAGTCCTATAACGGTAGGTAATTATGGCGTTTTTGAAAAAGAAAATAAATTCAAGTACCGATGTAATGGGTTTTAATTATAATGTTAGTAATAAATTTTCCGTCGCTTCAGTTTTCTGTTTATTTCAGCTTCATCTATTTTATGTCTTTAACACGTCCCGTCTAACAAAATGCTTTGTAAAACCCCAAGATGCCACGAATTTTTTTATAACTGTAGAGTTTGGGGTTGTGGCATTTTAACGTTTTACAAGTTATTTTTTTAGAGAAACAATATATTTTTTTATTGTAAATTTCGAAAACAAATTATAGAAAGAAAAAAAAATAGAAGCAAAAAAAATAAATTAAAAATCCTAATCGAATTTCTATTCCAAATCTTCACTGTCACCAGTATCTTTCTTCTTTGAAACTACAAGAGCCGTCACAAATATATGACGTTTTTGACCTTTGGTATGATTCATTTGTTTTTTTGTTGTTGTTGAAGTAGTTTTTTTTGGATGTTTGGAACACAAAATGACATGGGTTTTTTGTTTGGACATCATCTTTATCTTCATCCCACTCTTCAGTGTCATCCGTCTCTTCATGTCATTTAAATATTCACGAAGAACAAAGCACAGAAAATGACATATATCTGTCATCAGACTCTTTTTCTTGAAGATTTGTCCATCTCATGCAACAAAATGTTATTGAGTTGCACCCTTCAGCTAACAATCCATTCGGTGAAAGTTCACGTAGAACAATATTGAATATCCAAGAAACGATGTTTTGCCATTTTTTATTTTTTAACTTTTTGGCGTTTTACAGTGAGTGGTTTTAGGGAACCATGGCGTTTGTTTTTTGGTTTAATGAACGGAAGGTGCTGAGACGTTCCTGTTTATAGGAAGTCTTTGGCGCGAAGTTTAGGTGTGATATTATTAATTAAGTGCAATTAATAAAATGTCCGTCGTTTTTCAGTTACTGTTTGTATTTCTTGTTTTGCTATCTGCCAAGTCTGTAACATGTCTCGTCTTTAATGGCGTTTTATCTTCAACGGTGTTTTATATTTAATGGTGTTTTATTTCGATGATGTTTTATCTTTAATGACGTTTTATAGGAGAAACGAAATTTTACCCTTTTTACCCTTAATGAAGCACGTCCAAATGTTATTTACTACAATGACGTCGCGCCAATCTTTTCCATAGATTGTTTTGATCTAACAATCCATAAGCGTTCTTACTGTTCTCACACTTTTCACCGTTTTCCCTAGATCCTGACCCTTTATATATATAAACTAGTAGAAGTACCTGCCGCGTTGCGGCGAGGTACATACCAATTGTTGCTGGTAATAACTCCGAAAGACAAGGCAGGGTACATACTAATTGTCGTCGGTGATAATTCAGAAAGTCATTATCAAACTGTAATATACAAGTATTCAGAAAGGACTTATTCTAGTTTAATAAGTTATTAGGATTGTGGTCCCTAATTGTATGCAAGTAACATTCTCAAAAGACTGAAAATTTTCCAAAAGTTTATTCATCAATCATCATCATGGACTCTTCTACGCTTTTACTTTCACATAAGAAAGGTATATAGCAAATGAATTTTTCTCATACACTTGAAAATCCGTACATGCTCAATTTAAAAAAAAAAATCTAATTCCATGTGACATCCAAACTCAAAATAAAGTACCATCCAGCAACCAAACAGCATAACAAAATTAAAACAGATTCAATTAGATGCAGAACAACGCAACTGAACACTAATATAATAATATGTTATCCTACGTAAATTAGTAATTGATGCGTGCGAAGTGTTATATATATTAGGTGTATATTTTAAGCCCCTTTAACACTTATTTTTAGCCAAGTTTTAAATTTATAAAACACGATATTCTACTAACACTAAACACACATATGGGCAAGTGCACCCATCGTGAGCGTAGTATAGCGTTGGTAAGATACCGAGGTCGTCCAAGGACACAAGAGCTTTTAGTACCGGTTTATCCTCAACGTCTAATCAAAATAAAAAGTTTAGAAAAAATGTTTTAAGCTAAGAAAAATAAAAACTAACTAAAATGCTGAAAATAAAATAAAAATAAAAACAGATAGACAAGATGAATCACTTGGTTCCGACTTGTATCTAGTATAACCTTTGATTATTTCCGCACTTTTGCACATGATTAAGAGATTATCTTAGTTATTGTAGTAGGCCCCTCTTTTGAAGGTGACGTTACCCTCACCCCAGTAGTTTGAGTCAGCAAGGATACAATCCTAAAATGGTGGATTATTGGAAGATAATGAATTAAGTTATTAATGCAATATTATGGTAGGCCCCGCTTTTGGCGGTGACATTACCCTCGACTAAGTAGTCTGAGTCAGCAGGGATACAGTCCTAAATAGCCGGGTTATAGTATTAATAGTAGTTAACTTATGAGGGGATCAAAGAGTTTGGACCCCCGCCATCCAATACCGTGAAGCATTGAAGGAGGTCCTACTAAATTTGACCCAGGTCCATTGCAGGACCTCTAAACGCTGAACAATGGCAAGACCTTTACCGAACCGTTCCCTTAACCCCCGACCAGGTAGCCAACATACCTCCATATAGACCGTGGAGATATGAATGGTGAAAATCTTTTATTTTATATAGACAGTAAAATAATGCCAAGACACCACGGACAAACGATAAGGAAATATCACCTTCAACATAAGTAACTAGTTATTAAAGTCATTAATACAAAACCAAATAAAAAGTGCAAAAGATTAGAAATAAAAAGTATTATACTAGACACTTTGTCTTCACCAAGTGATGTAAGAGACTTAGGCAAACATGGCCTTGATTGTCAAGAACTCTTACGATCAATCTTGGATCCCGAGACGACTCACACACTCTACGATGGACAATGGATGATGGTGGTGGATGATGGTGTTGTGATGGTGGTGGGTGGTGGATGAAGTGTGAGAGAGGTGGTGTGCCAAGGGATGAGTTGAAATGAAACCAAGCACTCCTATTTATAGGCTGAACAGAGGGCTGGGCACGGCCCCGTGTCCGCTGGGCACGGCCCCGTGCCTGTCTGACACTCTCTCTCCTCATTAATTGTAATTCGCAATTACAATTAATGCGCCTGCTGTACTTTCGACACGCCCCGTGTTCGCTGGACACGGCCCGTGGTGGGCAATAGAAGCTTCTATAGGTTTGTCTTTTCTGCTGCTTCTTGGGCACGACCCCGTGCTGGCTGAGCACGGGGCGTGTTCAGTCTTCTGCCTTCTCTATTTTGCTTGGGAAGATGCCGTTGAGGGGTCGGGCAGTCCACTTATGTTCCTTTCCTTGTATTTATGTTAGATTTAACTGTCTTTTTGCTTCTTTTGTGAATTTGAGCTCATTTAATCCTGAAAATACAAAAGGAAGACAAAAACACTCTTTTTCCAACATTAGTACTTAAAAAGGGTTAGTTTTATGCCTCATTTGATGTAATTTATATGTTGCATTTTACATACATCAAATACCCCCACACTTGAACTTTTGCTTGTCCTCAAGCAAAACTCTCTAATATGTGGCTTACACTCCCAAATGGAATGGGTAGAAGAGAAGGTTTTGGGCTTGTCGTAGAGTGTCGGGATATCCAAGATCTTTTTGGGTTTTATTTTTATCTATTTACAATCCTATTCGTAATGATTTATTTAGAACGTTTCATAGGAGAAATTACTTATTTGGGCATAACATGCCTTTTTAAAATTCCATTTATATACAAGTTCACATACCTCACGGGAGAAATCACTCACACTCGGCCAAAGGTGTATTTTTAGTGAATCACTCGAGAGCGGCATGGAACTTATTCCTACCATAAGCTTGCCAAGCAATCAATCTTCATCCTTTTTAACTTTTAAACCTTTGTAAATATCAAGAGGACTTTGTGGGTTAAAGGTTAGGCTTGGGTTAAAGGTAGGTGGTTGGGTTAGTGGTTAGTAGAAAAAGGGTGAAAAAGCGTAACAAGTGTCGGTTTTTGTAGGACTTTCTATTTTCGTGACTCTTACTTTGATGAAGCTATTATTCAAACAAGGTTATTTTCGATGAACTTGTTTGTTTATTTTCTTTTGCTTCATCATCAACAAAAAATATTTTTTTTTTGACCATACGAAAAACCGAACTTGTTACTAAAACAAAAGGTTAAAAATGAAAAAGGTTTTGGTGGGTAAAAGGGTTTTTGGTTTGGGTTATAAAATGAAAAAGGTTTAGGCTCAAATGGGCTAACTAGGGGGATTTTTTGGTAGGTGGTAAAAGAAAAAGAAAAATAATGGTGTAGAAATAAAAAGGGTTAGTCCTAATGCCTCCATCATTTACTTACTCGGGTTTAAGTTGATAAGGACCGGGAATGTATCGTCATGGCAAGTTCTAGAGTCGTAAGAACCAAGCGGCTATTCACACAAGAAACGAAAAATGAGCATTTAGTTTAATGTAATTGTATGCTCAATAAAGGCTCAAAACTCACTTTTGTGGGAATGGGTTTTTATGTGATCAAGTATATATAATCAAATTTTAACTAAGTTTGCCATGCCTTTTCATAATTTTCTTATGTTGGTTCTTTTTATCACTACGTTGTCGGTTGTAAATTCGTAAAAATATAACCTTTTTGAGAACTTGAATTTCCCGAGTTAAATCTCGACAAGTAAAAAAAATGAAATTTTTGAAAAAATTTGGGGTGATTAGCGGTTCCAATAGAGTTTTGTGTAAGGCTTGTATTTAGGACTTGCAAAATTTCAAGGTTTTAGCATCCCCCCCCACACTTAAATTACACATTGTCCTCAATGTGTCCCAAAAATAAATTTTTAGGTTGATTAGATGTGTAAAATGGTGTTAAAAAGCAAAAAAATTGTGTTACTGGGCGCTGAACACGGCCCCGTGTTGTCCGGGCACGGCCCCGTGTTCAAGTGCCAGTAACAAAATTAAAACAAGAGAAGCAGAAGTCTGGACACGGGGGCGTGTCGGGTGAACACGGCCCGTGTCCAGTTACCTGAATTGGGCGTTTTTCTGCAGGTGGTTCAACACGGGGCCGTGTTGGTTGGGCACGGCCCGTGTTGAACCTTCTGTAATGGAGAAAATCGTTGGGCTGCCTTGTTCTTGTGCATGGGGTCATTTTTCTCGTTCCCTTTTTCATCCCTTACCACCATGAGTGTGTTTTATTCATTATGAACCATCCGAACTTTTTAAAACCATCATTTCATTGCATCATAGAGAGACCTTACATAGTCCTAAATTAAGATTAAACTAGATAAAACAACGAAATATTAAACCATGGAGTTCTAGCCTCTACTTTATTTTAATTAGCAAAATTTCCAAGAAGCAACTAATCTTGGTTAGACAAGGCCTTTTTAGAACTCCTTCTTCCGGGTGCGGCTCTCCTCACATGTCGGCGAGCCACTCCTCCACCTCCCTTGGAAGGAGAAAAGAAGGCTCATTGGCATTGGGTTGAGGAGTTTCGATTTCCACCGGGATCTCTTGTTGGTGCTCCACGGGAGGTTCCGCTGGCAAATCTTCCCACCCGGTAGGGTTGTTAATTCCGAGTGCCAGGTTCCAATCCTGTTGAGGGAGGACTGGTTCCATCGGGGGTGCCACAAGAATATTTAACCTCTGGTGCAAGAGGTTAATTTCTTGGAAGCTGCTTTCGAGTCCCACCGTAAGATCGTTAATACGGTCGATAAGGACCTCCTCTACTGATGTCATTTCGTCGAGAGCCTCCCTTAATGCTATCACATAGTGCACAAGTGTAGCTTCAACGGAGGGCCTCCTTCCTCTTCGGCTGTTTGATGAATGCACGGAAGATGTTTCGCTGTTTTCACTCGACATCCTAAAGAAATAAACTGAAAAATAGTTTATTTTATGAAACAGTGATCGGACACGGCCCCGTGCTCATTGAGCACGACCCCGTGTTCATCTTTCTGCAGAATTTTGGTGCAAGGAAACTTGAAATTTTAAGTTATTTTCTGAACTTGTGGGATCTTTTTAAACATTAATAACTTAAAACAATGTTACATAACATATTTTTACCAAGATTCCTTGAACAAAACTCATCAATCCCTACCACAATGTTGGAAGATTTCAAACTTTTAATGGTAGTTCTTTGGAGAAAGATGGAGAATAAGGAAATGGCTAAAAGAGGAAAGGACAAGATGAGTTGTTGGAACCTTCTTTTAGACTTACCTAGGATAGTTGAGAGAAGATTCCTTCAAATCTCTGTCCCAAGTTGGTCCAAATGTGCAGAATTCTTGGCTGCATTTATAGAAAACGACAGCATCCTGGACACGGCCCCGTGTCCATTGGACACGGCCCCGTGTGCAGGTGGAGTTCTGACACAGTTTGTCCGTATTCTGACGTACTGATCAGAGGAGAATCTTTTGGGGAACACGGGGGCGTGTTGGCTGGACACGGCCCCGTGTCGAGGGACTGTTTTATGAAGTTGTCTAGATTTTTAAGGAACTTACTATCATCGGGTGGCTCCTGATTGGTTGGAACAACCCCAAAGTGCTTTAGATACCTTAATTGTCCTAGACTAAGGCGAGAACGCAAGAGGTTGTCGGTGAGGGTAATTCCTATTTTCATTCTAGGTGGACAAGTCCAACCCTTTCCCGGGCTCTCGTTAAAGAAGGTGTATGCCGAATTACTCAGGTCTATGTATGCACCGAACGAAGTCGATGGAGAGTCCTTCACGGCACAATCGACACAGGGACGACTATCGTCCAAGTCTTTGCTAGGTACGAAGGTATTTTTGGGAGCAACGAGGTTGTCGGAATGCGGTTCCAGCATTTCGTCATGGTCATCGTCTTGGGGTGGATTAATAAAATCCTTCCTAAGCTCTTTTAACCAATTCAGAATTAGCTCTTCTAGTTGAAATAACTCGTCAAGGAGCATTTCCCCTAGAATATCTGGCTGGGCGCATTCGAGGGAGAAATAGTGCTTATTTTTACTTTCGCCCCTCTTAAGGTTATAAGAAGTCGGTGGGTCCATGTAGTGGGGCCTATAATTTAGAAAGTAGCATTCTACTTCTTTATGTTTGCCACCACATAATTGACACCACGTACCATAAGAGTGCCGAAAGTAAAAACAATTACTATCACTCATGTTTATGTCAGAAATTACCAACCGCTGGGATCTAACGGTTCTGTTTTCAGTAACTGAAACTTGGGCACGGGGGCGTGTTGAGTGGGCACGGTCCCGTGTTCAGCTTACTGTCTGACTTAAAACAGGATTGCCAGTTCCAATGATTTAGCACGGGGGCGTGTTCAGCGGGCACGGCCCGTGCTGAGCTCTGCAGAAGCTGAAAAACTAAGAAAATCCTAAAAAAAATTAAAAAGAAAAAAGAAAAAATGATTAGGCCGTTGATTCCTAACTTTCTTAAAATCCTTGTGTCCCCGGCAACGGCGCCAAAAACTTGATGCGTGCGAAGTGTTATATATATTAGGTGTATATTTTAAGCCCCTTTAACACTTATTTTTAGCCAAGTTTTAAATTTATAAAACACGATATTCTACTAACACTAAACACACATATGGGCAAGTGCACCCATCGTGAGCGTAGTATAGCGTTGGTAAGATACCGAGGTCGTCCAAGGACACAAGAGCTTTTAGTACCGGTTTATCCTCAACGTCTAATCAAAATAAAAAGTTTAGAAAAAATGTTTTAAGCTAAGAAAAATAAAAACTAACTAAAATGCTGAAAATAAAATAAAAATAAAAACAGATAGACAAGATGAATCACTTGGTTCCGACTTGTATCTAGTATAACCTTTGATTATTTCCGCACTTTTGCACATAATTAAGAGATTATCTTAGTTATTGTAGTAGGCCCCTCTTTTGAAGGTGACGTTACCCTCACCCCAGTAGTTTGAGTCAGCAAGGATACAATCCTAAAAGGGTGGATTATTGGAAGATAATGAATTAAGTTATTAATGCAATATTATGGTAGGCCCCGCTTTTGGCGGTGACGTTACCCTCGACTAAGTAGTCTGAGTCAGCAGGGATACAGTCCTAAATAGCCGGGTTATAGTATTAATAGTAGTTAACTTATGAGGGGATCAAAGAGTTTGGACCCCCGCCATCCAATACCGTGAAGCATTGAAGGAGGTCCTACTAAATTTGACCCAGGTCCATTGCAGGACCTCTAAACGCTGAACAATGGCAAGACCTTTACCGAACCGTTCCCTTAACCCCCGACCAGGTAGCCAACATACCTCCATATAGACCGTGGAGATATGAATGGTGAAAATCTTTTATTTTATATAGACAGTAAAATAATGCCAAGACACCACGGACAAACGATAAGGAAAGATCACCTTCAACATAAGTAACTAGTTATTAAAGTCATTAATACAAAACCAAATAAAAAGTGCAAAAGATTAGAAATAAAAAGTATTATACTAGACACTTTGTCTTCACCAAGTGATGTAAGAGACTTAGGCAAACATGGCCTTGATTGTCAAGAACTCTTACGATCAATCTTGGATCCCGAGACGACTCACACACTCTACGATGGACAATGGATGATGGTGGTGGATGATGGTGTTGTGATGGTGGTGGGTGGTGGATGAAGTGTGAGAGAGGTGGTGTGCCAAGGGATGAGTTGAAATGAAACCAAGCACTCCTATTTATAGGCTGAACAGAGGGCTGGGCACGGCCCCGTGTCCGCTGGGCACGGCCCCGTACCTGTCTGACACTCTCTCTCCTCATTAATTGTAATTCGCAATCACAATTAATGCGCCTGCTGCACTTTCGACACTCCCCCGTGTTCGCTGGACACGGCCCGTGGTGGGCAATAGAAGCTTCTATAGGTTTGTCTTTTCTGCTGCTTCTTGGGCACGGCCCCGTGCTGGCTGAGCACGGGGCGTGTTCAGTCTTCTGCCTTCTCTATTTTGCTTGGGAAGATGCCGTTGAGGGGTCGGGCAGTCCACTTATGTTCCTTTCCTTGTATTTATGTTAGATTTAGCTGTCTTTTTGCTTCTTTTGTGAATTTGAGCTCATTTAATCCTGAAAATATAAAAGGAAGACAAAAACACTCTTTTTCCAACATTAGTACTTAAAAAGGGTTAGTTTTATGCCTCATTTGATGTAATTTATATGTTGCATTTTACATACATCAGTAATCCAACAGGTATATATAGAAAAACCCCACGTCACAGTTGCTTGATCAATAATTCATCAAATAAGAGCATAACAAAAACACTTAAGTAAACAAAAGTGATTCAATTTGTAAGAAAACATACTTTGGTGGTATCGAGATAAACCAAATCAAGAGGAGTCAAATCAACAGGAGGAAGAGCCATCCAAATAGACCATGCTCGAAGTTGAGTAGACGTAAAACCTGCATAACTTGGAGTAATCACAAAAAAATGGTTACTCTCCAGCCTAGATCAATTAAAGTTATTGTACCTGGAAGGAGGAATTGAGATGGAGGAGGAGAGAGCAGACGTCGATGCGGTGATAATTGGTGCAACGATGGCAGAAGAAGACACTGGCCAAGAAGGAGGTAGCAATGGCTGTCTTTCCAGGCCGCAACTCCAACTTGAACCTCTTCTTTCAACCATCGCTTATCGCAACACCGCTGTTTCTTTGCTCGAACATCACCATCCTCTGTCATCTTCATCATTCGTCTAACTTTGTGACCCAGGTTCAGCCAAATCACAAACCATTTCTTTAGACGAATCATGACTAAAAAATTATAACTCTACACACAATCAAAACATTCAAATAGTAATAGAATACACAAATTACACAAAACCTATTTGATTCCACAAATGTCCCAACTGAACTTAAACAAACATAAATTTTCAAAAAGTGTAAATATATAGTCAACATCCAGCTAAACCAAATAACTAATTCATTCATAACTAAAACTCAGCAAGTTCAAGTTACTTACTTTCACAGCTTAAAAAATATATAACTTTTGAAGATGGCAAAATAAGTAGGGCAATGAAGGAGGAACCCTAATTCTGGTCATTTTAGGAGGTGGTGCAAGCAAGATTAACCACCACCACTGTCGTACCTACACCTCAACCCACCGTCGCTCTGCCGTCCCCGGCGGCTGGAACTTCTTTGTTCCCTTTGTACTCGGTCGCTTTCTATTCTCTCTCTATCGCTCTCATCTTTCCCCATATATGTGGCTAAAATATTGAGGGGCATGTGGCATTAGGATGTGTTGGACATAGTAGAAAAGAAACGTACCACTTCCAAAGCTAGGGTTTTAAGTAACAAAAGCACAAAACTTACTTTAAGCAACATGTACAACCTCCATTAAATTAATTTTTTGATGAAGTTTCTGTTTCAGGTTTAGAGATTGAGTGAGGAAAAGGTGTAACCGTTGTTTCCACCATTGGAAGCCATCATCGGACCTCTAGTCGTCCTCGTCAGTGCCCTTTAATTGGAAACCCTAACAACTCACCAAGCCACCGCTAGAACCATGAACACCACTGCTAGAGCTTCGCTATCTCCATAACTTCCATCATCAGATAGGGTTTCAAACATTTCTTGAAAGCCAAAAAGCCCTACTGAGAGAGAGAGATTTGTGAGGAAAAAAAGGGCAGAGGAAAGATGAAAACCTAGGAGTCTTTACGTTGGTGAAGGACACGTAGCAGGACACAGTTGTTTTAGAAAAAGAAAAGTACAACAAAGAATCAAAATAATACAACTCACTGATGCACAAAAACCTTTAATGCTGGAAGTACTACCACTTGTTGCAAATTAGAATTAGAATTAGAAGTATATATAATTCATAACACATTAAGAAATAGTAATGTTATTTATTTATTGATTTAGACACCAAACTTTTCACACTTATTCATTTTAGCTTAGACTTGGTTTGCGTTCTCATATTTCTTCACACCTACTCATTTTGCTTGGGTACCGAGAGATTGGAGTTTTAAAATAAAAATGTTTTTATTTTGCTTTTTAATTCCTTTAGTAAGGCAACAGTTTTGTTAAATAAGATTTTACTTTGTCGAATCAAACCCGTTTCGAAAGAATATTAATACCAATATTGGTATTATCAGAACCAATATTCATTTATGTGGTTTTCGATTAATGGAAATACACGTCGATATTCTTTTAAGCGTATTACGACTTTAGTTTTTAGGTACTCTTTTAGTTGCTATTGCGAGTGTCGATACCGTAACAAAGCGAACCGACACCGACCAAATTCCCGCCGCGTAGCGTGATCACACTAGTTATACCATATATTAAAACACATCATTAGCTACAAGAAATTTTTAATGTTTTGTTTTCAGCCACACTTTTTTTGTACTTTTTTGTTTTACCACTAAACTAACATGTTCGTTTTGGTCTCAATTTTGCTTTTAATTACAATAATGTCATCTACGCTTATGTATTTAACTTTTCTTTTTAATTGCAATTATGAAATTTACTCAATTTTTTGTGGCATTTGTAACCATTCTACAAGACACTTTATTTTGTTTTTATGTTTTGACCACAAAAGTTTTGGTTCTTACACTTTGACCCCTTCAAATCTGTTAAGTTTTTTAAACCAATTTCACATCCCCTTAACACCAAAAACTAATCACCATCCGCGCGAGGGACTATCTGGGAACGAAATTGCAAAAGTTGGAAACTATAGCTGTAATTTTTAAAAGTTAGGGACTAAAGATGAAAAAATAAGCAAACCACATAAACTATCTAGACACTTTTCTCTAATAACCGTAACCAATTTACAAACCTTTAACCCGTTACAAATTATTACATATTCTCAACAACTACAATCCTTTTAAGTCGGCGGGAATAGTGCCGCCTTTTTATTGGGTCACATGTGCGGCCACTTCAATAGTGCCAGGCAGCTCGTCTGACACTCTCCTATTGGCCCAACAAATTTACGCTTTTATCCCGCTTTAAAATTACGATTTTGCCATCAGTTCAAAAATATGTTTTTGCCCCCACTTAAAAATAAATTTGCGCTTTTTCTCCCAGCTAAATATTTCGATTTTGCCCCCGGTTCAAAATTACGATTTTGCCTTGTTTCAATTTACAGTTTTGCCATTATTTTTTTTCTTAAAAAATACGATTTTGCCATTAACTCAAAATTATGTTTTTACCCTCACTTAAAAATAAATTAGCGCTTTTGCTCCCAAATAAAAGTTTCGATTTTGCCTTCGGTTCAAAATTACGAATTTGCCCCGTATAAATTTATAGTTTTGCCATTAGTTTTTTTTTTCAGAGCCAAGTTACGATTTTGCCCTCAACTTAAATTTACATTTTGTCCATCGTTTTTGTTTTTTTCCTGGTGAAATTACAATTTTGCCCCCAGTGTAAAATTACAGTCATGCCGACAGCTTCCTGGCACTCCTCCATAGGTCCATTTAATTTACGATTTTATCCCTCAATTAAAATTATGATTTCGCTCTCAGTTAAAAATTACGTGTTTCCCATCGTTTTAGTTTTCTTAGCAAAACTATAAAGGTTTTTTGTTTTAATTGGTTATTCGATTTAATTTTTTTTCGTGTCAATGAGCTGCCTAACACTGGCTCATTAATCCTCAAAAATTACAGTTTTGCCCTGAGCCCAAAATTACGGTCTTATCATTGTTTTTTTTCATAGCAAAATTATAGTAGTATTTTTTTAATTGATTGAGAATTATTCGGTCATCGCCCCGCAACGCGGGCGGAGCATCTACTAGTTACTTACGTTTTAAATCTACAATAGGAGTATAGACCCTCGATTTAACTATCTCAATGTATAAAGTGTAAACACAAAAATGAATGAATGCACTTATGCACACACTTATTTTTCGTTTATTATTATTCTGATTCCTCGTTTAATGGCGGGAACAAACCCCATTTCACTCCCAAATCACTAAATTACACGACACCCAAAGCAAAAATGTACAGGTCTGCGGCCAAATCCGTCGTCCTTTCCGGCCACCGCTGGCGTTCCATCGCTCTTTTCACTCGTTACCCTCTTCACCGACGTCGTTTCATCTCATACCCACCATTATTGTAACCATCTATTCACCCTCTATTTATAACTGTTGTTTATACTGTTTGTAGTTTCGTATATGAATTTTGCATTTAGTTAGCCTTTGTGATATTGGAATTATGCGTTTTGATAGATTAATTTGGGGATAATAATATTATTTTAGCGTGTTTTTAGTTGTTTCTGAAGACGGTTATTAAAAATTAAACAGGGTTAGTTAGTTGTTGTTCATACATTTTTTTTTTCTAATAAAGAGTTAAAGTTTATTTAACTTTTTTTTTACTGGTTGCCATATGCTTTAGGCTGAATTCCATTGATGTTTCATAGTTTATTAGCTGATATTTTAGGTTGGGCATTTTCATTTTATAACATTTTAGGATGGAAACTTTCGGTCTGCAACGTTTTATGGTTCAACTTTTATATACAGTGTAGTCGATGTGGTACACATCGGCAAACGATATTTTGGAGTTAAAGAAATGTTATTGTCTTATAGAAAGTGTGAACTTTGCAATGGTGGTTTTTAAAGTATAAATCATAGTTTTGAACAATCTTTAAAGTATGTGACATTTGCGGTACAGTTTTCCAAATCTAAAATAAAAGATCTTCAATCCAAACAATAACTGCTTGTGATTATTCTCGTCTTGGTTCAAAAAGTTGTTGTCTTTGTCGTTTATGTCTTTATGATGATTCACAATTGGAACCGCCTTACCGTCGTACATTTGACATTCGTGTTTTGTATATTTAGAGGTACTGGGGTTCCCAAGCAGATTTATTGCTTCAGCGATAGAAAGACTTTGACAACGAACATCAAAGCGACCAAAAAATCCAAGGAATCAAGAAATGTCAACGAGAAAGACTTTGCTCATGTTATATGGTGGAAGGAGGTATTTATTTATTTTCTATCAAGTTTACATTTTTTTTCAAGTTGCGTCATAAATGGCTGTTTATGTTCAGGGATTGTGTTTCTTTTCTATAGATTTATCGGTATTAGTTTATATTTTTGTCTTGTTTGTTTTTTCAGCAAATGCAGATGTGTAGAAAGACATCTTCAATGCAATTAATTAAGAGACTCACTTACTCTAATTTGCTTGGTTTGGATGATAACTTGAAGAATGGAAGGTATGCATATGCAAGTATTTGCTTCACATTAGTACATTATTCTAAACATCTCTACCTCTTTTTGTGAAGTATGAAAGAAGGAACACTCAACTGTGAGATACTAAAGTTCAAGTCAAAGTTTCCACGGGAAGTTTTGCTATGTAGGGTATGTTATACATTTTCTTTCTAGCTCATTACGCTAAACGAAAGCACGATAGAATGTTCATCAATAACGATTTTATTCATTGGATTTGGTAATCAATATTAATTGATGAAGACTTCTAATCTATTTAGGTTGGGGAATTTTATGAAGCTGTAGGATTTGATGCTTGTATACTTGTGGAGTATGCTGGTTTGAATCCTTTTTGTGGTCTGCGTACAGATGGCGTTCCAAAAGCTGGTTGCCCTATTATGGTATTAAAACTTTTCAATACTCTATGTTTTTTTTTCAGGTTGTTGTAATTCTACTTTAAATCGCTATTGAGAAATCTGAAATAAGTACCTATCACTTCTTCTTTCCTTATGCAGAATCTACGCCAAACTTTGGATGATTTGACAAGTAACGGATTTTCAGTAGTAAGTGCTTTGAGTTATGATGTTGCTGGCATAATTTTATTGATTAATTTTCCTTTGAGCTTGAAGGCATAGTTATTATTTTAAGCTTATGTGTTTATAGTGCATTGTGGAGGAAATTCAGGGCCCAACCCAAGCTCGTTCCCGTAAAAGTCGGTTTATATCCGGGTATATTTTCACCTTAGTCTTGCTACCTGTCTCTAGTGTGTTGTTAACCGCCTTTGCGTTTTGACTTTTTTATTTTATTTTTCACTATATATGTGTGCATTCATCTCTTATAAGTAATATTAGCAATAAAACAAAAATTCACATCCACCATATGATAATATATACAGGCATGCACATCCCGGAAGTCCTTACGTTTTTGGACTTGTTGAAGATGATCGTGACCTTGAATTTCCTGAACCAATGCCAGTTGTTGGTATGCGAAAATAATCTTCACTTGATTCATTATCATATTCTCTCGTAGGGGACTTTGTGTCACTAACTTGTTTGAATTTTCATATATCTACAATAGGAGACTTATTTTTTTTTTTCATTTAGGGCTTTCTCGTTCTGCAAAGGGGTATTGCATAGTTTCAGTGTTGGAGACTATGAAAACGTACTCTTTAGAGGATGGTTTAACTGAAGAGGCTGCCGTTACAAAGCTTCGTACTTGTCATTACCATCATTTATTTCTACATAAATCATTGAAGAACAATTCTTCAGGTAATCGATAATTTTTACCTCGTTTGGTTAATGGGCTGAATATCAACATAATTTGAGATATGCTGTTCTTTATAAATAAAATAATTACATCTTTGTTTAATTGGTTTTACCATAACTATCTTTCTAAATTTATTTTCATGTGTTTAAATTTTGAACATTATCAATTATCTCTACACATTACTAGATTTTTTTGAATAGGAACGACTCGCTGGACAGAGTTTGGTGAAGGTGGGTTATTGTGGGGAGAGTGTAATGGCAGATGCTTCGAATGGATTGAAGGGAATATTGTAAATGAGATACTTTTTAAGGTTTTGTGTTTTTTATTTCTCTTTCTATATGTACACGGGTATCTCATAGTGTTAATAATGTTACTTAACTACAGTAGGTACCACCACACCTTTTGAATGTCAAGTGTGCTTATTTTTTATTTTTTGAACTGTCACGTTTGGCTTTCGAATGAAAATTTTGTCTTTTAAACAATTCCAGAACTACTGCAGCAGAACAAAATCGTTTTGAACAAGTGAAAAATTTAAATATTTTGAATTTGGGAAATATTGGGTTTGACATCCAATGTTCTAAGGGAATATTATCTTACTACTGATGCTGCAAATTTTAGGTAAAAGAGCTTTACGGTCTTGACGATGCTGTCACATTTAGGAATGTCACCGTTGCTTCAGAAAACAAACCTCATCCATTGCACCTTGGGACCGCCTCACAAATTGGTTAGTTATCATATTTTTAGGCTTATAGTTTTTTGAATCTGGACCTGGTAACACTTTATTAACTCCTACCAAATGCTAGGTGTCATACCGACCGAAGGCGTACCTCTTTTACTAAAAGTTTTGCTTCCCTCTAATTGCACCGGATTACCTGCTATGTAAGTAGCTAGTTTTGTTATTTTTAAACTGTATAGACAAGTTACTCGTACATTTCATTTTAGCATTTCGGTTGTTAATTATAATTCCAAAAGGTAGTATATAAAAAGCTTAGAGCCTGTAGGAACTAGGAAGTATTCTCTCATATATTTTGCTTTGATCTTCATTAAAAATATCTCTTTTATTTACTATTGAAATTCTTATATTTGTAACAGCTATATTAGAGATCTACTTCTGAACCCTCCTGCTTATGCAACTGCAACTACCATTCAAGGTAACTGCCAAATTATAATTCATTGGTTTGTAAAAGTGTAGTTAATTTGGGATCGTGAACATTCTGGCGTTATTTGACTTTGCTTGTTTATGTCACAATTTAACTGACCAAAAACACATATGAAACTGTTTCTCTACTTTTTGACCATTGTCACCATATGCTGTTTTTTGTTGGAATTTTTCTGTCAAAATATGATTCATTCTTTTTAAAAATAGTATTTAGTTTGTCATTGTCTTCACATCTGTAGCGGTGTTCTATTCTTTTTTGTTATTAACTTGCATTTAATTTTCGTTCTTTTATGCATAATCTGAGTTAGTATATTTTCTAAGTTCTAAACTAACTTTTTTTCACTTTTTAAACATGTTCCAGCAATATGCAAACTTATGGGCTATATATGGTGCTCAATTCCTGAATTTACCTGCATCGCACCATCAAAGGTAATGTAGTTCGTTTCTCAGTCGCAGATCTAATTAGAGGCATGGAAATGCAATTTATTATGTGCCTAATAAGCTTTTTTTATTTCTAACTTATGTGATTTGTTTCTATCCAGTTTTGTGAATGTTTGATGTTTGTCATGCATATCTATTTACGGATCCTTAATCTTGCAGCTAGTGAAGCTACTTGAGTTAAGGGAGGCTAATCATGTTGAGTTCTGCAAGATCAAAAGCGTGCTTGATGAAATTCTGCAGCTCCATAGAAACTCTGAGCTCAATGAGATACTGAAATTATTGGTGTATCCTACATGGGTAGCAACTGGGTTGAAAATCGACCTTGAGTTACTGGTAAGCGGTTGAAATTTCATGACATATAAATAGGTTGTTAGTTTGTTACTAACTAAATATTGATATCATTTTGTCAAAGACTTGTCATATGCTTGGTTTAAAAAGCGTATAGCGATCTGATGCGTCTTGATCCCAAAAGCTGATGCGTGATGCGCGAAGCACACACATCACGTATGCGAGGTGTTCTTTATCAAAAAATACTAAAAAAATATTTATAGCTAATATTTTAACTTGTTAACCTTTAAACACTAAATTCTAAGATACTTTCATCATTTATAGTCAGATTTGTTCAATCGATAGTCTAACTTGTTCAAATACTGGTCAACTGTATAAGGCACCACATCGGACCACATCATGTGATGCGCACATCATGGAATCACATCACGCAATGCGATCTCATCACTGCATCAGTTGATGTGCGCATTATGCGCTCCTGATGCGTGCATTTTAAAACCAAGGTCATATGCATCCTGTCGTCAATCTTAATTGACACACATGACTTGTCTCTTTGTCATTGTTATTGCTTGTTTCCAGGTGAATAAATGTGAATCTATCTCTCGTACAATTGGTGATCTTATATCTTTAAGTGGTGAAACTGATCAAAATTTGAGCACATACGCAAACATACCAAGTGAGTTTTTTGAGGTTATGGAGTCTTCATGGAAGAATCGTGTTAAGAAGATCCATTTAAAAGAAGTTTACAAAGAAGTGGATGAGGCAGCCGAAGCCTTATCCTTAGCTGTAAGTATTATTATTAGTTCCCCCGAGTTTTTAGCTAATCTATCCTTTTCTTCATTTGACTTTCCTTGATAAAAGTTTGTTGACCTATACAATTTCCCCTACGAAAACAAAGGCACTGGTTGTTAATATGTGCGCTAACATGTGTTCTATTTTCTAGGTTACGGAGGATTTTGTTCCTATAATTTGCAGAATAAAAGCTGTCACAGCCCCGCTTGGAGGACCTAAAGGGGAAATCTTGTATGCTCGGGAACACAAAGCTATCTGGTTCAAGGGAAAGCGTTTTGCACCAGTAGCCACTTGGGCTAATACACCTGGAGAAAAACAAATTAAACAACTAAAGCCTTCTGTAGATTCAAAGGGTAGAAAAGTTGGAGAGGAATGGTTTACCACGACGAAAGTGGAAGATGCACTTACAAGGTAGTTAGAGGCGCGAGCTAAAGGCGCAAAAAAGCGCGTGCTTGAGACAAGAAAATCACACACACATATGTATATATATAGTGCACAACTGCACACTCAATACATAACCCATTTTAAGTAGAGGACCACGAGAACCACATAAACATCTTTGACCCACTCGACCCGTTTGTTTTTTAGTTGAATCTTTTAGCCTAACTTAGATTTTTGGACATTGTGTTAGGTACCATGAAGCTGGTGCAAAGGCAAAGTCTATGGTGTTAGAGTTGTTGAGGGGACTGTCTACTGAGTTGCAAGCTGAAATTAATATTCTTGTGTTTGCCTCCATGTTGCTTGTTATTGCAAAGGCATTGTTTGCTCATGTGAGGTATTCTAATTCTGAAAAAAAATCTTGACCATTGTATCTTATTTTTGGTACTTCATGTTAAGTTGTTTGCATATAATGGTGGTAGGACTTAGGGCCCCACACAAGGGGTTTAAAAATGCAGAATTGCATCTAGGTAATTATGTAAATATTTTGTTTAAATAATAAAATAATTCTATAAACAGGGGATTAATTAGGAGAGTTTGATTATTATGTTTAGTAACATTATTAAATTAAACATAACGACTGGCATTCGGAAGGTTGGTTTACCTCTCGAAAAAGTAGAGCTTTATATAGGAGAGCTGGTTTATCTCTCTAATGTAGTATGTTATCTTATGTCCAAGGCTTGATGCAAAACTACAATCGAGCCGGGGGTCTCACTGGAAGCAGCCTCTCTATTCCTACGGGGTAGAGGTAAGGCTGTCTACATCTTACCCTCCTCAGACCCTACCTTAGCTTTGCTATTGGTGGGATTTACTGAGTATGATGATGTAGTATGTTATCTTGTTTGGCATCTTAGTTTATCATTTAATCTATTCTACTTAATTGACTAATCTCTCATGATATAACACAAATAAGTTCACCCCACAAGATGTCTTGGAGTGAAAATTCTACAAAAAAATATCCTAAAACAATACTGATCTCTTTCCTTATTGAAAAAATATAAAGAAGACACACTACCTGTTTTTTAGCATAAACAACAAAAAAAAAAATAATGTTTAATGTTAAGTCTCTTGCTGTCACACGTATGAAGTGTCCCTTATTAGGGTTGATCATAATATGAAACACTATTTGTTTATTTATTATTTAATTTGTAAACCTTTTTTGGCATTTCTTCTCATAATTGAAAGCAAATCTGAGATTACAAGCAATGGTATATGTCCTCTTTAATAATAACTGCAACTTATTATCAAAAGGCACACTAGTTAATTGTTATATATGATTTAAACAGTGAAGGCAAAAGAAGAAAATGGGTGTTCCCCACTCTCGTTCAGTCCCAACGTTCTGAGGTACAATTTATTCCACCATCTAGTGCATATTTGTGGTCACTCTTTTCTTCACATACATTCTTACTTGCACACACATGCATCTGTTCGTGTGTGCTACATTATATTTACGCCTGTTTGTTTAAAAAAGAAGCTAGTAAAGAGATGTTTAAAGTCTGTCTATACCACAATTGTATGCAGGAAAAAGAACAAATGAACAGAAATCGTGAGATGAAGATTACTGGTTTGTCACCATATTGGTTTGATACAGCTGAAGGAAGTGCAGTGTTGAATAATATTGATATGAAATCAATGTTTCTTCTGACTGGACCAAATGGGGGTGGAAAATCAAGTTTGCTTCGTTCAATTTCAGCCGCTGCACTTCTTGGAGTATGTGGATTTATGGTACCCGCTAAGTCGGCATTGATTCCACATTTTGACTCGATTATGCTACATGTAAAATCTTATGACAGTCCTGCAGATGGGAAAAGCTCGTTTCAGGTGCGTTACTAATGTCTGTCTTCTCTTTGTCCTCAATGTTGCTTTTTAACTTTTATAGTTGGTGCCTTTAGAATTTATTTAGAGGTGGCAATCTTGACATATATGCTTATGAATGGGTCTATCGGGACAATGGTTTTATCTAAAAAAGATTAGCTTAAAAGTTCAAAGGAAACGGGTCAAACACGCCAAAAGTCACCCACAAAGTTATTTATAATGCATAAAATGTCCTAAATTCTTTTATCTAAAAAAATAAATAATTATTGAAATAATATAATTTTTAATCAATTTTGAAGTTCCTGATTCATTTGACAAAGATCACATGAAGCAAAAAACTAGTTGATGAACGAGTCAATATGTAACATTATAACATAATACAAACAAAACGTTTTGATATACGTGTACTTTCTACACAACATGGTGATATATTGTTGCATATGCGTGTTATTTTTCAGATTGAAATGTCAGAGATGCGTTCTATAATCAGTCGAGCCACTTCACAGAGCCTTGTCCTCGTGGATGAAATATGCAGAGGTACAGAAACAGCAAAAGGGACATGTATTGCTGGTAGCATTATCGAAACTCTTGATTCAATCGGATGTTTGGGCGTTGTATCAACGCATTTGCATGATATTTTCAATCTACCACTAACTACAAAACATACCGTTTACAAAGCAATGGGAAGTGATTTAGTGAACGGAAAAGCTAAACCAACGTGGAAGTTGATTGATGGAATATGCAGAGAGAGTCTTGCATTTGAAACAGCTCAAAAAGAAGGTGTTCCCAATGCAATAATACAAAGAGCGGAACAGCTGTACAATTCAGTGTACAAAATAGACTCGAATAAGGGATTTAATGAAGTCTGCAATAAACCAGCGAGCGTTCAAGAAGTGAGTATTTCCTCTGCTAATGAAATATCAAACCAAACGGAGAAATTTTGGAAGGATGTTGAAAATGCTGTCTGCATAACGTGTCTTAAAAAGCTAAATGAATCCTCAAAGACTAAAACTAAAGTGAAATGTGTTTTGGTACGTCCTAAGGAACAACCCCCTCCATCAACAATTGGTACTTCAAGTGTTTATGTGATCTTGAGACCTGACAAAAAGCTTTATGTGGGAGAGGTATGTATCTAATCTCATGAATTTAATTATACTATTTTGTTAGGAACCCATGGTACTGGTTAGAGGTGTACATTTCGTTTTTTTTTTGGCAAAACCGGTTCGGGTTGTAAACATAATCGGTTTGGTCAACTTTGGTCAAACCATATTGAGTCGAATTTGGTTCGGGTCATAAATAGGTTATGGAGGAAAACGAATCTATACAAATCGGTTTGGGTTGGGTTGAAGTTGGTTAAATCGGTTTTCAAACTGGTTCGAGTCCAAATTGGTTTGAGTAACAAGAGTAGGAACCGATATACAAACTGGCGGTTTGGGTCGGTCGGAATCGGTTTGGGTCAAGGCAGTTTCAGGTGTGGTATTGGGCCGGGTTATGAACCGGTTCGGAATCCCTATGTCAAGTGCTTGGTAGAGGTGGCAAAATGGGTCCGTTTCAAACAAGTATTATTTTTTGTATGGTTAAATTTTTTTTAATAAATTTCTAGTGTGCTAAATATAATTACACATTTACATAGACTGTATTATTTCAGTAATAATCTAATTTTTTATAAGTGATATGGGAGGTTCATTCATTTAATACACTCTTGATGACTTGAAATTTGTTTCTGTTTGAACCTTTTTTTTGTATTTTACACGTTAGAGTTAAAACATAACCCAAGTCAACCCATGCGTAAGTAAATGGGCCAAATTTGTCACCTCTAGTACTTCGGATAAGGTATGCATCTCACGTGGCATTGACTATATCATTGAATTGTTGGATCACAAATAGCGGGGAATGCATACCTAACCGTACTCAGGATTGAAGAGGGGAAAATTTATGTACTTATTAGTTATTATCAAATAATCTAAAGTAAAACTTATATATTTTGGCAATGGAGAGAAATGAGATAAACAATGTAACAAATATGTATTGGCACACGTACATAATTGATTTTTATATTTTGAATTCCCTACTGCAACAAACCCGGAATATATTGTGATTAACTGAAACAAGATTTGCCATTCATTTCATTGATCTTTCTTATATTTGATCATACATGTCAGACGGACAATCTCCAGGGTCGGATTTGTGCTCATCGGTCAAAGAACGGGATGCAAAATGCTTCATTTCTGTATTTTCTAGTTTCCGGGAAGAGCATGGCTTGCCAGCTGGAAACTCTGTTGATTAACCAACTCCCAAATCATGGTTTTAAACTCACGAATGTAGCTGATGGTCAACATCGGAATTTTGGTACTTCTGATATCCCTTTAGAAAGCTTAAATTTACACAGATGATTAATCAAATCTTGTCACGAGTATCTTGTAGTTTCCAACACTCGTGTTTAGGGTTCTGTTGGTGCAACAATTTTGGCTCGGGTAGTTGGGTAGTTGATCGAGTTCATGAATGATGAACATTTGTGCTTTAGTTATTGTTAACCGGTGGGTTTCCATTTGGTGGTCCTTGTAATCACATGATGTATTCATTAATGCACCATCTGTTTATTTTCATTGAAGCATGATTTTGGTTATGAGCTTGTTATTCATTGATGAGATAAATAAACACACACACACACACACAGCTCCTACATTCTGATTTCATTAACGGATATACGAATCAAATAGGATTGTTTTGTTAACTAGACACATCAAAGATTCCTATTCTTTTTGAACTCATTTCCTTCAAAAAGTTTCCATGAACCAAACGACCCCTTCTGATTTGAATCCAAGAAAGTTTTGAATCACCTGCACAAGTTTTGCTTAATTGGAGTGGGCGTTTCGGATGATGAAAGCTCGCCTTTTTTGCAAACACTCTTGGTTGCAAAAGAGAGTTCTTTCCTATTAAACATTTGGGGCTTCCACTGGGAGCTAATATGAAGTTTGTAAAATACTGGGATCAGGTTGGGTTGAAGTTTAAAAATAAACTTAACAACTGGAAAGCCAAAGCTCATTCTTTTGGTGGTCTTCAAGTCTGTATTAACAAGCCTTCCAGTCTTCCACTTTACTTTTTTCAATGTTCAAAGCTCCTTCAAAAGTTATTAAAACATTAGACATCATCAGGAGAAAATTTCTTTGGGGAACTAATAAAATTAGCTGGGTTCGATGGGACAAGATTCTTAAACTAAAAAAACTTGGGAGCTCTCGGTTTAAAACTCTAAACCTCGCCCTACTAACTAAATGGAAATGGAGGGCATTGACAACGTCTCTTTTGCTTCTCTGGATGACATTCACAAAGACTCTTGCTTGGATCTTTCGAGCTCCATAAACAAGTCCGTCATTCACCGGATTTGAATCTGAACACGGTTACACGGGTAAAGGTTCTAACATAAGCTTCTGGTCACATCCTTGGCTGGGCTTAATCCCTCTAAAACACCTCTTCCCCAATCTGTATGAAATGGAGAAAGTCGAAAAATGTTCTATTATCTGCCTTCAAATGGAACTGGTGCTTGGTTCGAGTAGCTACGCCATTTCAGAGGAGATATTAGAATTGCAGAATTTGCTTATGGCTTATCCGTTTGGGTAGGGTTCGTGGCTAAGAGATCCGGGTGGAGGATTCACTACCTCCACGTATCGAAGATGGCTTTTGGGAAACTTAGAAAAAGATCCCGAGGTGGTTTGTGTTAATGGTCCTCTTGGATGCCTATCAAAGTGAAATGCTTCGTTTGGCGGCTTTCCCGACAGAATTCCTGTGGCGACAAAACTTGCTGCTAGGGGTGCATTTAGAGTCCTTTGTTTGTAACCAGAAAAACGAATGCATTGATCATCTGTTCATTGAATGTTTACATGCGAAGTCGTTATGGCGGTTGACAAGTAATTGGTCGGGCATCAACTTAATTTCTGTGCCCCAAAGCTGGAAAAAAAGATCTATCATATGTGCAGCCTTATGGTGCTTGTGGGGATATCAAAATGACCAACTTTTTAAATCCAAAAATGCAGGGTCGAAAGACTGTTTGAAGACATCCAGATCATGCCTTTTGAAGGGCTAGAAAACAGGGCGAAATCAATAAAGGTGGATGGTGCAACGGGTATAAAAAAATGTGGGGTGGTGAGTAAACTTTCTTTGTCTGATGTAAGTTCTGGGTGTTGGGTGGCCTATTGGCCTTGTATTGGGGTTTTTTTCCGCTAGTTCCCCGCTAGCTTCTTTGATATAATATCATTGTTGCCGTTAAAAAAATTACTAAACTACCCTTGCATGATAATGGTTAGACAAAGTAATCCTAAGTCCAGCATTAGCATACTAATAAATGTCAAAAAAACACTTGATATAATTATTCAAGACAAATGTCAAATACAGTTGTAACCTATAATCTCAATAAATGCATCTGCAGTACAGTTCAAATAAAGTTAGTTACATCAAAATCTTCAGGAAGCGAAGAAAATCCTCCGCGTAACATATCAACTTTAGGCGTTTAATTTTTCCAGAAGAATCTTGTTTACAAGCCCTGGATTTGCTTTGCCCTTGGATTCTTTCATCACCTGATAATTTGTTTTTAACGCTTAAATTTATAATAACTAAAAACCAGAAATTCATGAGAGGTTGGATAAAAAAGATCAAACCTGCCCCGCAAAAAAACCTTGCAGCTTGGTTTTACCCCCGCGGTATTGTTCCAACTGCTTTGGGTTATTCGCAATTACTTTATCAATAATTTTCTCAATCTCAGCTGGATCTACTATCTGTTAAAGAAAACACAAAATCATGGCATGAAGTTTTAATTTTAAAGACGGGTAAAATGCCATTTTCGTCCCTGAGGTTTGGCCAGTTTTGTGACTTTCGTCCAAAGGTTTTTTTTTCCGCATCTGCATCCAAAAGGTTTAAAATCTTGCCATTTTCATCTGGCTCGTTAACTCTATTTTTCTCAGTTAAGTCAGGGGTATTTTCGTCTTTTTTTGTTAATTTAAAGGGCAATTCGGTCCTTTTCACTTTACGTACAAGCATTTAAAATACCCTTGACCGAATCCGTTAGACCGAAGTGCTCTTTAAGTTAACAAAAAAGACGGAAATATCCCTAACTTAACGGGGGAAAATGGATGGAGTTAACGAGTTGAATGAAAATGACAATATTTTAAACCTTTTGGATCCTGATGCGGAAAAACAAACCTTTGGACGAAAGTCACAAAACTGGCCAAACCTCATGGACGGAAAATGGCATTTTACTCTTTAAAGATCTCTCTTCAATATAATAAAATAATAACTTACCTGTACAAGATCTTTCTCCTCAATCAGTCCCTTAACGGTTCCACCTTTTTTCATTAATTCAAGAAGTATCTACACAGATTTACACGAGAATCTTAAACAGTTAATCAACACTTAAAAAGTGAATTTCTATAAATGTTTATTGAATTTGATCGATAACAGAAAGTAGAGACACGTACCTCTTTCCCTATCTTTCCACTAATGGTTCCACTTTTAATCGAAGCTATCAACTCACTTAATTCTTCGGGGCTTAGTTTGATTTCGTTAATCGACAGCTTTTCATTCTTCATGTAAGCAGCAATATCTCCCATGATCCAATTAGCCGCCAGTTTAATATCAGAAACTTTGGCAATTGTCGCATCAAAAAAATCCGCAACCTAAAGATAGTGAGATATCCATGATTTCTAATGGGCAATTTAGGGGTGTTCATTTTTATCCAAACATGTTTTGACCCGAACCCGAACTTTAAACGGGTCGGTTATTGGGTCACTTTTCCCAGCCAAAAACCCGACCCGAAAAACCGAAACCCGAAAAAAACCCAAACAAGGGGCTGTTTGTTTGCCACTTAATGGTTCCATTCAGAGGAAACCTCTGAATCGGTCAGAGGCATATGTGTTTGGTTGATTAAAAGACCCACCTCTTAATGGTTCCATTCAGATCTGAACCATTCAGCTAATAACACACGCTGAATGAAAATGTTGACACACATACCCTTTGCCCTAAAAACAATCTGTGCTCTCCTCTCCTTCATCATAGACGGCTCCATCTTCCACAGCCTCCTGCCTCCACCGCCCTCCTCCACCACGTCGGCCTCCTCTTTCGCGCCGCCGCTCTCCACACATCTCACAGCAACGTGTTCTATCGTCTCTTTTCCAAGCCGTGTTCTGCCTCGTCTCTCCTCCACAACCGTCGTCGTTCTCGTTGTCTCTCCTCCACAGACAATGTTCTCAGGTACGTGATGTTTAGAGAAAAGTTGTGAGCCCTAATATTTCAGTGTTTTTTTCAAATTTGAGCTGTTGTTGGAATGTGAAAATTGGTGATATTGGAATGAGATCCCTGTTAAATTTGAGGTGTTATTTTCTTTGTTTAACAGTAGAGATTCAGTTTATCTTGTGAGCCCTATTATGTATAATGTGCAAATAGTTTATTTGAAGTTGGTGATATTATAATATGAAAATATATATGTACCGATTAGAAACATATTGTAAATAGTTTGGTTATATTGGTATGTTGATTTTATTGAAATTGTTTATTATGTATGATGTGAAATTGTGAAAGTTTGATGTGCGGATCTTTTGTTTGCAACTGTTTAATGTTTGTTGTGTGGATATTTCATTCATTCAGTACAAATAGTTCAGGGGTAAAAATGTCATTTTACACAATCATTCAGAGGTGCAACCAAACAACACTTTACTGATTCAGTACTTACTAGTTCAGAGTCTCTTAACCATTCAGTCCTCTTATTCATTCAGCACTTATTGGTTCAGATGTCGCCAAACAGCCCCTTAGTCTTTTTTTTCAATAGATCTGTTTTAGTGTGGATTCTCTGGTATTTGAACTATCAAAATTTTGGGATTTTTGAACACATTATCATATCATATAGTCATGACGTTTAACCTTTGATTATATTTTTAGTAGCAATATGAATATTGATAATATTTTGTAAAAAGAAAACATTTTTTTTTCATTTTACATCTAAACCTGAAAACCGAACAACCTGATCCGAACTAACCCGAGCCCGACTAACCTAAACTTTAAATGAGTCGGTTATCAGGTCACTTTTTCCCAGCCAAAAACCCGAACAACCCGACCCGAAAAACCGAAAGCCCGAAAAAATAACCCGAAGAACACTGCCTGCGCTAATATAACGGTCTTTTTTTTACAATAGAAAATCCTACAATTATATTTTAAGGTAAAAAGTTGCAATTTTTGTGGGACACATGTTCTTGATATTTGAGGTGCATATAATGTAGAGGTGGTAATAAAATGCCCGTTTAATCCAAACATGTTTTGACCCTACCCATCCCAACAAGCCACCTTGCCAAATCCAGTACATATAATGGTTGAATGTGACATACTTGTACATCATTTGCGAGAAAAAGAACATCCTGCATGGTCAGACCCATCTCCTCATATCTTCGGCGCTTCATTTCCGGAAGTTCAGGTAAAGAATCACGGATATCGTTCACATACTCTTCTGTAAGTATAACTTCTGGAAGGTCAGGTTCAGGAAAATATCTATAATCTGCAAGTCCTTCCTTTTTCCTCATTGTAACTGTTTTCTAGCAATAAGAACAAATAATAAAAAGATAAGCAAAAATGCGCCAACAGTCACCAAGTGACCAAGAAACCTATTAAGGGTGTGTTTGGATGTGCGTTTTAAAATTTATTATTGCTATATAACCTGAGAGCCTTCTTCCCAGAGACGTGTTTCTTGCACAACTTCATCGTCTTTCCCTTGGTAATAGAGCTCCGCCTGTCGTGCAATCTCGAAATCGATAGCTCTACTCATTGCTGAAAATGAATTCAGATTCTTTATTTCAACCTATCAATGAACAACCACTTATAAATATCAGTTACAGACAATTAACGGTTAGTTTATAGTTCTTTAATAATAGCAAAAAGATTTCCTCCTCGCATCTACATTTATATTTTCTTTCATATTGGAGAAAATATATTTGGTTCACTTTCTTTTACTAACAAAAAGTTACTTGATTATTATTACAAAAGCATTATTATCTTTATAATGGGGTATTATTCTTTGAATAACGTATTTTAGGATGTCCGAGGTTGCATATATTAAAAATTGTTGAAGAGACTTCAATCCGTTAGACGGTTAGACCCATTTCCTTTATACCTAAACATTTTTTATTTGACCCATTTGGGATAAAACACAATCCAACGTGACTCAAGTACAAGTAAACGTGTCGAAATTAAGTACCTTGGTGCCGAATTTTTCTTGACCAATTGGACGAATGGAAACATTAACATCACAACGAAGTGATCCTTCTTGCATATTTCCGTTACTAACTCCCAAATATCTCACCACCCTTTGTAACTCTGCGGCATATTCCGCAGCTTCAATGCCTGTTCTCATATCAGGTTCAGAAACTATTTCAAGCAAAGGCACCCCTGCTCGGTTCAAATCAACCTGTTCCCAAAAACAATAGATTTTACCACCGATCATAAAAAAAGTATGTTCCCATTTTCATAAAAATAAAGGAGTAAAATGTCATTTTCGTCCCTGAGGGTTGGCCAATTTTGCGACTTTCGTCCAAAGGTTTGTTTTTCTGCATCTGGATCCAAAAGGTTAGAAATCTTGCCATTTTCATCCAGCTCGTTAACTCCATCCATTTTCCCTGTTAAGTCCGGGGTATTCTGTCTTTTTTGTTAACTTAAAAGGCAATTTGGTCTTTTCACTTTATGTACAAACATTTGTCATAACCATAGTCACCTAATTCGCGGTTCGCTCCGGTTCGGGTACGCGATTCGCTAGTTGGGACGAATTCGGTTCGGAAGGGGGTAGGTTCATTTCGGTACGGTCCGGTACGATTCGGTTCGGTGTACCATTCCGTTCCGTTCGGTATACACAAATTAAAACAAAAATTACTAATTTTATAAATCCAAATAAGTAAACAACTTAAAAAGTTTTAGGTTAAAGTTGAAAAGGTAAAAATATAGAGATTTGAGGATGAAATATGTAACTTAATAAAAAAGCTTTAGGTTAATATTTATAATAACATAAACATAAAGGATGAAATATGTAAATAAAAGAGGTTTTAGGTTAAAAGAGATGAAAGATACGCAGCCTCCAACTCCATCTTCTCCTCCATTTTCACTAGGGTTCATCATTATCACAGGTAAGGTTTAATTTTTTCATCTTCATCACCATTCGCTGAATTGATGAACATGATGTGCTGAATTGAGCGAATTAGGTGACTCTGGTACTGGCGCCGTATCCAACCCTAATACGTATTGACCATTAAAATTCGCTATTATTGCAAACGGAATTCAGTGAATTGGTGCAGGAAATTCGCAGAATTGAATGGAATGAAACGCTGAATTCATGGAGTGAATTCGCGAATTCGAACCGTATTATACGAAAACGAATTCCGTATGGTACGAAACGTACCAATACGAAATTCGCCACTTTTCTAGCGAATTAGGTGACTATGGTCATAATGTACAAGTATACAAAATACCCTTACTAAACAAAAAAAAAAAAAAACAAGTAGGTAAAAACACGAAAATACCCCTGACTTAACAAAGAAAAATGGATGGAGTTAACCAGCCGGACAAAAGTCGCAAAACTGACCAAACCTCTGGGACGAAAATGGCATTTTACTCAAAATAAAGGCATATTTCTTCTTTGTCACAATACTCAATATAAAAAA